>JAOXNG010000001.1:140349864-140362739 GCA_028566535.1 Scolopax minor | reverse complement strand
GCTGGAGTGGGGCCATGGTTGTAGCTGGTCTGCCTGGTGACAGCTGCTGGGGGCTGAGTGTCAGTATCTCCCCACAACTGGACGTGCATGAGGTGTGTGTGTCAATCGCAGCAAACACCATGCTGAACCCACTGGAAAGCAGCAGTCTCTGGGTCAGGTCACGGACACCAGTGGGGCAGAGGAGCCATGCTGGTATTCAGGGGATCTGTGAGATGTGCTTGTGACTCTGGGAGGTGTCTGTGTGTGTCCATGTGTGTCTCTGGGACAATGTTTAGCTTCATTACTGGTTGAACCTGCAAAGGGGAAAGTGGCAGCCATGTCCCTCAGCCTGGGCAGAGACCCCAGGTCCCCAGGCAGGATGGGGGCTCCCAGGTCCTGGTGCTGCCAAAGGCAGCAGCCACTTATAATCTCCCTTAATTATTTCTTGTATACAGAAAAAAAAATACAATCCCTGGGGATTTTTAAAGTAATTTTCCTCTGCTTTCTAAATATCCCTGGACTGACACTTCTGTAAATAAATAGGTGAAAAAGGAGATTGGGGAAGTTATGAGCCAGAAAGCAGAGCGAAGTTTGGATTCAGGCTCAGATAAATACCATCCAACTTGCAGAACTGTACACAAATAAACACATTAAACAAGTAATATGAATATAAACAAATAATTTTACTACTGCTGTTACTTGACTTTATCAGCCAAGAACAGTCCCTTTATTTTTGACTTAAGCAGTTCCACTGTGCCAGCAGGAGTCTGGTGTCCCATAATAGGGGTTTGGAGTGACAAAAAAAAAAGAGCCTTTTGAGTCTTTGAAGATGAAACAACACTGTCTGCTCTTAAAACCCTTTTTCTATTGACTTTGTGGTGTGAGAGCAAGACAAAAAGCAGAAGATTTTGCAACAAACCAGAGAAGCATTCGAGCACTTTGCAAGGAGTGAGAGATTCAGGATTTCTGGTGACCGTGCCTGCCTGTTGTTATCCTAGTCAACCTGGAAGAGATGAACAGCCCTTGGAAAAAATAAGGTTTTTTTAATGTATGGCAGTCTCAGAAACATCTCAGCTCTACAGCTAATGAAGAATAATCTTAATTCAGAATTAATAGATAATTGCACATATCACTGAGCAATGCGGTACTTCTATTTATGAATAAAATAAAAGGAAATAGGTGGGACAGTTCACATTTTAAACTATATTATGAACAAAGGTTTGATATTCTGGAGCCTAAGACGTGTGTCAGGAGCAAAGTTAATTTTGCTTATTATCTGGCCTGTTTTCCAGTCCAGCGTGACTATGTAATCACAGTAAAACAGTCTTTAGGGAAGAGTCAGTCCTGAGGTGCTCACTGTGTGAACTCAATTTGCATGCCTGGGGCCTGAGTTAAAGATGCTATGGAAAACACATTTTCCTATTGTTTTCATAGTCAAGGCTGTGAGAACTGCCACTCTAAAGCTTGGTGTGGAAGACAGAAAAGTAATTTCTTTTCACTTTGGAACAAAAATCTTACAGGAACTTTTTCAAATTTCTATATTTTGGGCACTAATTTGGTTTATAAGTGAGTTTCTAGACAGCTTAGGACCTACATTAAAATATTCAGAGCCTAATGCCATGACTTTTTGAAATTAATGAGTATGGAAAACGCTTGGTATCCCCAGAATTATGCAGTGCTTCAAAAATGATTTAAGGTACAGTGTTTTCTTTGTTACGCTCTATGTGTTAGGCATTAATTTTCACTAGAGTCCCTTTCTAAGGAAATTAATCATGGCATGGACTGATGTTTAAAACAATGCAAAAGGGTTGGCTTTGCCTTTAAATGCTTGTTTTATTTCTGAATAAAGCAATGCCTTTTTACCCCAAAACTTAATTAGAAGAAAAACAAAAAGGGTCAAATTTTAGGCTTTTAAAAAGTCTACACAAAACTTCAAAATTCTTGAAAGCCAGCCCTCCTCCCTGCCAGTCTTCATGAGCTTCTCCTCCTTCATTTTAAAGAAACGTGATCATTGTTTGTATTCGTTTGTATTTAAACAAAGCACTTCCATGAGGGAAAAAAATACACTATGGAGAAAGTTTTATTTACATGGGAAACAGATCTAGCTGACAGACGTAGCTTAATGACTGGCAAAGAGCCCTTCAAAGATTTGTCTCCTATAAAACCAAACTGCACTGCTTTCCAGAAAAAAAATATTTTCCTCCTCAAGTGACCTGCCGTTTGTACAAATTAATGTCAAGGATGGATTTCAGCGCTGCGATGACAGATTTGGAACACACAGTGCAGTTTACATGTCCAATAAAATTATGCAGACATTCTTCACTTCCACAGCAATCATTCACAAAACTCAGTAAAAATCAATGCATTTTTAGCCTGCAGAGTGTGAATGTATTTTGATGAGCAGTGTCATGCTAGGTTACTCATCCTTAATAGTACTGTCTCACATTTGTGCTACAAACACAACCAGCTCAGGGCAAAACGGAATGTCACACTGACTGCGTCTGGCCTTTCACGTAGGAGAGCAAGGAGAAGCCATCAGGCCTTGTAAAATATATACTATATATGACTATACTGACTTCATTTATATGACTCTATGACTTCATTTGCAAAGCAGTATAGATTAAAGATTATTAAAGATCCCCCGCAGAATGGGACATGTGATTAAAACCCCCGGTGCTTCTGTATGATAATAATCTATGATTGTTAGTACGGCGGTTTGCTCTTTTAAATTTGGAGGGCAGCTATGATTATTCTGTCTCAAGGCACTTCCTCATAAAGGAATCAAGAGGTCAGTAAAAAAGCAACACAGTAGATTGTTCTTTTAGAAGATGTACGTATCTCCTGTTATCTTTTTTTATTCCTTAGCCTCTAAATCCATACGTAATTTAGGATAAAACATAGTGCTTCCCAGGTTAGGTGGGTCTCACTGCTGTGGCTTTCCTCCTCCCTCCCAGTCTCACATGCAGCCTCTTGTCCTCCCTGGTCAGTCCCACACCTCACTCCTCAGGCTCTGCAGCAGTCACTGGGCTGTGTTTCTGCCTCAGGTCCCACTTTTTATTCTCAGCAGCATCTGACATTTCATTGTCAGCAGCACCTTAGATAGCCTCACTGAAGGTAGTCCTGCACCACTGTTTCCTTCTTTTGTTTAAAGAGCATCTCCCCCTTCCCTAAGTAGGGAAATACAAACGCCAAGATCTCATATTCTAATTTAGTGACAGGAGCGTGCAGTTAAATTTCAAAATAATTACTGATATTTTACGCATATAGCAATCACTTGGATGATTTTGGGGAACTGTAGAGATTCTTGGGGAACCTTCTCTCTTTCTTCCTGCACCAGTATTGGTCTTCTGTTACCAGTCATTCCTCAATTCATATTGACAGAAGGCCAATATGAATACTCTTGGGATGTCTTCACATGTATTTACTGGAACACTATTAAACAACTCCTCACCCAGAGCTAATTATTTTTAAAACATGAAATTATTAGGTATTTTGTTAAGCTTATGAAAGGACTTTTTTTCTCTTAACACTCTTTACGTTCTTGTAATGCTCAGAGACAGACTTCCTGGACTGTGAAGGACCACAATCTCCAAAAATCTTGCTAACAAAGATAATTATTTTCCTAAGAGAAGGTGCACAAAGCCATGGTTGATTCTTTCTGCTTGTTGTGAAGACTCAAGGGTAAATCAGGAATGTGAACAAAACAACGTGAATATAGTACACAAAAGTACATAAATGACATGAGATTACATTATGCATGAAAGACAGTTAAACATTAACACATTGAAGTTGACACTCCAGTGTGCAGTCACGAGCACTTCTTACTTGTCTAACGTGTCAGGGGCTTCTGCGAATAATTAGGCCAGCTTCAGGCTAAAGCTGAGAGTTCACAACCATCACTGCCTAAGAGCCATATGTCATTACTTTGGTGAAATTAGAGCCACCTTGCCACGTGCCCAGCTTCAGCAATGTCAGAGATGTGTTTTCCCATGTACTCCTGGAATTGCAAATAGTGGGTCTGACGACGCTATATTCAGAGTCCCACCTCTGAGGCCAAGATAATATTTAAAATGTGCTTTTTATTTCCAAATCATAATTTCTTCTTTTTAAAACTTGGAATCACAGAAAAGTAGGGGTTGGAAGGGACCATTGGAGATCATCTAGTTCAACTCCCCTGCCAAAGCAGTTTCACCTAGAGTAGGCTGGACAGGAACACATCTCAATGGCTTTTGAATCTCTAAAGAGAAGGAGACTCCACATCCTCTCTGGGCAGTGCTCTGGCACCCTCAAAGCCAAGAAGTATTCCCTCATGTTGAGATGGAATTTCCTGTGTTCCAGCTTGTGCCCTTTACCTCTTGTCCTGTCACAGAAAAGAGTCTGGCCCTATCCCGGTGGCACCTGCCCTTTAGATATTTATAAGCATTGTTGAGATCCCCGCTCAGTCTTCTTTTCTCCTGGCTAAACAGATCCAAGTTTCTCAGCCTTTCCTCTTAAGAGAGGTGCTCTCTTCCCTTGATCATTGTAGTCTTCCACTGGACTCTTCCCAGTAGCTTCTGTCTTTTTTGGACTGGGGGCCAGAACTGTCCCAGAACTGCACACAATAATCCAGATGAGGCCTCACCAGGACAGAGAGAGGAGGAGGATGATCTCCCTTGACCTGCTGGCCACACTCTTTTTGATGCATCCCAGGATACCATTGGCCTGCTTAGCGACAAGGGCATGTTGTTGCTTCATGGTCAACTTGTTTTCCACCAGGACTCCCATGAAATATTATTGAATTTCAATATTTATTATAATTAATAAGAGATGCCAGAAGGTATGACAATACTCCTACAATTCTTCTCAATACAGGTCACTATCCTTTATTTATCATCCTTCCCAGTCTTAAAGCGTTATTCAATCCTACATCCTGATTTGTAGGTGGATGGATAGTAAAGAAATTACGCTGTATTGTTACCTCATAAAATAATTTTAATTGGATGAGATTGCTCTTGGATCACTGCTAGACATTACAACGGCCATGAAGAAGGCCAGATGAAAAAACATATCCCATGGAAAAAAAAAAAGACTCCCGTTCACCAGTAACAAAATCTATTTTTTTTTTTTTAACTACCTCTAGACTAGATTTACTTTAAAGGAGACATACTTCATAGATTTACTTTAAAGGAGACATACTTCATTTTATGGATTATCTGGTAACTCATCATATATGTAGAACAAAACATTTATGTAGAAAGTTTGTATGAGTAGGCAGGAATTCACAAACAGGCCAGCCTTCTTCTAGACTATATTTTGCAGATGCAATAGTCCTTGGAGAGCCTAAGCTCTACCATACACATAGAAAATACACACCATTTGGTTGAAATATCACACATAGCCTTACCTGATTGCTTAATGTCCCTCTTAGACCAGATGTTCCTCCAAGGCAGTGACTCCAAAAAAAAACAAAACCAAAAGATACAGCAGTTACAGTAGTTACAAATTAGCCTGCCCTATTGGAAAGAATGCATCTGGTGGTCTCATTTTCTCGTTCCATTTTGAAACCTCTAAGAGCATATACATGTCATGTGGGCTGGAGATTTCTCTAGCAGCCAAGTGGACTTGCCTTTTTCTTAGGTTTGTTTATTTTGGAGGGGGAGGAGAATGAGTAGGACTATAAATCAGTCCCTTCCCACCCAGCTCATTTTGTTTGTTCTGGGCCCCATCTGGGCCCCATTAGTTGCAGAGCACCAGGGCTGCAATCAGCAAAGCATGGGGTACTGCAGAGCTCCTTACCCCTCAGCCTCAGAACAAACGCTATCAGGGGAAATTAGGTCATAAAATAATTTCCTGAACCTCTATTGTATAGGAAACTGGAAGCCAGTGTGTGTTTCAAAACAGAGCTCTGTTATGATGAGTTGTTTTTTTTTTTTTTTCTTTTTCCTTGGTAAAATAGTGTTGAACTCATTATATTTTAAACCCTGTAATTGATTTCAGGGCTGTATTGTAACAGGGATTTGTAATTGGGTTTGAAATACCTTGTTATGGTCTAGAATCATATTAATGATCTAATCAGATGTTGTTGCTCTCTTAGACATATGTATATTGTATACTTGTAATCAGATGTGATAGCCAAGAGTATAAAAATCTCATGCAATTAATGTATTTGAGTAGAATACAAAAAGGGGCGCAAAGTAACTAATATTAATATTCTTGTATGGTCTTTCATCTAACTGAATGGCTAATCATGATATTGTTCTTATTTTATTTAAATCTAATCCACTGAACTGGGTATAGAAAGCCTGGGGTCACTCAGGATTTTGAGGAAGAGCATTGTTCTACAAAATGCACATAGTCACTGTGTATTGTGTCTGCATGAAAATCACTGTACGCTGTTGTGTAATGTCTGACCTTATAAGTGTGCCTGCAGTTCTGACATGCACCTGGGCAAAAGCAGCTGATACTGTTCACAGTAATTAATTATAGAGTCAGTTGGAAGGAAAGCTTAGAAGTCATCTAATCAAGCATAACACAACTCTTGCACCAGCATTGCATGACATTACCTATACCTTTTATGATCAAATCTTGAAAATCACCAGTACTGAGGATTTCTCAATTTCTTCACATATGCTTTTCCAATGCTGCATATTTCATTCATGTGAATGAAAATTTTTATCCCAATATTTGACTTAAACCGCTTCCAAGTCCCTCTTACAGACAGGCCTCAGATACAAAAATCTGAAGCAGAAATCAAGTCTTCTGATTTTCAGGGCACTGGGTATTCTAAGGCAGGTATATACATTTTATCTTGTTACATTTATTTGTGATGTATCATGGTTTGTTTTGCTTGCTTTTGTAAAACATATATAAGAATATGAGAATCATCATCATGGTGCAAGTCTTGCATTTTATCCTAGAGGAGCTGAAAATATTTTGTTAATGAATTAGACATTAACATTCATGCCTTCAACCATGTGAGCTGCTTAAGTGAACAACAAATTTTCAACTCATTTTATTGTGTAAATACTAAATAAGATAACTCAATTGTGACAGTATAATATATCAGAAATATGAGTGATCACTGTCAAGTTGTACTGAAATAAACATTTCAGTATAAATACAGAAAAAAAAGCAAAAGTTCAAATTTGGAAATGTTGTCACATATTCTAGTGATTTAGACAAAAATTGTTCTGTTGTCCTTGGGTTTCTCCAAGGAAAATGGAAGCACTTCATTTAGCCTATTAATCAAAACCATAACAATTACTTGGGTAAAAACCAGAATTAGACAAAAAAATTCAGACATTTCACACAATTCAGTACGATTTGTTACAATAAAATGGGAAACTGTAGAGATAGAAATAATACAATTTTTAATGTTGATGATATTGATTTATTTCTTCACACATTTGTGAATTTGCGTAATGGTCACTGCAGAGTTTGAAAACCTGTGCAATGAATGACACAGCATTTTGACTATTTTATTGCAATAAATCAATAGTCCACTTCAAAATAGAAAAAAAAAAGTTTTTTCCTAATTTATATCAGGGCAGTCTTTAAAAAAAAGATAAGCATATTTTAAGCAAATCATTGGGAGTAAATATTACAAACTGTAAACTGTCATTCCAGACTTACATTGCTAGCTCAAGCTGTAGGATAAACAAAATCATTTAAAAAACCCTCCCTTGCTACCTTTTCAAGAACAAAACTATTAATTCCTCCCTCCCCCTAACATCCCCACTTTCTAATTTAAAACTGGTATTTAAAAAAATGTATATATTTATGGCATCTCAAGTGCTTTCTATTCATTTCCTTGTTTTTCCAGATGACTACCATCATTTTATGGAAAAACAATGGCAGTTGTCATGTCAATAGTGAAATACCCATAACTATGATGGATATTGTAGCTATAAAAATATTTCAACTCTGAATCATATCAAGGAGCTGCATGACAGAAACAGACTGAACTAGTAGGTTGTTGTCAATACGTCCCATTCCAATGGTCAGAAAGATCTGACTTGTGTGTTGTTAAGATGGAATGGAAAACTGAAGTGTATGAATAGCTATTTATGGTAGTGGAAAAGACTGAAAGTAGGACAAGGTCATTTTGTCCATAAAAAGAAGAGTGTGAGGAAATGCACCTCAAGCACAAGACAGATGACTCTGAACAGCCTGTAGAACTGGCATGTGCTACCTGCCAAGCTGGGATGCATAAGCATTTAGATTCAGCTCCTCTTGCCCAGTTTTTTATCCCACATGTAAGACTGTCACATGAAGTGTTATTTTTGGAGGTTCCTCTCTTTATGGGTTTATTGAAACTTTTGGTTTTTTTTTTAACTTTAAATTAACTGGCACTTTTTAGATTTCATGTCTTTTTTAATCCGGCACATATTTTACAAGTATGTTTTTCAGTTTTGTCTGAGAACCTGAGCATTACTGGAAAATGGTTATGGGCATAAGCTGAAAGGGTATGTTAGGTAATGACATGCACACATACACGTTCTGCTAGTGTTCCCAAATTCAGTACTGTTACTCAAGTTAACTCTCAATTTAAAGTTAGTCAAGTCAGGCAGACTAGAAAGAATCATTTACAAGAAGATTATGAACTAGCAATGACATGATAAAAGCTTTGGAAACATATGAAGACAGTAGTGTATCTGGTTGGCAATTACTAAAACTTGCCAACTGATTGCTCTCAAGGTCTGCAAGTGAAAAATGCAAAATGTTCTCCATAATGCTGGCATAAAAGTATAGGCCAAATCCTCACATTAGATTGAAGTTTTGATCTCATAGAAGTTCAGTGTTAGGATGTTTGAGGATGTCTTTAACATGAAATGAGATATAGGAGGAGGGACAGTGATAATTGGTAACACTATGGGAAAGTATTAAAGCCTGGAAAATATTTTCTTTTGATGACTTGGAAGAGTTAGATTTCACAATTTGTTTCTGCAATCTTCCTTTACTTAGATTCAAACCTTGCTCATTTAAACCCTCTTTTAAAGAAAGGTAGTGTAATGAATGCTTTGTCTTGTCTCACTTTGTTCTGCAAATGTCTTTTAGTTCTTGTATTAATTTCTTATACTTGCCTTGTTTAACTAATGGTAATTAGATATGGAAACACTGCTTCACACAAGCTACAAAAAGCAGTAATAAGAATAGTCATGAAAACTGGCAGTCATGTGCTTTTTTGTAAAATGGTGGCAAGTAGATGACATGCTCTTGAAGGGACAAGTTCATAAAAGTCCCAGCCGAGCATATGAGTAATGAAGCAAGCACTGGGTGCTACAAAGAGGAAGAGAGAAATGGTTCTGCAGAGGATGAAGCCACATGCTATTGCAAAGGTAGCAATAAGGGGCCTAATTTTCACTGGGATTTGCAGAAGTTGCAGGCTGCCACCTCCTGTCTACAGGAGTAAGGCTGGCCCTCCTGTCTACAGCCTACTGTGCCACCAGCAAAAGACCTCCCTCCTTTGCATAGATTCTGCTCTGGTTTGGGATCACCAAGAAAGCTGCTTTTCGGATGCACTGTTAAATGTTGTTCTCTCTGATCCCAAGACTTGGTGATTAGCTAACTATGTCTCATCCTAAGCACCCTTTGACAGGACCTAGGCATTTCTGAGGTTTTTGTCTTCCTGAGTATGTCAATCAAATCCATCTGATTTCCTTAAGATTTTACATTTTTCAAGTCCTGGGAGCACTTTTTGTTTTTACCAACCTTATCTAGGTCTTTAACTGAGAGCAGAGTTTAAAATACCTGTTATGGAAAATATGATCAGTTACATGCTACAGATCAAAAAACCCATAAAACCTTAGCAAAGAGTATTAATAAAAGATGCACTTGCATAGCTGTTTTCCAGATGGGGAGTATTAGACAATTTTATTTGCTACTAATGCTTAGCAGTTTAAAAGTTCAACTTGTTGGGATATTTTCCTTCAGGGGTACTTGTGATAGTTCCAGTGGTACTTTCTTATTGTTATAATTGACTCAAATTACTAAAGAATGCAAAGTTTATTTCAGGAAATTGATTCTACTGCAAAATTTTCCTTATATTTTTCCTAGTGGTACCTTAGAAATAATTTTGGATTTTTGGCTATTTTTGGCTATTTTGCTGCAGAATCTTTAACCTAGCTTTAGTGCTAGTTATGGGAACTACCTTGAGCTCAGCCACAGTGTTGCAAAGATCCACTGTTAATTGCAATATCTGTTCACCCTGTGAAACAAGCCTATTCATGTTTGAACTTTGAACAGCTTTAAAACCAGCAGAAATGTATCTAGCTGATAAGAGGTCAGACTGTACTGGATGGCTCACACCACTGAAAAGTTCAGGGAGAGATATCAATTTTTCAAGTTATGCTATGCATACAAGAAGTAAAAAAGTGTCCCAGGCTTTTAATCTGTGCAAAGGACTGAGCCACCAGCCACCTCTCCTCTGTGTGCCCTCGCTGTGCCACACAGAACAGAACATGTACCAAGACCAGGGATTCTGTTACTCCGATGCGTCTCTGGCCTGTAAGTATCAGTCTGTATGTCAGGAGTTATGTAAATTAAAAAGATGCAGCTTAGGGTATTAGAAATAAGGGATATTTTTTCAGATGCATATTTGGAGTAGGCATGTTATTGTGTAGGAGTAGGCATGCATATTGTAGGCATGTTACAACTGTAATCTTAATGCAAGCTAATGGCAAATTTTCTATACACAGGTGTTTAGGTAATTTCCCTGTGCTCTGTACTTTCTGTGATACGTAGGCCCTAGCCCATTCCTGGAGGCCCCATATCCTCTTTCCAAATCCAACCAAAAGTAATTCCTGAAAAATGAAACTATGCCAACAGGTTTTAAGTCAACAGTGGATGAGTTGGTAGTGCCTATTAAAGCTGAACAGAATAGTACAGTGTAATTGTGGAGAAACTAACGTGAAAACCAACCTACTGCACAACCACAGAGAAGAGGCAGGAAGCATAGGAGAAAGAAGATCCTTATTGAATTTGCACCTAAACCCAAGGCCTGCTCAAGCAAGTGAGAAGCTGACGAAGAAAGTAATTAACCTGTGTTTAAAGTTATACTTAGTTTCTTGCATTACCTAAAGTGCTAGTGAATAGATTTTGAAACCTTGTGAAATCTAAAGGTCTGTTTTCTGCAATTACTGTAAGTAACAGAGTAGGTGAATCATAAACCCCAAGATGTCCCTAACAGCAGATCTCTGGAAAGGACTTATTTAAGCTATTGGTAGTTATGCCAGAAAGTTGTACTTATGTGAGGAAGTGGTAAACAGAGTCTGTTTTCAATGAAAATTGTGGGACTAGATGAGTAGGAGTAGTGATGTAGATGTGACTTTCTGCGGATAAAAACAAAGCAACTTTGAAGGGCAAAATCATGCCTTTTATTTAGCTAACATGTATTTTGAAAAAGCAGTAAAGTTTTTAGCCCACAAAACTTCTCTGTGTCTCAAACTGAAGCAGTAATATTCAGCTTTGGTAGAGTTGGTGAGCAATTCTTCCAAGTCTAACCTCAGCTAAACGGAGAGCTTTCAAGGCTGCATATGAGCCAGAGCTGTAGCTTGTCTTGCTGGAGGAAGCATTTTCAGATAACCAAGTGATGGATCTCAAACAGCTGGCTGGAGAGGCATCAACAGTAGGTGTTAGAAAAGGGCTCTGAAGGCCTTCAAATTACAGGGGAGTATTTTTTAATATAACCTGTTATTGTGAATTGCTTTTAGCTTCATAGAAAAATATGATCTGTGCTCAAATTTTAATTTTTGTAACTTTGTTTATGAGAAACATCTGTGTTTATAACTGAGAAACAAGCTCTGCTTTGAGCTACAAACCACAAAAAGCCTTTAACTGTGGAACGTCCAAAATGAATTAAAGTGCATCGGAAAAGAATAATAAGTTAACCCTAGATTTATGATATCTGCTGTGGACTGGTATATCTACTCTACACACTGAGGACATCTTTGTCTTGGTTTTTTTTGGTGTGTTTTTGTTTTGGTTCGGTTTTGTTTTTCAAGTATCTGTATGTCTGCATGTGGTATTTGAAGAGAAGGAAAGTTTAATCTCATTTAACTTTAGCCAAAAGAAATTAAGGCACCCAACCTTCTCTGTGATCAGCGGTGTGAGAAATGCTCCTTTGCACTGTGATTCATGTCCTTTTATTTGGATACAAATCCTCACAGAGAAGAGATCTCAAACTCCTAGCACTTGGTTTTCACAGTAGGTAAAAAGGATAAAATTAACTGAAGCCCACCATAAATGCACAGATGTAACTTGCATCTTCTTAATGTCTCTTCCACAGAACTAATGTCTTTTCCTGACTTACATGTATCCATCTGTTTGTGTTTATCTTTAGAAAAAGAACCAATGAAGAATGCAATTTATTGCATATCGAGGATTATGAATAGTGTGGTGCTAAGACATTAAAAGAAATGAAAGAAACAAGTTCTGTTTTCATACTGAATTCTCCCTAGACTTCTGCAAGGCAAAATGTGGTTGTATTGTACTGTCTTGTATTTTCCTTATCTCTGTTGAATGATTTTGAATGTAAATGTCATCTTTATGTTGGTATTCTTTAGAATTAAGTCAAAGCTGGTTTATAGTAATTACAGGATAAAATTCCACTCTCATATATATGTTATCTTTATGTTTTAGAAAGATTCCCCCCTTAATCCCATCAAGTCGTTTGCATGCCTAGTTGCAGAGTCCTTTTTTCCCTAGTCTGGGTTGGACAAGAGGTAGAAGAAATTAATTAATATACATGAGATAGTATTCTCTACAAAAAAAACCCCACAGATATGATGACAGCATGTATTGGCATCCTTGTGTAAATGTAATCAATGAGGAGCAGTAGTAAAAACCCATGTATCAGAGAATCATAGAATCATATGGGGTTGGAAGGGACCTTTGGAGATCATCTAGTCAACCCCACC
>JAOXNG010000001.1:140273874-140289293 GCA_028566535.1 Scolopax minor | reverse complement strand
GGTTATAGACCCTAACTACAGAGTCTGACACTTGGGTCCTCAGCTGAAAAAAAGTCAAGATGAGTAACTTCCTCTGGCCTCAGGTAATCTCTAGAATGACTAAAAAGAAGCAAAATATTGCTAAGCTTTGAAATATGGAAAAAAAAATTTTTTAAAGTGCTAAAAAGATGGTTTTCCTTTCCATTTCACTATGGAATTGATGCATTCTGGTCAAAACTAATTTCCTTAGTAGCCCTAGCCTTCTTCCCAAAGATCTGCGGTATTTGAAAACCAGCACACATTAAGATTATGAGGAAAAATGAAAAATACTAGTATTTTGTTGCTATAACTATGAAGCATAAATGAATTCTGGATTTTGTGCTATCAAAAGGCTACCTAAGTATATTATGTTGTCAGTACAAAAAAAATTATGACTACAATCAGCTATCAAGAAAGCAAGGATTTTAAGTTCAATACATTTCTCATCTGTCTATAGTGCTCAAAGAGTGAGTAATGAATAATCTAATAGAGCAGAAATTATGTTTTCAGCAAAGTCTTCAGAGATTTATTGTAGTTTTGGAGAAGTGATATTTTACTTGATATTGTGAACACTGGCGAATGTATTGTTTATAGCATTTATATGCAACTGGGACTTTATTGCATTTTAACATCATTGTATAAATAAATGTCACCTTGCAATCTGTGCAGGCACCTATGCAACTCTATACAAACTAGGCACATTGGAACAGGCAGTACATGCCAGTAACTTTTGCCACTGGACTTTTCACAATATTTACAAGTGGCTGTAAAAGACAGATAGTAGCAGTTTATCCTAAACACCTGACGCTGACTTTTCAAGAGTACTATTGTTTTCAAGGAAATTACGCTAAGTCATGACTTGGTTATTTTGTAATACAGTTTCAAATTCTTCCTTAACAATTTGGGGCCTTATTGAAAATTCACCGAAGTCAAAAATGCAACTTGTACATGTAGGAATGGTCTTTTCTCTAAGTTCATCTAAACTGTAATTTAGCTGTGACATGTCAAATAGTAATTTACCTGTGTAGGGAATCAATCATCCTTTTGGAAGGCAACCTCCACAATATCCGAGGCCAGGGGTCACCAGAAGCACTACAGTCCAGACGGAGGATGCTGCCATATGTTACATCTGTCCTCAGAGGAGAGCTCCCTGTGATCTTAGCATTAGATGCATGCTTCTTTACATGGAGTTGTATTGTTCTCCTGGCAGCTCCCACCATGTTAGCAGCAATGCACTCGTAGGTCCCACTGTCCTTGGGGGAGACGTTGCGAATATAAAGAGTTCCATTGGGAAAAACAAATAAATTCCCATTGACAAACTGAGAAGGTCGGATTTGTGTGCCATCAAAGACCACCCAGCGGATGCTGGGAGAAGGTGCTGCTTTGGCAGTGCAGTGGATGTTTATGCTGCTGCCAAGGGGCAAGGAAATGTTCTCTTGCTTATCCTGCTGGATGATGGGGGGTAAGGCTGCAATGTGCAGCCTCACCGCAATGCTGTCAGCTCCTGCAGCATTGCTTGCTACACATTTGTAAACTCCTCGGTCTGAAAAAGTTGCTTGCTTGATAGACAGGGTTCGATTTTCATGAAGCATTATCCTGCTTTCTGTGGTTGTGACTGTCTGCAAAATCTTCCTATCTGGGAAAATCCATGAAATATGTGGGCTTGGAGTCCCACTAGCCTGACATTCAATTGCTATGGTATCTCCAAAGTAGACTGTAACATCTCGATAGCGAGAAAGTAAAATTTTGGGCTGGTGGGCTACAACTGTGAGCACAATGATCATTTTATCTATACCATGCAGGTTCTGAGCTGTGCACAAATACTGTCCACGATCCTGAAGTTGAACATTTCGGATAAGGAGAGTACCATTTTTCCATACTTCAAACCTCTGCAACCTGGTGTTGGCTGTTATTAGAGCTCCTGGGAAAGTGAGAGAAAAGAAAGAAATGAAAAGTTAAAGGGTTTGAAACATATATTGTTACATTGAAGAATTCTTATGTAAGATTTTAGATTTACTTAAAGCCAAGTACAACTTTAGGTGGATCACATGGCATCTTCTGACACTCTCCACAGTTCAAATTAGTCTTTGTTTCTATTGCAGATCTAACTATACTAGCTTGCAAGCCTGTACAGGGTGGCAACTTCTAAGGGCTTCACGCTTTAGGATTCCTCTTAAATCTTTATCCAATCTCTGCTTTCCATTTGCTCATGGACATAACACTCACCAATACTTACAGGTGTTAACAAATCCATACTCACAAATGTCATCATAAATTCTAGCTGCTGTGAATAATTAGCTGGCTGCTATTCTCCCTTCAAAAAATGAACTCAATAAATGGTAGAGATTTTTTTTTTACTACAAGCAATACTGCAAAGTTATATTTACTTGTAATGATGTTGCAGTTACTCCATTTTATCTATAAAGATTAAAAGATACAGAAATTATTCTTCAGTGTTTTGGACTATTCCTGCAATCATGCTACATTTCTATGCAACAACCCAAGTATTTAAAAAGACATGTAGAACATATTTTTCTGTGTCTTACCTGTAGAGACTTTTGTCCAAGTAATAAAAGGCTTGGGTTCCCCTACTGCATCACAAGGGATAAAAGCATCTGCTTCAGCAAGGATGGATATGCTCTGAGACCCTTTTGTGATTATTTTAGGTCTTTCTCCATGTATCCTGAAGCTAGTGGAAGACTGAATTACAGTTGAATTGTGGTGCATAATGCTTCCCACATAAGGCACAGATGGAACTTTTTGATGACGATGGTGGACATTTTTAAAAGGATGAACTGTAGTGGATATCTGTGGCTTTTTGCGCTGAGAGACAAAGGCTGAAGGGGTAATCTTCAAAATCGCTGGTGGTTGTGATGTGGTTGTGGTGTGTAGCACTGGAGGCACTGGAATAGCTGTAGCTCTCTGCACTGTAATTCCAGTAGGGGAAACCTGGGCAACCTTCTTCTCGTTTATGTCTTTTGGGACTACCTGACTAGGGACAACTGGTTTAGGATGCATACTTAACTGAGGGAATATCCTTGTTCTGTTGAAAAAGAATGGCATTTTGGAACTGGGATAATAGGGGACCCCTTGACTTGGCAGTTTCCCTGCTGTGCCCCTGTTATCTGGAACATAATTATTTCCAAAAGATCTTGAATTAATATTGTAGCTGTTCTGACCCTGATTACTGAATTTACTTGCAGTGAATGGATTTGTTTTGTGAAATGGAGAAGCTTGTGTTGGGGTAGTTGTTTCTCTCTGAGAGAGAAAAGATTTTTTGTCCTGGATGGTATGTGCTGCATATGCTGTTATCTCTGGTTTGTTTGTGTGGTGAAGAGGCTGATGTGTTATAAAATTCCGAAATGAACCTTGTGTTACAATATATGGAGGCTTCACTGTGCCTCTTACTGGAACATTCTTTGGAGGCGCCACAGGCAGTCTTTGGTTTAGGCTTGGTATCATTCCAGCAGGTGGATGGGGAAAGTTTGGATTTAGCAGTAAACTGTTGTTTGACTTGCTTGTATACATCTCTTTGAATTGCTCCTCTTTTGACTGTATGCTAATTCTGTTCTGACTAGAGGAAGGAGTTGGGTGTACATTCCATCTTGAGCTCACCACCATTTTGCTACCATCTGCTTCAACTTGTTTTGCTCCTGGAAACCTTTCTTGATTGAAGGCATTACTTTCCTTGAAGGTATAATGAAAGGAAGGGTGTGCAGTGCTTGAAATGGAAGGGGGTAGGGTGTCAAGCTTTATAAATGGAATAAAGGCAGTGGATGTAGTTGGAGGCTTTTCCGTTGTCTGCAAAGAGGGAGCATGATGAAATACATATGACATAGCTTCCTTTTTATCCAAGGAAGATGACTTTGTCCCAGTCTGAGAAGCAACAGGTTTCTTTGTTTCTCTAAGAGGAAAAGTCTGAGTTTCTGTTGTGCTGAAGGAGGAGGACAAAGTAATCATCTCATATTGCTGAGATGGCTCAGTTATTGCTAGTGTTTCTAAAGATACTGTTGGCTTCCACGGCTCCTTTGAAACTGAGAGGTCCTTAAAAACTTCCACTGTGCCAACAGGAATACTTAAGTCAGGCATAGTTGGATATATCAGCTGGAATATTCCAGAGGTTGTTTCATTAACCACAACTTCTGAGTCAAATATGATAGGCTGTTCTTGAGATTCTGGTTTTGAAGATAGTGTCAGGCTGTTCACATGCTCAGGAGAAGTTGTGCTTGATTGTTCTGCTTTACTATCCATAATTTTAGAATTTGCTTTAATGCCCTTCTCCTCAGATATATTGTCTAATGAGTGGTATGTTGACACTTCACTTTTCTCTGGTTTCAGCAATGCACTTGACCCTTTTGTGGGAACTGTGTCATGTACAACATATGATGATAAATTCATGATAGGTGCAGTCACTGGAAGTGCTGAGGTTTCAGGAGCAGTAGAGACAGTCACATGTTTTGCTTCAGGAGGAGAAGCACTAGGTCTAAAGAAGGAAGTCGCTATTGCCTCTCTGTTTTTGGTAATTTTCTCTAAGACCATTGGATCAGTAACTAATGAAGGAGTGTATTCCATACGCTCCTCTTCCTTAGCCTGTATTTTGTCATTGTGTTTAAGAACAGAACTATCAAGAGTTGCAGAAGTTTTGGTCACAGTTTCAACTTCAGGTGTCCTTGGAACTACAGGCATTGCCTCTGTTGTTACAACAACATGGGGGAAAAACTTTGGTCTTTGTCGGATTCTGTTTGGCCTCAATCTCCTTCTCCCATATGGCCTTTTCCTAGCATGCTGAGTAACAAGTGAAGGCATGGTCTTTCTATGGGGAGTTGTTGTTGTGGCCACAGTGATCAATCTACTGATGGAAGAAGCAGTTTTTAGCCCCCCTGCTGTTATATGAAGAACATTAGTAGTTGGCATAGTGAATCTGAGATCTAGTTTTGGAGTAGCCAGGTTTCTGTGTTCTCCTCCCTGAAAACTCTCTGTGTAACTGCTGGACATGCTTTCTTGAGCACCTGTATTCCTGTGGGTCTCAGGTTCTTCCTTGCTGTGAACCCTGATGGATGTGACAGCAGGAAAACTTGTACTTAAGTCTGCCGTTTTTGTCTGAACTGTGGATACTTCTTTGTGCTGGTATGTCAAGTCATTACTTTTTTCTGTAACAAACAGGGAAACAGATGAAGAAATGGTAGTTTCAGAATCTGTTGGGATCATTTCACCCAACTGAGGTGGTGTTGAAATTATGGTGTCAACACTCTTCTGGTCCACTTCATTTAACTTCACACTTGTCTCCAGGACACTATGAAGATCCACAGTCTGGGATTCAGCTAGATCAGTAGCATCAAGTGGTAGCTCAGCAAAAGCAGAATTTTCCTCTGATGGTGAAGATACAGTTCTATCTACATTTTCTACTGTGAATGAACTGCTCTGAATATTAGGAATGTTTGTAACAATTTGTCTGGTTAGAGGTTCTTCAGTGAGAGCACTGATGACTACAACTGAATCCCCAGTCCTGATATCAAGATGCTGATGGTCTTGAGGTTGCACAGTTGCAGGTACAGAAGTCAAATATAAACCCAGTTCAGGGATTTCTACAGAGTATTTATTTGCAGGTGTGTGGTCAGAGATGGGTTCAGTTTCTGACCTTGTTAATACGGACTGGACTGAAAATGCTTTAGTGTTGTGGGAAACAGTGACTGAGAAGGGCTCATCTTCACCCACAGGTGATGCATCAGCAGAGGAATCTAACCCATCAGGTGCTGTCTCTGAAGGTGGAGGGCTGGCTACCGGATGAGGGTCTGGAGTAGTTTTCTGCAGGACTGATGGCAGTGCAGTTGTTAAAGAAATGGTTGTAGCTGTGGTTGTTCTAGGAAGATTCTTCCCACGAACCTTTGCCAAAATGTCAGCCCAGTGTTGTGGATTAATCTGTTTGCTTGCCATATTAATTCTCCTTCGAGATTCAAATACTCTCCGGCCTTCTGCAACATTGCTGTCTTGGGTTCTATCAGTACTTTTCCAGATTTTCATTTTCCTTCTGCCTTTCTTCCCCTTTTTAATTTGAGCCTCTGGCACCTTGTCATTTTTTTGTTTAAAGGATATTTCTCGGTCTTTCAATAAGTTCTTTCTCGGTGGAAACTCATCCATCACTCCTGCCCCTGATCCTTCTCCAGCATCTATGACCCTCCCTCTTGTTTTTGACAAGCTTTTTGAACCTGGGCGCTTTTTCAGTTTTATCCTTTTAAATGACCTGTCAGATACCATTTTAGTTACTGTGACCCTTACAACAAACTGATCTGATCCCTGCTGGTTGACAGCCACACATCTGTAATGGCCACTATCACTGACATGGCTTTTTGGAATAAACAAAGTACCATTGTCCAACATATATCCGTTTGAAGAGTTTGATAACTCATTAAGGACCTGGCCGTTTGGAAGAATCCAGCTCAACTGTGGCTCTGGGATAGCAACTGCTTTGCATGGCAAAACTATTGGATCTCCAACACTTTTTTCAACTCTCACTACATCTGAATCAGATACCTGAATAGCTGGAGATTGTACAAGAAGTCTGTAAGCCATTATGTCCATATCATCTCTCACTTGGGCAATGCAGTGGTACAAACCACCATCAGTGTAACCCACTGCTTTGATTATTAGCTGGCCACTACTAAGAATGGAAAACCTGCTGTCTTTCTGATTATATGGTGCCTGCAGTTTAGTCCCATCTGGAAAGAGCCACTGAACAGAGGGGCTCTCAGAGGCTTTCACATTGCAGCTCAGCTGACACTCTGACCCTTCCACCACACTCTGTGCTGCCCTTGTGCTCTGGTTTTGCTCTATCATTACCCAGTTTCTCTGCTGTCTGGTGTCTTTGGTATGAATTGTCTGAGAAAACACAGTGAAAAAAGATAGCACCACTTTTTTCCCTGTACTCTGGCGCCTGTTTAGTTGGATATTTATAAGAGGTTGCATCACCCAGGAAGGTTCAGCCAGTATTTGAGCTTTGACGCCTGTGTAGTAAAGAGCATCATAATCTGAGCCTTGCCTGTACTGATAGCTTATTCTAGGCTCTTTGCTGAGCATAAGTTCCCTCTCTAATTTGACAGGTACTTCACTGTAATAAGCTATAAGTTTCCATAATTTTTCATAGTTTTCTCGATTCATTGGACATTCAAAATCTAGTGAAACTGTTGCATTAATATCAATCTCCTGAGTCTGGATTTGATTCCACTGAATTTTCGTAGAGCCTGTTGGTTTTTTGATTTCACAGTTCAGATGGACTACATTTTCATGCTCATCAGTCATATTTAGAGTAATGTTCCATGGAGAAGACTGAAGCTCTTCTAGAGGGATTTCATAGCTGTCACCATCTTCTTCATCTTGGGTGCTGCTATTCTGCCTCAGTGAAGACTGAATAATAGGTTTTCTACAGGAAATATCTTTCAAGTTTAGAACGTCTTCTTTCTGCAGCTGTTTTGGGCTGTTGCACTTAGGACAGAGCTGTCCCCCCTCATAGGCTTTGTCCTTTTTGCATTTCAAAATGCCTGCAAGAAAAAAAAAAAAAGAAAGGAAAACAAAAAAAGGGCGGGAAAGGTAAGTTGAAGAACTCTGTTCTAGAGTTAGAGAACTCTCAAAACTGTGAAATGGGCCACATAAGGCACACTTTATGGCAATGACAAATAGGGCAAACCTCTGTTTTCACAAATGAACGGGCGCCTGATTCTAAAACTGTCCACAATTTAATTTGACTTTAATGAAAAGATTGAACACTCCATCCTTCTGAAAATTAGATTCACTGCCTCTGAATAAAATGCCTAGAAATTGAAGTGTTCTGAGTAACATTTACAAGGGAATAATAAGCTATGCTGTGGCAAAAAGTCTGCATCTGTACAGTGACAGCCTACCCATCTAACTTGTGGATCTAAGATGAAGAGGACTGCATCCTCAGCTTTCAAAAATGCAGCATTTACCTGAGAAATGCTCATTAATAATTCCTCATTAAATAATCAAGGAAGCTTTTCATTTTTATTCTGTTCATTAACAACAGTACTGGTTAACACATGAAGCATTCTATTGTAGGTACCAAAATCTGCTGACTAGTTCCTCCACTTACAAGCTATTTGTCATCAGCACACACAAAAAAAAGCGTGCCACTTCTTCCCTGACCTCTGAAATAAGTGTAAACTCTGTAATGGTAAAATATAAACTAAAACAGAAATTATATTCTTGACTCCTCTTTTCTATCAATGCCAGAAAGACTCTGGTCTAACAGTTACAAATTTACTACATTTTTCTGCTCACTAAAATGTCAAATGTCACTTTACATATTTAGTTTGGAAACATGTTGTAAATAAAACGTATTCCAGTTATTCTAGAAAGAAGTGTCATGCTAAACACTCCCAAGGAATGAGGGATCTTTGAATGAATATGAATGGGTTACAAGGCAAAATGCTAGCAGAAAGGGAAAAGATTTTTTTTTTATCTTTTGCATAAGCAAAGATAAGAAAAGCATGATTCATGACAGAACTGGCCCACAATCAACTTGGCAGTGGCCACACTAGTGATCTATGAAACAGCACTTTTATAACATTATCTGGACAGAACTCCCAAAGATATTAATGTTATAGCTAGCTATATAAAAATACAAAATCTGTCATACATGAAAATGACATGGATAAATCCTTTTCCCCAAAATCTATACAGTTGTAATGTAAAAAGGGAATCCAATTTAATAAAAATTGTAACAAGGCAACACTATGCAAGGAAAGAAAGTTCATCTATATTGTTATAACTTACATTGCAACTTAAGTACACACTTAATAGACACACTCATTTGGATTAAGGAGAATACATAAAAAATTAAAGTTTAAGTTAGCTAAATTAAAAAAAAAAAGTCCTCATTTAGTGTATTACTGATATAGAGACATTATAAAACTGGGTTTGGGGTGGGTTTTTTGCTGTTAATACTTAGCTTCTGCACATGACCTGAACTATTTCAGCCTAAGCAGTGTGATACTTATCTCACATCTAAGCCTGAAAGAAGATAGACCAGTTATTCCAGGAGAAAAAATGCAGGATTGTAAGCATTGTCTGAAAATACTTAAAATAGATTTGTTCCTTCATAAAAGGAATTTGTAGTCAATAAGGGACATGAAGGGATGCATGAATATTACAAAACAGCCTTAAAGTTAATAGCATCAAAGTTAAATAAAGGACTCAGCTAGGAATTTTCAAACCTGATTTCTACTCCTTCCTTAGCCAAAAATGTTCAAATCCAATGTTCCCATCTTCCATGAGAGCATATAGTTACTAGCTCTGTTGGTTGAGGACAACGCCAGCCCTTAGTCAAAGGTGTACCACTGTGCAAAGATACATTAACACATTGTAACCTATTTTCTTCCAGCTGTAAACTTTATTGGTAAACTTTATTTTTCCATCTTGAATGTAAAGGCTAATTTCTTTGTTGTCAAATACATATTTTTAGCTAGTGACACAGAGCTGCTTCCTCTTTACACTGCTTTTAAAATATTTATTGAATATTGCATTAATTGAATGGTAATAGAACATAGAAAACATGTAAGTAACAATACTCATAGTGTTAGATTTTTTTCCTGTTCTACACTACGATAGTATTTTTGCTCTTACCTCCAGAAACTTCATTCCATTCAAGAAGCCAGTTTAAGCTGCAGTCACAGGCCCATGGATTCCCATGAAGGTAAAGATTCTCCAACAGCGGCATGCCTTGAAACATCCCTGCAGGCAAGGTCCTAAGACCATTTTCAGATAGGTATAGATGTCTTACTGTTGACAGTTTGAAATAATCAAGAACCATAAATGTTGAAAAAGTGTTGGGGTGAAGCTGATGGAGCAAATTTCCTTCTAAGTGGACCAGTCTCAGAGAAGTTAATCCATTAAAAGCATTTGGATGAATAAACTCAATTCTGTTGTGGTCCATGTGCAGTCTCATTAAGCTTGAAAGCCCTTGGAGAGTTTGGCCTGTTATGACTTTCAATTTATTATAACTAATTTTGAAAACCTAAAAAAAGGAATAGAAGAGATTAATTCTGGGTTTTGATCTAAATCCAAACAGAATAGCAAGCATGCAGAAGTTTTCCTTCCACTTTCAAATATCTTGTGCACCACTGAAAACTTATATGCTGGACAAAGAGGAAAAATAAAGCTGAATACTATTTGGCATTATCTAGTATGACATAGGCATAGTTAACAAATCTCAAATGTATTTGGGTAGAAAATGGTATATAAGAAAGTGCCTAAGAAAGGCACTATAAAACTCACTTAATTTTGTCTTCTGCTATTCATCCAAGTTAGAGTTTATGAAATTTAGGAAGACCTGAACATTACCTGTAAAGACACAAGATCTTTCAAAGCACCATTAGGTATATTCTGAATGTCATTTCCATGTATCATGAGCAATTCAAGTTTTGTAAGTCCTGCGAAGGAGTTTTCGTATATAGACTGTATACTGTTAAACCTGGGGAAAAAAAAAATCACATATGCAGTTACATTCTATTCACTGACCGTCATGGACTGCAAATGTAAAGTTAGTATAACCTAACTTTCAGGAAAAATTGGAAGGATCTTAGTGCATTGTCAAAGGGCCAGAAGTGACTGAAACATTTTTACAAGGCCAAGGATACTTAGTCCATGTTTACATTAAGATTTCTTTAAACTCATTTTGTGGCACGTTAGCTATAACTTAGGAGTAAGAGTAATAAATAGGCATTTAAGTTCTAATAGTTGTCAGTATGTTTTTCCATGCAGCTGAGTTTATGGAATGGTAATAAATTAGTGGCCTGTAGCCAATCAATGATGCTATGGAGCCTGGCAAACTAGTCGGGCTGAAGTGTTGCCAAACCAGCATCTAACAATAAATGAATGAAGATTTGGAGAGAGGACATTAAAAATGGATATTTCCCAAACAGCACGAGAAGCAGGAAGTCACATCCTGCTTCACTTACTGTTACAACATGTAATTGTCTACATCATCTAATTACATAAGATCTAGGAATTGACCTTCCAATTATATAATGTGACCCTAGAAACTCCCTTCAGAGAAGCAATACAGAGAATCTACTTTTTGAAAACAATTCAATTTCACTTCAGACAAATAAATCAGGTTTTATTTGCCAACATGGAAGTCTTAAGTTTGATGGCCTAGCCCTACATCGGGTTTTCCATATGTAGACTTAAAATTAAATATATGACCTAATCTTGGCATGAAGGCTCTAAATTACGCTTTGAATTTTAAAGATTTTTCCAATTTTTTACACTTTCTAGAAAGGAAGGAAAGAGACAAGAATAAATGAAAATATTTTGAGTATGGAAGAAAGACTTTTAGATCCTCACCATGCTATTCAGAAGACTCTGAATTTTCTAATAATTTAGACTACTGTTTTCACATTTTTAGTCCTACTATAGATCTACTAGCCTTATAGCAGCCATCCTATTAAAATTGCTTAATATTAGCCTTTCTGAAAAATATGAACTTCTCTGAATAAGAATTTTTCCTGATTTATTATCAATTACAAAAATATTTTTTACCTGCTAAATAAATAGCATCTTAAAATAGAAAGCTTTTGCTCTTTTCCAAAGGGAAAGAAATGCAACAACAGATTGATAGGACTGTTTCTTCCTCAGAAAGAACACAACTCAGACCATGTCATTTGTTGTGAAAAAATACAAAGATAGGTAATGACTTCCATGCTAGCAGTATCCAATAACCTGCTTTTATTAAAAAATAGCCGAAACGCCTAGATAACTTGGAAGCCTACATCCCATTTTCAAAAGCAACTTAGGGATAGAATTTGCCGTAGAATGTTTACATATGGAGGAAAAGTGACTGTGTATATGTATGGATTTGAATGTGGGAGGAGAGGGAAGCATTTTTGACTCAAAAATGGCACAGAAGTACCAATTGCTGTGCAGATTGAGTGACTAGAAGGGCATTTTTAGACTAATATTAGGCCTCAGATGGATAAAGTCCTGGTGGATAGACATTTTAACTACAGAAAAGAAAAAAAAAAAAGTTCCCTGTCAGGCATTGCATGATCAATCACAGCTACAGGTCTTGGGGTGGTCAGGCTGAGTTCCTACCAGGTAGTGATGCAGCCCTGTTATCGAGCGGAAGAGGACTCCAACTCTTGCACCATGCCACAACACATAATGACCCTACGCAGAACTTTTGTGATTGACAACCTGCCAACTGCCCCTGCCTTCTCATCTCACAGTCTGACAGATAGATGTGGGCTGGCAATACCCTGGCAGAGGAAAGTGAGTTGGAGTCTGAGCAATATCTCCCCAAAGCATTGATGTCTGCTTATATTGTGCTTAAGTTCCTTGGAAAAAAAAAAAAAATAAATTTTACTCCTAAGGTAATGGAATAACTTTGCTTCTAATGTATTGTTTTAAGATATGCTGTATTTCATCGTTCTCCAAAATGTTACCTGGCTACACTCTAGATTTTCAGTCCTACTATATTTTTTTACATTATATATAAAATCCAACATTTAGTAGAAATCCCATAGTAGGTTTAACTCGATATAGCTTTTTATACACTGCCAATGACTGAAGGTAGTATTTGCCAAGAACTGACATCGTGATATAAACATTTATTTGAAAGCAATAGTAACTTTTCCCTTGAAACATGAGGGACACACTAAAACTTTCTCCGTGCCAGCAACCGCCGCGTTTGAAACACCGCGCCTGGAAGTAACCACCCAACCATCTCTGTGATGCTACTTTAAAAGCAGGCGCTGAGATCCCGGGATTCCCCACCGAGACCATAAAACGGCTTGCTGCCCACCGCCATACGAACCCAAAATTGATCCTTTCCACATGTTTCGAAATCCGGGCCGGCACGGCTGCCAAGGAGCGGAAGGTGCAGTGGACTTCGGTGGGGAGGTAGCAGGCGCAGGGCTGGGGACAGGCCCGGGCGGCCGGCGGCAGCCCCAGCCCCAGCATCAGCACCACGGAGAGCGCCCGCGCCGCCGCCCGCGCCCCCATCGTGTCGCCTCCCCTCCTGGGTCGTCCGGTGGCGGGGGGGGGCATTGGGGGGGAGGAAGGGGGGAGAAAGGGGTTGGGAAGAGGGTGGGGGAAGAGAGAGAGAAGAAACGATGAATTTTGTCATCCTCTGAACCTCCTTCAGACCTAGCGACGCTCTGCAGCATCCCAGAAGGTCTACAGACACTCAAGGAACAGTTCAGTCGCAGAGAGGTCTCTTCCAAGCCATTTGCCACTTCAAAGTTAACTTCCCCCGTAATTCACTTCAGTACCCATTTTACTAAACTTACGCTGTCTCCTCATGGCTGTAAACTTTTAGGTTTACAAGGGTAGTACTCACCTTACCTAAAAATTAGAAAACTTCAAGGGAGGCATCTACTTCAAGCAAATTGCCATGGCTCCCTCTACAGTCAATGAAAGAAAAAAAAAGCTACGCATATTCACCTGAATAGTATCAGCAATCTACCTAATCAGATACCTAGAAATACTACAAATCAGCCTCATTAGGACCCCAATTAGCTAGCTCACCTAGCCTAGCTGCCAAATTTTTAGACAAGCTGCTAACTTCCGGGAAGGTAAAATGTGGCTGAATGAATCCCATTAACTATGTATATGGGAAATGGTATCACTGGGAGGGAATGTGAGTGAAAGAAAGAATTGTTTGGCTACAGATCTGGACTCCGACATCCTTTGCCACGCATTCCTGTGTGATGTTGGACGTGCTCTTACATTGCAATCTTAACCAAACAGGAGCTATGAATGATCGGAATTGATAAAATCTGACAATTTATTTAGAAGCATAAGCACAGACCTCAGAAGAAATGTAAGCAAGGAAGATTTTATTTATAAACTTGTCACATCTCAAGTTCAGTTTTTCAGAACCGTGTGTCTAGACCCGTGGAAAGTCATTTGAAGATGCACGCTGTGCTAGAGCAGACAAGAAAACACAACTGTTATTGACCTTGAGCACTAATCATTGCTGAAAATAAAATGATTTATGTGGATGTCTAATTACAGATTAAGCAGTCTTACTCTGGAGAAATGAGCTTGAAATATCCCTATTCTTATCCCTACCACCAGAAGAATTTGAGCTCTTCAGATTGCAGCCTTACAAGAATGCAGGCTACTATTAGTAGCAGAAATTTAGTATTCCTGCTTTGGTATAACCGTGTGACAACAACGGAGAGTCTTTCAGTTCTACTAGGTAGAACTACCTAGGTAGAAAGTTGTGGCTTTTAGTATAAATGCCAGATTTTTCAGATCTGCTAGCAACCAGACACACTTTTTTTTTTTCCCCCTAAGACCATCATGTGCAAGCCATTACAGTTCAAAGCAGAGGCTCATCGGGACGAAGAGCTTTCTCACATACCTGTGGTCAAGTTAATGGGACAGTTACCATTTTTTGCAAGACAAACAGCTTTTAATTTAAGAATATCCAGGTGCTGTTTTCCTTCATGTTCTCTTTAATGAAAGCTCCCTCTAAAAAACCATCCTGCCCATTCTGAGGGGCCACACCTCACTTCCTTACCGGAGGTGCTTTGGCAGTGATTTGTGCGGGGCTGGGGCGGAGGCGGAAGAGGAGGGGGCCAGGGGGGCTTACCCGTGATTCGCCCGGGTGGGGCACAACGCTGCCCGAGCGCAGGGCCTTCCACAACACCCTGGCCCGGGCTGCTTCAGGCAGGAGAAACCCCAGGACCCGCCAGGCCCGGGGCGCGGCCCCGCCGCACGGGGGCGCCCTCCAGCGCCTGCCCCGCCCCGCCTCGCCTCATGGCGGCAGGCCGCCCGCACCCAACACGGCGGCAAAAACCGAGGCCACGCCGCAGGCTCCCTCCGCCCGGGAACCCAATACCGACACCCGACTCCACCACAACCCCGAGGCACCCTCACCAATCGGGGAAGACCCCAACGACGGCCGCTCACGGCACACAGCCACATCCAACCTCTCACGGCTTCACACCCGCCCCCGTGGCTCCTCCTCCCGACAGACCCACACTCAAGTCACGGTGACCTCCCTCACCACCACCCTCCCAGCCCACAACCCCGAGCCCCACCACCGAAAAACTACCCCAAAACCATCCAGGATACACAGCTGGATTCCGCTCCAAAGCACCGGAGGTGTCGGCACGGGCGCCAGGGCGGACTGGCAGCCGCGAGGGCTCATGGGAAGGGCGGGCAAATGCAAAATAGCGCATGCGCAGAGCCCTTTGGGAAGCCGCGAGGCCTCACGGGAAGTGTGGCAAATGCAAAATGGCGCATGCGCAGAGGCTTTTCTGGAAGCCGCGAGGCCTCACGGGAAGTGTGGCAAATGCAAAATGGCGCATGCGCAGTGGCGGTTTCGAGGCCGCCTATTGAATAATTGACGCTTATCAATACCTGGGTTTAACGCATGA
>JAOXNG010000001.1:140234628-140262307 GCA_028566535.1 Scolopax minor | reverse complement strand
CCTAATTCATATGATGCAGAGATTTATTAGGAGTTTGGGCTTCTGCCCTTTTCCTGTCACAACTCGGGTTAGGAAACTTGACTGCTTGCTTCACAGCTATGCTATGAAGTTAGCAATCTGAAAGCAGGAAACTGTATGTATGAGGATGTATTAGGAGGCCACTGTTCTTGTTTTCCTGTGGGTAAACCCAGCCAAGTTCTGTGACAGATTTGTTCACAACTGAAAGATTTGTTGGCTGTTGAAAAAGAGAGAAAAGTGTGTTTGCCTCCTTAAATGTATAAGTAAGAGAGGTTGAAATTGAAACTTTCTAGTTCTGGCACTCAAAGACGTGGTTGCCATCTCTGTCTCGCTTTGTCTAACCAACTAATTAGGTTATTATACAAAACTTGGTTTGGTAGGTGTGTATGAGATAAGTACCCCTAAAACACTTTAGGTCATCTTACTAATCAATGAAAAACAAATCAAAATGCCGTGTCTGCATGCTCTGCCTGCATCCAGCTATTCACAAACAGTGATGTGATCTTCTGTGGCAGATGTAGTGTTGTTCTAATCATAATCTGATAAACAAGAAGAACCTGAATAAATATATTACTTGGCATATGCTTTTTCAGTTACCCTCATGACTAGCAAGAATGGGAACTGAGCTTTGTATTATGGTGTTTTACTATATACTTGCAAGATTTCATCTATTTTCTAGGGAAAATAACTGAAGTACAAATGTAAAACTTTTTTCTTTTTTAACAGAGTATTTAAACAGAGCTTTCCCTGTGCTGCTTTACATCATGATTAAGGAATTTAAATCAGACCACCCTGCACCTTTGGCTCATTGGAACCTGATTCTGCAGAAGATAAATGATGACAATGGCTCTTTATTTCCTAGAGTGGCCTATCGATTGGGTTTTATGCAGTTATGGAGAAGGGTCCCTGCCCTATTCAACTTAAAATAGAGTTATGGAGATTTACCCAAAGTGAGCTAATTGGCATTCATGTTCTATCTTTTGGCAAAAGGGGATTTTATAACTCCAGGCCATACTCTGAAATGGCATTAAGAGATGTAACATAAGAGGATTTCCAAGTACTGCAGTTAGAATCCTTTCATATAGGTCAATATCAGTATCTTTCTCTCTACGTTTTTGTCTGCTGTTGCAAGGAGAAGCAAATCCTGCAAGATCAAAAGCAGAAATTGTCCCTCTGGAGGGAGCAAAAGGGAAAGAAAGCAGGATTGCTTGTCCTAATGCATTCTTGCACTCTCCCAGCAAAGCAGATGCTTGTGTGGTGCTTACTGTGCAGTGATCTGTGCTACACTGAGGGTAGCAAGGGGTACCTCCCCTTGGCTTCTAGATGGTGTTGCTGTTGCAAACAGCCTTTCTAGGGAGGAGAGTCAGTAACTTATCTTTAATTTCTGTGTTAACCCTGTCATGCAGTTTACTGGAATGACTGTCTTAAAGCTGTGCAGGGAGAAATCAGCCCCAGTCCCGCAGTACAGCGGTGTATGGGAGCATGTGAGGGCGTGCAGGTGGAGGAAGTGTGCCTATGTTACTGCCAGCCCCTTCCCTGTGTGCCACATGGTTCCACATGGACCATCTGCTCCCACCTCCAGTGGGGTAACAGCAGCACTGCTGCCCACCCAGGTGTCCCTGATAACAACACTGAGCAAATGCCCAAGAGGCTAGTGTCTGAGTGGATCTCCTGCAGTAATCCTGTGGCATGTAGCATGGAAGAGATGTGCATAGATGGTAATTTCCTTTTTCTTTTTTTTTTGGAACAGCTTATAATAATCTGTGACAGTGTTTCCTGTCCAGCCAGTTTAGATGAGGAGCGGAATACAACAGGCCAGGAAATAGCATGTTGCCAAATTGCATTTGACTTCTTTTTAAGGCCATCATCACTGCTGAACTGATGAGCTGAACTGAAAAGCCTGTTTAAGGCAGTGGTGCTGTCAGCAGCAGCCCCAGGGAAGGTCTTCCACTGGGGATTTGGTGGTGGCTGGTGGTACTTACAGGGCCATTGCATCACCAGAGGACAGAGAGCAGCATGCATCCTGCAACAACATGGACGGTCTTATATGTGGAGGTGTTGTCTTTGTCTTGCAGGTGAACATCATTCCCATCATTGCCAAGGCTGACACCATTGCAAAAAATGAGTTGCACAAGTTCAAGAGTAAAATCATGAGTGAGCTGGTCAGCAATGGATTGGAGGATAATCTAAGATGGGGAATTATAGGTACTTGCATGTAAATATTGCAGGGAAGGTGAGTCTAGATTGGAAAATAAATTCACAGATTTTACAACATTGTAGAAGTACTGGAAGAAGTGAAAACCATAGAAGAAAGAGTACAAAATTCCAGTGTCATATGATCTATCAGGAAACCATGAAAAAGTTAACTACTTGATATATATCAAAAGATGATTCAATTTTTCCCCAGATTTCAGCAGTGTTCAATAAATACACAGTGACATCCTTAAACTTCACGATTCATGATACTCAGCTTATATTTAGTTTCCATTAAATTTATGGACTATTCATCTTTCCTATGCTGCCATTCCCTTGACAAAAGCATTAAATTTTTAAAAAATCGCAAATGCACCTCCTGTCATTTGTCTTTTTCCTGTTCATGTGTTTGAAAGCAGCTTCCTCCCCTACACTTCCCCATTGCCCAATTTCCTCTCAGATAACATACAGTTCCTAAAGATGTGAATCTGTACCTAACTAGAGAGAAAAAGGTAAAACGGGTAGCCTGAACTGGATCCATCTGATCACTCATATTGTACAGATCTTTATTAAGTGCTGAATTTAATCACTGAGAACATTACACATATGAGAACACTGCAGCATTAAGCAACAGAAAAGATCCACAGGGAGAAGATCATTGAACAGATATATCACAAGTATGGATCTGTTGACAAGCTTAATCTTGACAATTAGATCTGAGCCATGTTCCTTTTTTGAAAGAAGAAAACATGACAAAAACAGAAGATGGGAGCTATTCTGTCATAACAGCCGCAAACCCCTACTGAAGATGAGGCAATTCTGGATGAACTGAAGTCATAATTAAATTTTTGATGACTTTAATAAGGACAAGATTTCACCAGCAAATGTTCAGAAATCTATGCAAGTTTAAACAAAAAAAATCAAGTCAAGCGTCTTACATTCTGAGCAATAAATAAGAGCAAGCAATGATGTTAATCAGGTTTGTCTTTCTAAAGTGCAGTGTTTGCTGGAATTCACAATGTAGACTGTTTAATCTAAAAGACTTTTACGATGCTCTTAATTACTTGGGGTTTGGTTTTGATTTTGGCTTTTTTCTCAAGGCTGTCAGCGCAGACTCAGCTGCAGTAGAAACGGGTGCAGACAGCTCCCTCGCAGGATGAGGACTTGCAAATAGGGAATAAGTGATCTTTTCCAGATTACAAAAATATTTTGCATCTTCTAAATATGACAGTACATGACATTTGAGTTCTGTTTTATAATTCACTAAGCATCATTAACCTTGTTCTCCAAAACAAGAGTTTTAGTCTTATTTCATAATAAAGAGTAAAGCAACAGAGAAGTCTAACCAAACACTGCCACAACTGGGCTTATAACAGTCAAACCATATCTGTAGAATGAAAAAAAGATACTTGACATGGCAGGGAAATGGACTTCTAAGTCCAAGAAAAATATTGAACTTTTTCATAACTTTTTCTGTCCCAGCTTAGTAGCCAAAAGCTTTATATTGGAGGTGGACTGCCATAGGCCTGCAGAGCCTTGGAGCCTTAATTGCTCTGAGAAGCACCAGTATCAAAAAACCTGGCACATTATCAAGTGAACTACAAGAAGCCAAGAAGGTTGGGGAGATCAGGCCTCTCACAGCTTCCATGTTCTTGGCTCAGAAACATCCCTCCAGGTGGTCTAATGATGATCCTGAAGCTTGGAGAAGAGGCTCTGCTAAGGAGCCAGGGAAGGAGATTTTCATCCACCAGACATGTCTACATTCCTGCAAACAGTTTCAGCAAATTAACTTTTTTCCAGTGAAGCAATATTCCATTAAAAAAACATTTGCATTTAGTTTGAATGCTGCTCTCATGCTACAATACAAAAGCATATGGACACTCAGTGTCCTACCTCTCTACATCTCTTTCTCCTGGTTTCCTGTGTCCTTTTCTCAGTTTGCTGAGTTTAAAATTATAGCAAAATGTACTCAGGTTTTATAATCTATTTATTCTATGTTTGGCTCTTCACTGTCTCTTTCAGTGACCTGTTTAATGTAATGTTTTGCCTGAACAAACTCTACAAACTTTGAATATTTGTCATGTTCTAGGAAGGTTCCAAGTTTTAGTATCCCTGTAGTAAATTACCTCCTTACAGTATTGCCTTTACATTCACTGTACTTTACAAAAATAGCTAATGTATTAATTAGACTTGCAAAATAGTCTAATGGACTATCTAGCTAACTAAGGTAGCATTCAAAGGACCGTGTTCATTTCTTTGTATTGCCACTGGCTTGGCATGCACTCTGGACATTGGACATCTGTAAAATGGAAATACCAGACATTTTATAAAAAGCTTTGAGAGTTTGAGAGAAGAAAAGTAGTATATATTTGTAGATGAAAAGTAATAGTTTTTAAATGATATTATTTCATTTTTTTCATAATAACTACATTATTGGTTTTCAACCTGTGCTTCATGAAACTATGGAAGTATCTAAATTACTTCTGTGAAAGCTATTTATGATCACCATATCTATTGCTGGTTGGCCAAAATTACATTCCAGCTCTCCAAATCTCATGAGAAACCTGTCAAGATTTCAAAACAGATTTAAAAACTCTGAACAGGAGAAGGAACAATAACATATTAAATAATTCACAGCTTCATTCAAATAGTTGAAGGTAGTTTGAAAACCTAGAGAAGATCATTTAATACCTACATCTTTGAAATTGCATTTGTTAGAATTAAAGACAGACATGCACCTAAAACTCAATAAAATCACTTAAGAAAGAAAAGTCACAATTTCAAAGGTTGGTGGGGTAAAACTCCTAATTCAGAATGTTGTCCAGTTCTCAGAACAGCTGAGGACCAAAGATTTCCATCGTTTGAAGTGGAAATGAACCTTAGAAAACTGGGTTTAACATTTATCTGAACACCTAGATGTGACTTAAGAGCTTTGGACAAATTATCTTCCCCTATGGAGACACCACTGCACATCTAAATTCTCATAATTTTCCAGTGATCCCTGGGAGACAACAAAATAGATACTTCTTTCAGTCACCCAAATTGGACAGCACTACTACTAAACACTCCTAGTGTCTAGTCAAGCAAGAATCTTTGATATCAGATCAAAACCCATCAATTCTTTATCATTTCTTCCTTAAAGATGGTATAAATTAGAAAGAAGCAGTTCTCATGAAAATCTTAAAATACTAAGAGCCCCTTTTGCAACAGGCATTCTTTATATCTGACTTCTATACTTGATAGCCACAAGGCATTAAATTATCTTTTTTCACATCTAAAGCTTATCAGGCCCAAAAGCAGACCATTGAGTTAATTCCTCCTTGTCATAGATGACCATTTCAACTAGAAACAAACAAGGCAACAGCAAATAGGGCAAAAAATGCTGAACAGGTGCAAAGACCCATATTGGTTGTAGCTGCTATGCACGGGATTCAGTTTCCTAAACTGGTAGTCTCCAGTTATTCTTCCAGAAGCCTAGTAGTCTCCTGTGTGGTTTTTCAGGCAGCCTAGGGAGACTCAGACAGAGGTTAGACATGTAGGTCTAGGCAAATGGTTCAGCATTCCCTACAGTTAGAAAAACAGAGTACTACAGCATAGAATAGGAATGGGTCTATGAGATGCACTTGACTGAGATACACAGAACCCAATTGTATTGCCCAGATTGACAGAGGAAATTTAATATGTAGGGTGGGGTTCGTTCTTACTTATTTAAGGATGCTGTTTGACATGTACAGCTAAGAGTCGTCTAGCTTCTTTGGCAAGAAATAGTGAGAAATAAGCACCTTGATGATGTGATTCATGTCATTTTAAGGGACATTTATCCTCTAGATACTTCAACCTCTCTAAATTGTCCATAAAGGGAGTCTGGACAATTAGATTGTTTGTATATAGACACCATAGACCATATAGACTATACATCGATCTGGATTTTGTAGTTTTACTCTTGATTCCTACTGAATTTAAGGGGTATCTGGTGCCAAAGGAATTCAAGATATAGCTTGTGCACCAGCTTTTTGTAAATTAAGATATTGCATAGTCATTAGTGCAGACATGCATGCCATTTATGCATTCCATGTTCAATATACTTTCATTACCAGAGCAGTGTTCTACTGCTCTTTAGGAAGGCTTGAAGTCCTTTATCTGTTACTTCTCTTACAGTTTGGATTTTTAGAAATAAAGATGGAAGCTTGAGCTTTTTATTAATTTATTTTTTAAATTTTTGACATGAAGACATGTGCTTAAATTAGCTTATGCATCTACCTGGTCTTTGCCTTTAACAGTAATAGATTTTTGGGTGATTACTGGTGTTTGCCTATTGCAGCATGAATTTATTTTCCAATCTAGACTCACCTTCCCTGCAATATTTACATGCAAGCACCTATTAATTCCCCATCTTAGATTATCCTCCAATCCACTGCTGACCAGAGGTGGGGACAGCCTCTGGTGTGTTCTATGCATTCTTGGCATCTTAGGTTATGGATCAAATTCTTGCTCTTTTGTTGTGAATACACTGCATCTGGGAATGGTGGGCTATACAACAATACAGTATGTTAACAGATTTTCAAGGTTCACCTTTTCCTGTGCACAATATGAGTGCTTTGGGCCCCTGCTCAAGTGGAGCATCACCTAGATAAGTGTTTGGAAATGCCAGGTCTTGGCATAGTTATCCTTAATACTAGGACTCCGTGTACATAAAGCTTTGGGGTCCCACTGCAATGGGATACTAGTTGTGGCAAGAATCTGCAATATGTGTAAAATAAGACCCAATTTTGATTGAAAGAAATCATAGAATCATGGAATATTTTGGGTTGGAAAGGACCTTAAAGATCATTGATTTCCAAGCCCCCTGCCATGGGCAGGGACACCTCCCACTAGACTGGGTTGCTCAAAGGCCCATCCAGCCTGGCCTTGAACACTTCCAGGGATGGGGCACCCACGATTTCCCTGGGCAACCTGTTCCAGTGCCTCACCACCCTCACAGTAAAGAGTTTCTCTCTAATATCTAATCTAAATCTCCCCTCTTTCAATTTAAAACCATTACCCCTCATCCTTTCAGTATAATGATAAAAAGTCTCTCCCAACCTCTCCAGTAGGTCTCTTTTAGGTACTGGAAGGGTGTTCTAAGGTCTCCCCAGAGCCTTCTCTTCTCCAGGCTGAACAGCCCCAGCTCTCTCAGCCTTTCTTTATAGGTGAGGGGCTCCTGTCCCCTGATCATCTGTGTGTTCCTCTTTCTGGACCCATTCCAACAGGTCCATGTCCTTCCTGTGTTGACTACTCCAAAGCTGGATGCAATACTGCAGGTGGGTCTCACCTGAGTGGAGTAGAGGGGCAGAATCACCTCCCTTGGCCTGCTGGCCATACTTCTTTTGATGCAGCCCAGGATGTGGTTGTCTTTCTGGGCTGTGCATGCTGTCTCATGTTGAGCTTCTCATCCACCAGTAGGCCCAAGTCTTTCTCCTCGGGGCTGCTCTCAATCAAAATTAAATGACCTCTCTGTCTGCCCTCTTTTAGATCAGGGATGGCCTTAAAAATTATACAGAACTTCATGGAAGAGAAAGAAAAATCAATTATCCCACAGAAACTAACAGGTGAATGTAATAGAATAGTTGGGGTTAATTGCGTAAAACCCTATTTCCATACAATATTTTTTCATCCCAAATATCTAGAGGTAATACACCAGGAATTAACTACTTGCAAAGCAAACAGCCATCTTAATGACTTATGATGTGACTCCTTGATCATCAAACAGGGGCTTAAATTATCTAGATGGGTTACACAGAGTTGCAGGACTACACATTGCTTTTTTTCCAAGATATATGAACTCCATGTGTTATAGCTTCCTTGAGGACTGCATTGTGGTTAGGCCACTTTGTGTTTTTTCAGTTTTCTTGAGAGGAAAGACTAATCTCATAAAAAAAAAAAAAAAGCAGTTCCCTAGAATGCAGTCTGGGTTTTATTAGGCACACGTTACTACTGTTTCCTGATGTTATTACTCTTGCAGTATAACTTTTGCAACAATTTATAAGCAATAGTGTGACACAACATCCTGAAATGCCCTCAGAACTGTATAGATGGCATGAACAGACACAAACCACTTAAATGCACTGAGTGTATCAGAAAGCACGTGTACTCAAGGGCCTGACCCTGTATCCATTCAAGTTAGTGACACAATTATCAGCCACTTAAGTCACTCAGATTCACAGCCATAAAGTTGACAATTCTTTTTTCAATAAAAAGGCATTTCATATGAAGTAAAATAACCAAGCAGTATAGGTTTTGCAGCAAATGAAAGGTAGAAGGCATATCATGATAATGTTTGAAATAAGCATTCAGTACAGGTAATATCAAAGAACACAGTATGCCTTGCCCTGCCTTGCCCTGCCTTGCCCTGCCTTGCCCTGTCCTGTCCTGTCCTGTCCTACACCACCCTTTTCTTCTTGATGTGCAGACTTTGAGGTTTACTTTTCAGTTTGGCCAGTGCTGTCAGAGGCATGTGTTTCCTAGATGATATTTAGGAGCATGAAGCACCACAGAACAGTGATTATCTGCAAAGCTAGATGCTGTCAAAAGCAAAATGTGAAAATAAAATCAAAACCAGAAAGAACCAAATTCTGCCAATCTCACTCAATTACATTAAGCCCATAGTGGTGACTTTTTTGCCAAATGTCTTCCTAGAAGGAGGAATGAGACTGAGATGAAAGTCCAGAATAGGTGCACCCAGAACAAACATTAAACTTTACTATTCAAGGGTATATTTTTTGAAAGGTAAAAGATGGGGATGTTTTAAATATATTAATCTATTTTCCTAAGAATGGTAGAAACAGGCAGCATGCAATTTTGAGTGGTTTTAATGAATACCAGTTTTGGTGGCATCACTTCTGTGGGTCTTGGGTCTGTGGCAACTCTAGCTCCCTGGAGCCTTCTGATCTTAACCCAGTGTCCAAATTTTTGGCCAGACTGATGGCCTGGTTAGGTAGCTATTTTGAAATGGGGGTCTGCCAGTCAAAGCAAATTGCTTACAGCCACATTTTGCTGCAAAGAGTGTGTTCGCCTTCTTTTTCCCCTGCTTCACTGAAATGTATTTATTCACATACAGGATATGTACGTGAGCAGCTGGAGGCAGTTGTGCATCTGCTTCACCCATGCTCTAGGACAGCCGGATGCGAACAACCTGGATTTAAAATCCTGTGTACATGTTAGCTCAGGCCCGGCACTATCCTAACATAGCTACGGTTTCCAAATGTATACAACCACTTTAAAGACTGGGCGGTCTGGGCACATGTCCCCCAGGCCAGCAGACTTGCAGTCTTCACAACATAAATCACCTTTATGCTGCAGGGATCTCCTCAAACAGTATTAATTTGCCAGGGAGGAGCACTCATGTTAACTTTTATCTATTTTCTGGGCATAAGAGACAGGTCTGTAAGTGCTGTATCTCTTTTTTCTTTTTCCATTTTTAATTACGTTTCTTTCTATGCTGTGACCTTAATTCCCTTTGGGATAGTTTTCATCAAGCAAGAGGACATGTTGCAGAGATGGTCTATAGCTTTTTGACTCAGCTGGAAGGAAGGGACCATGGGCCCCACATGATAGAACAGTCTGAGATACTTTGGCAGGCTGATTATACAAATATTATTACTTAAATTAAATTAATGTTCATTTATTGTAGAAGATTTTGTGCCATTAAAATGATCCACATGCATACTAACTTGGAAATTTTTGATTATTTACAATATCTTAGAGTAATCCTATCACTTGCCCTGAATATTATTATATTTAGGAAAACAAATAAATGCAGTTTAATTTGTAAACAGAATTACAACTTTATTATAAATTTGCTATAGAGTCTATAATGGAAACTATGACACAACCTTTTCCATCTTTTCATAACTCAGTAAAAGTCTTTTTGAACTAGCCAGAATTGTCATAGAATAAATAAGCCTAATAAAAATGCTATTAGATTTATTTGCATTATATGCTGTTCACTTACAAATGTATTACAGCTACCAGGTTGAAAGGTACTTTGTTTCTAATACAGCTGCTGAAATGGGCTGATGACTCAGTCTAAAAATTATACTGAAAAGTACCATTTTCAGTTAGAGATTGAAAAGGGATACAATAAACCCTAAATATCAGTGTAAATGAATACTCTGTCTCTCAGATCACAAAAGTATTGTGTGTTACTAACAGCTTGGTTACGTTTTTTAGGTATATGGACCATTTTTGCAGTTGCTGCAATTTTACTGCTAAAAGTAGCAGTGTCTCAGCATTTTAAATGTTTTCGGTTTGCTTTTTTTCCTAAATAATGGTTTCTAAGCTGATACGGGCTCTAAAACTAGCAACCTCTGGATTTCTCCCTTGATGGTCTACTAACAGGGAGTTTAGACCTGTACATCAGCAGTGTGTGTAATAGCAAAGAATTTCCTTTCTTGCATGCAAAATGGTAATACTGTAAGTGTTAAAATCTTAACTTCTGTATGTCTGCTTGCATTAATTCAGAGCAACACCTGAAACCAAAGGAAAATGGCTTTCATAGATGACATAGTAAAGAATGAGTAGTAAATAAAATATAAGCATATGAAAAGAAACAAAATAACTGCAAAATGGATATTGTAAGATGGGTATGAACCGTATCTTCCACTCATTTTAACTCCATAGTTAAAATGTGTAACTATTTTTACACATGATGGCTTACAGTAGCTATTTGAATTTCCTACAGTTCTGCATGGTTCAGACATTCATTCACAGAAAACAGCCAGCTGAGACATTAATAACCGAAATAATATTTTTTCAGACCTCAGTATAAAATGTGTTTATATTGTTCAATTGTTTCCATTGCATAAAGCAGAAAAGCTGATTATCTTTGCTTTGGTAACACACGTTCTCTCATTTTCTTCCTGTCTTTCTCTGTCTAAGTACATATCTACATATATATGTGTGTATATGTTTATATATGCTTGTATCAAAAAGTGTGTATGTTTCACATCTTGTGTAAAAAATGTGATTTTCAACAAAATGTGGTAAAAATACATCATGTGAACCAAGACTGCAAAACAGGCCATGTAAATATTTTCACAAAGGGGAAAGTGAGTAGGAGTATGAAGATAATATTGCTCATATATATTTTCCCTAAGGCGACTGCAACTAACAACTCTGTATTTTCTTTAAAATTACTTTCGCAACATAGCACTATTTACTTAGATAACTTGTCAAATGAATCATCCCAACATGATCTGTATCTCAGGTTGTTTCCCTGCATTCATAGCTGCAACTTGATTTTCATTTTGCACTCTTGATGTAATTAAGATTGTAATTTTCTTATGTGTTTGTGAAATATACAGTCAGTTTTGGATATACAATTTTGGCACAAAAAATGACCACAATGGCAGCACTATGTAGAATTTAAAACACTTGACAGAAACATTCCTGGAAGTAATTTCCATCAGATGGTAATTTAACTATTGTCCTTGTCCTCATTGCTTTTATGTTATTTTGTGGTCTTACCTGTATTAAAATGTTTATTATCTGTCTGTCTGTTTTGGTTCTGGTTTTATTTTGTTTTAGTAGAAGCATTTAAGCTATTAAGTATCCCACATAAGAGTTAAGCAAATACTTAAAATTTATGAATACTAAACCATATGAAGGCAATGAAGAATATTCAGTTCTTCTCCGCTGAAAAACGTAACATATATAGTAGCATAGATTGCTTCAGAACTAAAATGGGAACTCTATCACCAAAAGCTTTTGAGACCAATTCACCAAGCCTTTTTTAAACAATGATTGAGGTGTATTTGTCTTAGATTTGAACTGCAGGATGAATAAAATTCCCTCCCAAGGTGTTTTCTATCTTCATTTACTCTGTTCTTTATTTCTGGAAGAGTGTCCCTTCTATTCCATCAAAGAAAGGTTGGAAGATATGCTGTTATCACCTCAGCAGCCTGATGCCCAGGCACTGGATGCTTATGCACAGTGTACACTTTGCTTCACAGAGCTGAATGTAAAATTGCATGAATAAATCAACATTATGATGGCTGAAAAAGATAATCTGCTGATTAATTTCTGTATCTGGACATCTCTACACAGAAAGAAGTGGGGTAAGGGCGTTTCTCCATCTCACATGACATGGTTGTCCCTTATAATGTAGCCTATCCACTGGTCTAGGGGGGAATCCAACAAGGCAAAACTGGAAATAAACCAGAAAAGTTATTATTCATAATCTTTAGTTAATTTTTGGAAGTAAATGTGATCAAGTCAGGCTAATTAAAAAGAAAGCAAAATAATAACAACAGCAACTAAAAGTATTCTCCAGTGATGACTTCAGCACCAGAACTAAGGAAACTTGCTTCCTTTCTGGGATCATCCTTCCCTCAGAGCAATCTTTCACCCTGCTTCTCCTAGAGTCTGCAACACAACACTCCACTTCCTCATGTGATCCTGGCAGCCACCCCCACAACACTTTCAGCTTCGTACCATAACCCCTAAGCATATTTTTCTTCTCTCTAGCTGAGCAAAAGGCAGCGTGCCAAGCCAGTAGTTTAGAGATGCATGATCCTGACTGGCCTACCAGCCACTACCTCTTTACTGTGCCTCCGCTTTTCCCTAAAAGGGAACATGGATGGGGATCTCTCTCACCATCTTAATTTCACAGAAAATGTAAGAATATATTTTGCATTTTTCACCCATCTCTAAGATATTTTTTAAGTAGGTTACTTGATAAGAGGAGAGTATAAGAAAAGGGAAAGACAGGGCAGTCAGCAAATAGGGATTATTTAGATCTCACTTTCTTAAAGAACTAGGTTGAGAAAACCAGTTATGATCATTTCCATTTACAATTGGATAGGAAGAGGTGGTAGAAACCATTTAGCATTTTTCAAAAGAAAAAAAATATTCTTTAATTCTTTTGGAAACATTATTCTGATTTTACAATTGAAAAAGAAAGCATTCAGATTAAGTTGCCTGGTCTCTTAATTTATTGTTACTGTTCAAAGGTTTCCATGGTGTATAAAAGTTGTGATACTTTGTAACAAGGCCAAGTATGAAAACAAAGGGAGAGAGGGAGAGAAAGTCCAAGGGTAACCAAGCTTGGGGATAATAGAGAAAACGTCTTTAAAAGCTTTGGTATTATATAGAAAATTTGCTTAATAAAAATAACTCAAACCAGAAAAGTTTCTGGAGTTATTGCCTTCATGTAAAGTAAGAGTCTATAAACACCAAACAAATAAACGAAACAAAACAAAATCCCAGCCTGGCTATCGCTCCACCTACAGCAGGTTTTTTGTGTTCAAGCTTTACTAGGCTCAGCTGAAGCTGGTGGCATCAACAGTATCTGGTGAGGCAGCTCTAGTTATGAACTTTAAGAATCCTCCGGCATTGGCACTGAAAAGCCATGGCAACCTCTTGCTTCAAAAGCTCATTTCTGTGTGTCATTGCAAAAGCAGAAGGTATTCTTTTTAGAGGATTTCAGCCATGGGGAACTGTATGATCTGTGCACAGTAGCAGACTATATTAAATATTACTGAAGTTCAGCATCCTATTCAGTGGCCAAAACAGAAATATTGGCATGGACATTTCAAAGTCTCAGGACAATAATAATCTCTTCTTTTTCCATTCTTTGGAAACTGTAGTTTGAAATAGCTTTATTTATCAGTTAGTATAGTTGAGTATTAGTTGAGTTATTAAAACTGAGTTCTATCCCACTTTAACTAGAAACTGCTTGGTAATATATATATATATCTGTCGGAGTATTTAAGATCAAAATTATCATTTCATGTATTGAGAGAGAGTTTTTTGGTAGCATGCAATGATTATGTGATTTCCTATAACTTTGCCAAACTGTTGCAAGTAGCATATTAGATTCTTTATGTGGACAATTGCTCTGTCTGCCTTTTGGGAAATTCAGTGGTTTCTTGTCCACAGTGTTCCTGTTGGCCATATTTTCTTTTTGGATTGTTTTTGTTACTATTACTTTATTCTTCAACTGGAGTTAAACTTAAAATGAATTTACTATTGCCAGGGCACCAGTAATGCTGGTATGGAATCTTAAGAACCATAGACATTAAATATAGTTCTGCTTCCCTCAATGAAAGATGTTGCCAATCAATTCACATCTGACATTCTTGAAAACAGCACAACAGATGATAGCAAGAATGTAGAGAACAAAGAGCTGTTATATATGCCATATTTTCCTTATGATTAGCTGTGCAGTATTTTATGTCTTTTCCAGCAGTGCTGGTTATTGTTGATTCCACTATTCATGTACATAAAACCATATAGTTTTAATGAACTGTAGGACAGATAGAAACCACCTTACATTACCAAGTTATGTCATGCATATAACTGGAACAGAGATCATGACCTCTAGATCAAAACAGAAGAAAGGAAAAAAGAAAAGAAGTATTCATCATTCAGATGTCTATTAACTGTTTGCCTCTGCCTTCTCAGGCTATATGAGCACCACAGTAAATTTATGACCAGTAGAGGGTACTAGTGCATGTACACAGGAGTCAGTAAGTAGCACCAAAGATGGCTGCATGAGAAATTTGGGTTAAAATCATACAGAGAGCACCGGTGTTAATGTAAGAAAACTTAATAAGATATCTTTAGCTGGTCTGTCTTATTTTCTCAGATATTGAAAATTCTTTTCAACATACCTTCTAATTTAAAGTTGTATGCTGTGACATACACTTTAGAAGACCAACATTGATGTCAGATAAAAGGGCACCATTCTGTTACATCCATATTTTTGAGATGTATTTTCAGAAACAAAAACAAACCCTTGGAAATACACGTACTACTCATATCTGTACAATAGTGTGGTGTTTATTTTTCCTTTCTACAATGAAGGGTGTACCTATAACAACAGTGTCATGTAATCAGAATTATTATCATCAGGAATCAATAGTCCAGGTGAGAAGTCAGATTAACACACCTTTCCCACAGTACATAATTTATCTCTGGAATGTGTACGGTACCTCAAATATGACCCTTAATTCATATCTAGACACCTAAATAAAGTTTTGCTGATTTTTAGAATTGCTGAGCCATCATCCCTTACTGACAACAATGGGAGCTGTGTTATCTAAATATTTATTTATAGCTCCCCTTTGACCTTGTCCCTGGATCCTTGCCTGATAATCCCATGCACTGGAGCTTATTCAGCCTTCTACCTTATGAGCACATTTGAACAGCTGCTATTCATTAAAAGAAAAAGAAACCTGTAACTTCAATCTGAGGATATCATTCCTTCTTTTCTCTCAAAATGAATGATTTCCCTAAAATATATGTATGTCTGGCCCAGACCCAGGGCTTGTAATAAGTTTTCTATGCACAGAGATACCATGGCCTTAAGATCCAATAACCTTTGCTCTACAGGGTGAGAAAAGGAAGCTTTATCCTGTTTGTACAAGGGTATATACAGAATTCAATCCATTTGCTGGAAGGGCTGGAATAAACTTTAAGTGTTTCCATGTACTAATGCACTTATCAAAAAGTTCCTATACAAAATTTTGCAAAGTCTTTTGCATATAGTAGTTTTGCTTTTCAACGTTGGAGCTCTGCTTTGTTAGATTCTAGGTGATCAGTTAAGATACTATTTATATAAGGTTAATACAGGTTTAACCAATTTGGCTCTCGTTAAAACAAGTGAACTGTAGTCTTTAAGAGCTCAGAAAACTGACTTTTCAAAGAGGAATAAAGTGGGGGGAAGAATGTATTAGAATTATAAAAAATCTCAACCAGCCAACCATTAACTTCCTGTAATATTATATTATGAATTAAAAACATGGGGGCAGAAGGCAAGAATTTATTGTGATGGGTTGCAGTCATAGTATCTTTGTAATCAGAGTATAAAAAACTGACACCTGATCAACTGAATATCTTTCAAAACTTAGTGCAGGGCTGTGATCAAAGCTCAAATCGTTTAACAAAAAATAAATGTCTTGTGCCAGCTGAGATTCCTTAGGGTACCTGAGATACACAGAAGAGCCTGGCAGATATGACATAGGAGCAATAAGAAACCTGTGGCCTTTTGGAAATGCATCCGGAGGCCAGGATACTGTACTTTATAGTATATTGTATGCCTCTAGACTTCCCTGTTTAGGCACCTGAATAGATTAATTAATTTCTAAGAAATGTTTAATAGTGTATATCAGGAGTCTTCTAAGTTTTTTGTGTCAAAACTTTGGTTGACAAAAATTAATATAATTTTGAAGACTAATGTCAGAGAGCTGGTTTTCAATAATCTGACAGCCACAGTATCTTTAACACTCAGAGTTCAAAATGCTTAGAGCCTTTGAATCAAAAGGCCAGATTCTGTCCTGTTTATGTCAGCATGTGTGCATAGCTACGACAGAGCCCTGAACTAGTTCCAAGCCTATAATATTCCAATGACATATTAAATGCTAGAAAATCCTTCTGCAATAACAGTTTTTTAGAAGAAATAGAGATTTTTAATGAAGATAAGAAGATAAAGAGAAATCAAGAAAGTAGATAAAAAAAGGTAAACGAGGAAGCATATTTGAAATTGGTTATGACAAATGGCAAACAGCCATCCATTGGCTTCTTTTTACATCTTGGAAGAAGTATAGCAAAAGCAAGCCAGTTCCTATAATTTTTTTAGCTCCGCCAGAGAGCATTTTTTCCATGCTTTGCAAGTTTTCCCTTTTCTATTCCCAACTGCTTACCATCTGGGAATTTGTGGTTGTGAACAGTTAAAACTTAATATTTAAAAATATACATATATTTCATTTGAAATTAAGATTTTCGGTAAAGTGACTGGATTCCACTTCTGGGTGGAATGTGGTGAGATGAATATGTGCAATGGTTGGCGCTGTAATGCTGGCTCTGTGCTTGGAGAGAGACTTGGGAGTTGTGTCCAGCTCCAGAGTTTTTATTTTACGGCCAATGATTAAGTTATAATTAATATAACAAAAAAACCAAAAGATCTTTTAACACTTCTGTAACTTCTTCCGTATTTCATTATTTTTAAATTAATGCCTTTACAGCATGCGTCATGGGATTAGTGCCAGGATACCAACCATCTTCCTTCTAAGGCTGTTGGTTATCACATCACTATGATTTTCATAACAGCTGAAATTGCTTTAATGAATTGGCATGGGTAAAGGCAGAATATGCAAATTACTGTGATACTAAGCCTTATACTTGGGTTTTATGGTAATGCTGAGTTCTAGTGTTGGGACTAGACTTGCAATTCCAGAGCTGGATAATTAATAAATATCTTGGGAATACTTACACCACACTGTAGTTGCAGCAGTGTCTGATCTTTAGACATGTCTTAAATCACCATTTCAAATCCAGACCTCTTTCACAATTTAGATCAGAGAAATAGGTAGTTTTGGGGGACCGTCTTCTGTCTGTCTATCACTTCATTTTCATCCCAGTTCCTCAGATAGAGTAAAGCGGATCTCTGTCCTGTCAGATTTATAAAACAGTTAAAGACTGATTGAGCAGGAGAATGAACCCACCTTCAGGTCATTGGTCTGGAATAATGTTCAGGCAGTGTCTGAGTGCTCTCCAGGATTTAAATGCCTCTGTTTGTCTTCTACTCCTTGTTCTTTCCTCTACTGGTTTCATTGTCAAGATGTTTTTGAGGGTTTTTTTGCTCCACTTTGGCATGACTTCAGTTTTGCCTGCCCATCTCATCTCTTACACTGTCTGTTTCACTAATCTCCATCGCTGGCTCATCTTCAAACCTTTTCTTTCTTTGCTTCTGTTCTTGTGTTGCTGTATACTTTTAGAAAAAAATCTCATGATCATGTAGAATTACAGAACTCTAACTTCATTCTTGCCTGTTTTTACTCTGCCATTCTTCAGTCAAGCATTGCCTCTTGGCAGGATGATATTTGAGGTCTTTCATGCTTCAATGCTTTTAGCCTCTATTATAGAAAGTATCTTATGCTCTCCTCTGTTTCCTCAAAGAACACTGATTTAAAGAATCAGTCCAGATCTAGGGGGATCTCTCCACTTTTCTACTTTTCTTACTGTCATTCTGTTCTACTTTCCCTGCCAATGACACTGAAGTTTTAGTCTTTCTTTTTTCATCTCACTTTTTCTTCAGTGTCAGCAATACTTTATTGGCTCTCCCTCCAGCTTTCTGTGTTCATTATTCTTTCTCTCTCATCTGTCACAAACCCTCCCACTTCTTAATCCCCACCATCCTTACAAATACAAATGTAAAAATTACATCTTCCCCTTTAACTATAGTATTCCATTCTTTCCACTGATAAATCTATCATCAGCCTTTAACGTCTTTCACCCATCAATCTCCCACTGACTATCAGCTTGGGGATATTTTCATGGTCCTTAAATTATGCTTATATTGGAATTTAGTCATGGAAGTGTCAGGCAGTGATTAATACTGCTCACTTTAAAGAACAGTCCAAGCTGCAATGGGACATGGTGTCAGCTGGTTTAGATTCTTTTTTCCAGGTTTTCTATTTGCATTTCATCCCTTGATTCTAGGAGATGAAAACACAGGATAGGGTTCAGCTTTGATGCATTCTTGCTCTCTCACTCTCTCTCTCTCTTTTCCTTTCCTCTTTTATCTTCATACCCCTTGAATGGGGTTACTTGTTGACCAAGATCCAATGGGTTGTTTGGAGTGTAGGTAACAGCTTTTCCTTTAGAAAAACCCAAGAGCTTTGCCCTCAAATACACTGAGGCTGTCAAAGGCCTAAGGTCCAGGACACCTGCATCATGGACAAATAAAGTCACTGTATCATAGCATTAAAGAAAGGGAAAAGAAGTTGGAAGGGACTCCTGAAGGCCATCAAGTACAACTTCTCGTGTGGAGTAGAGCAAATGGCGACAGCAGACCAAGTCAGCTACGGTTTTGTCTGGAGGAGTCTCCAAGATATATGCAGATTAACTTTTCTTCATATCTGTAATACCCCACATGCGATCATCTTAGTAGCTCTTTGCTGGACTCTGTTCAGTTTCTTCATACCCCTCTTCAACTGGGGAGAGCAAAAAATTGGGCAGATTATGCTAAGCATAGACTCACTGGCACTGAGTAAAAGGCAATCACAAGTTGCCATGAACTGCTGGCCATGACTTCCTAAAGTTTCACTGTTTTCCTTATTTGGGGTGAGAGTTTGTTGCTGTCCCATTTTCAACCCTGCATTCATTAAAACCCCCCGGGTATTTTCTATCAGGGGCTGGACTGACACCTGGGCTCATTCTGCCCCAGGTACAGAGCTTTTCCTTATTGAAGTTCATGGGTTTTCAGTTGCCGCAGGCCTCAAGTTTGTCAAGGTCTTTGGACTGAAGTTCTGCTGTGTGGCTCCTTATGTAGGACCACCTGCAGGTCTGCTGAAGATGACCTGAGTTTCTTTCCTCCCTTTCCCCTCATGCTGTCAGGCACCTCACCTCAAAAGGGGAATTCACTGTTTGAAATCCCAGCAGCTGGAGACGGTTGGATTTCCACAGAAACCACTAGTTTGTAATTCCTATCTTTTATTGGTGTTTTCAGTGCAGTTATGTCCATAAAAAGCTGGAACAATGCCAAAAAGTGAACCATAACCTAAAAGTGCTTGAGGCAATAGATAATTTTGTTGCAAACCTGAGATGCAGATCAATAGTGGAGAAATATCTGGCTCCCTTGCACTTTTGGGAGACATATGCCTGTCAGCAGCAATTGCACACAGAGGAAAGAAGACTTGTCTGACCTAATTTTCCACCTCCACACACCTGTTGCAATAGAAATCCTATTTTACATGTCAAGATTTCTGAAGGATTTGTCTACCAGCATCCAGCTTTCTCTATCCCACAACAAATTATTCACTGGTTGAATTTTCACTTTATTCTCTTTGCCAAAATATACCAAGAGCTACTTTTGCAATGTTTCAATAAAATCCCTTTTGGATAATGGGAAATTGTTGAGGGTTTTTGTATCCAAGGTTATGGTTTAGCCAATTAAAAGGGTGGAAGCTATTTATGAAATTTGGATCCAGGTCCGAGTTTATATTCTGAACACCCTTAGACCTGAAATAGCACTGTCAGGGCAGTGATTTCCTTTCAGTCAGTTCTGAATTAACTTCAGAGTAGGGAGCAGGGTTGCAAAGAAACGAAATGGGCACTTTGAATCTTTATGCAGCTGAAACCACCCAAGCTCAACCCATAGCAGATGTAAATTAGCATAATTACTTATGGAAATATGAGTTAAGAAAGAAACCTAACATTCAATCTGGATTTGTTGGGTGAGGAATCAGAAAATCCTAGAGTTCAATTGGCTTTGCCAGGGATAAACTAAAATATCCATGAACGTGGGTTATTCACAATTCACTAAAGATCCCTGTGTGCAATGTTGCACAGGGGCCTGTCGGTAACTTTGTGTGAGTACAGGAGGCTCCTCCAAAAAGCAGGGGATGCTCAGGCAGCAGAGCAGCCCTTACATTCCCTCTTGCACAGGGGAGCATGCTGACGCTGATAAAGGGACATGGGGAGGAGAAACATTCCTAAGAGAATGAAGAATAAGAATGGGGTACATTGGACATGTCTGCTTGCCCCTAAGTCAGAACAGCTTCCCCAGGCTGCCTCTGCCTTGTGAGTGGGTTGGTTTGGCTGCTAAACAGCTTCAGGTTAGGAGAAGAAAGGAGCCTGATTGTCTTCTGTGCTGTGTCGGCTGCCAGCCCAGTCCCGGTCAGGAGCCAGACGCATGTCCTGGCACCCTCAGAGGAAGAAGGTGTTGCAGCTTTCCATACTTCTCTCACTTCACTTGCCCACTTTAGTCTTGAAATAGTGAATTTTCAAGCTTACTTACCCTCATCAAGAAATTGCTTACCCGGAAGATTATTGTTAGCTCTAATGACTGTTTTCTTTGTATTTGTACTCGCCAGATGTGGAACATGTTTTGATCTGTTTTCTCATTATGAAAATGCTTTCATTTATGACGCCCAGCAGGGACACAGCTGATTAACTTCAAGTTTGTAGGTGGAATTCATTTTTTCTTTTTGAAAGTGATTACCAGGACCAGCAAAACAAAAAAGAGTTTCAAGAGTATGTTCCCAAATACTGCAGGTCACATTTTCAAAAATGCCTTGAACCTGTTTCATTCCTTAAATTTATAAATGCTCTTCCATGATAACTTTTAGCAACAGTCATTTTCATATACTTGACACTTGAAGAACTATTTTTTGGGAATGATTATCAGTTACAATGTGGAAGTGTTTTTTGCCCTTTGATTTTTGTCATTAGATTTTTTCATTAAAAAATGTGTTACTCTTTTTTCAAGTTCATTTTGAGGTCCAGAATACACAGCTGTTCTTGTCATTAATTCCTCAGAAAGGAATTTATTGAAACTCTACTTTATCAGCATAAATTAGCAAAAGGTAATTTCATTGGGTTAGGCACCATAAACGAGATACTTTTGTTCTCCAAACAGTATTTTGCATTTGAACCTGGGCAGAGTTTGGCTCAAATGTCAAACCCATTATTTCTGAAAAGTCTATGTCAGTTGTTATCCATTACAATAACCATAAAATGTCTTCTAATTAAAAGGCTGGACTACTCCAAAATACACTTGGAGTCCCTTGGTATGGAACGCTAAAAATAAATTATAGTTTAACTTTTGTATTCAAATAAGTCTGCAACCTCTAGAAACACAAATTTATTTTACAATTCTGCTGCAATAATTACCACTCTTTCATTGCTTCCTTTGGACTGAGAATCGAAACACAAAACCAAAACAAGGGACGGTTTTGTACTTGCAAAACCAAAACATAATGCCTGAGGTTTTGCAAAAACAAAATCCTTCCTGGCTCATTCCATCTCAGCTAAATTTGATGGAACACAGTCATTTAAATAGATTAAAAAAAAAACCAAAAAACCTCTCAGTATAAACTTGCCACAATTAATTACAGTATTAAAAGATCCTCCTGAGGTCCTTACAACCTGCATGTTTCTATGAATCCATAGAAAAGCTAAATTTTACTCAGTATCATTAAATCACTATATCAATAATACTGTGAGAAAAGGAAGGCATAGAAACATATCCTTGCATTGTACTGTAGCTTTCCATCAAATCTGAACTGGTTAAGAATAAGAAATAAACAAGAATAATATAAAAATGAAATTAAAAAAGCAGACTAAATTCCAAAATCAACACATAGTTTTATCAGAGAACTCATACATTGGCAATATGTTGCATTTCCATAGATTTAATATTTTAAATATATTTTATAGATATAAATATTTTTAATAATGTATTTACATTAATACCTGTTGTCCTGCTTTTTCACCCTGATAACACTTCCACAGTTTTCCACACAGCACACCATTGAGCTGTCATATCATTAGGACAACTGTGAACTGAGCCCTTCAGTAATCAGCAGTCAATGACTTCTAGTCACTTCTAATGTGACAAAGAAAGTAAATGAGGGGGGCAGCAGGTGCAACATTAAGAACTCATGAAGTCATTGAGGAGTTTCATTCTTCTTCCAAAAAATTATCTTAGTTCTATTGGACACTCATTCTTAAATTCTTTATGCTCTACAGAGCATTCTGAATTTTTTATTCACATGTTATTGTGAATGATTCCTTTCTGTTGCATTGAGAAATCTGGAATATGCTGGTTAATATTCTGAGTGGCAAAAGTGTAACATCTTCGTACTAGTATAAAAACATAAATAAAAAACCCCTGTTGATTCAAAGAGTTGCTGGCATTGAAAGCAAATAGAAGTAAACCAAGCACAACTGAAGTTATTAAACATTAGATTGCTTCAGCATACCCTGATAATAACTAAAATAATCAGAAATAATTGTCTAATTTATTACTTGGATTGCTTGATAGTTTTCATCTTTCTGGCTACTCAGACGTGGTTTTAAAGAATTCCATAAAAGAACCTACTTAGCATTCAGCTCCCAAAGCAACATTCTCCTGACAGTAGCATTATTCTGTTACTGCTGTCTAGTTCCAGAGTACTTTGCTCCTGTTTAATGAAAACAATAGTATTGTTTGTGGTTAATGGAAATTACCTGACTGTAAAATGCATTTTCCATAAGAACTGAGAGACAGACATAGAAAAGCTTTGAAGTCTTAATGGCTAACCACTACATTGGAATAGCCTTTATAAGGTGTGCAGTCTCTAGTCAGAGGGAGAATACCACCAGGATGATGAAAGATTAATGGTTTTGAATTGAAGAGCTGATTTGATTAAAGAATCAAATTTGGCTTTTAAAATCCTAGTCCTGGAAAACTTAAACATATACTTAGTGTTGAGCAGTGTTAATCATTCCCATTAGTTCAATATATGTTCATACATATAAATTGTCTGAAGTTTTAATGCTGTCCTTTGAATTAACTGATGGTGTTCACCATACTTGTTACAAAGAGAAGAAAATGAAGTTTGTTTATTAGATGTCTCTACTGCTAAGAATTTGAACAGTCCAGTTTTGGATATGACTTGCTGGTAAAGTTACTGGGATAAGAACATCCTCTGCAGATGGAGAAGAAGGGTATTTACAGTACTTTCATGGGCACAGTTGTATTAAGATATCTTGGTTACATCTGTGTTTAGGGATGATTATCAAACTCATACAATCATTAATAAAAGCTTCATATTTATTTGGTGCTTCCTCAGCACTACCCCATCTCCTTTTATCTGGTATATAATAGGGTGTCATGTAATTATAAAAAAAATAATTAAAAAAATCTACATTAAAATAATTTGAACTTAGCTGGATAGGAAAGACATGGGCAGCCACTTCAAATTGAGGTCTATGGAATTTTCTACAGAAGTGAGACAGAAATTGCACATACTATTTGGAGCATCTTTGGGATTAAAAATAACTTTTTCTGAATTCAATTCATGTACAGGGGCTTTTACTTCTTTGTAAACATAATTCTTCAACTTCCAATACAATTTCCCCTTTGGTGCATGACCAGTGAATACAAGTGCCTTGCTTTGTTTTCAGACAAAATCTCCCTGGTTTAGTTATTATACTAGGCCAGGTTATCTCGGTTTTGTTCGTGAAATTGGTTAATTATTCCATCTTGTTACTGTCATCAATTAATTACCTATAAAGAAAATAGATTTCAATAACTAGTTTCTGGAGTGGTGGGAAACCTTTATTAATTAAATTAAAACCTGTACTTTTGGAAGACGTCCATCTCTCTGGTGGGCTTCCAGACTACCCAAGTTCATCAGTGGTTTGACAGCATCTCTGGAATTCACACTCTCTCTTTCATGCTGTCACCACATGTTCATTTATATGAAGCATATCAGAAAATTCCAAAAGGGACTGAGCTAGCTGTTGGTAGCTCTACTGGTCAGTCAGAGATATTATAGCAGCAAAATTCCAAGAGAGGAATATCTCATGTTACCTGTACTGTAAAAAGGAGAAGAAGGACAAAAAGATCACTTTTATTTTAAATTAATGCGTTTTTTTTTGCCCTCTGATGTAGCTAGATGTTACTGTATATTTTTTTCTACTTCAAAGAGCTGTACTTTGAATACATTTTTGGTTAGCCATTGCTTTCAGGGTTGAAAAGTTAGGATGAATTTCCTGTGAATGACAAAACTCTTGGGCTAAGTAAGAGCTGGGTGCAATATTGAAGCCACAGCTGTGGATTGCATTTCACTCAATAAGAACAATGCCTCACTTGATGAGATACAAAGAGCAGAAAACTTGAACATGATTATGAATCTGAAAAAAATATTTGTTACAGTAATTTCCTAATCAGAAATGTTGAATAAAACATTTACCCAAAATAATTTGTGCAATGCAGTTTCAGGTTTTCTTACCAGAAAAACAACTACTTTTGTAGATCAACTAGGAGAACATCGGGTTGAGAATTAAAAACCAAACTCTACAGTAGAAAGAACAAGTTGCCAGTCTTAAACATAAGTAAAAAAATTCCATGTAAGGGAATCTTCATTCTGTCTACAAGTAATAAAAACGTTCCATGTAAATCCTTCAAATGAGATATGGTCACAAAAACAAGTGCTTTTTTTGAATTTTACTACATGGCAAGGCATTGAATTTCCTTCTCATATTAGTACAAGAAGAAGATGGTACACACAGATGAGAATTTTGGCTTCCCTTGAAATTTCTAAGAGCGGCTTGGGTTTAGAGCTTTATTTAAAAAAAAAAACCAGACTTCATTTTTACCTCCACTGAACATTCAGAAGGTTAGAATAAGCTTCATTTTGAATGACATGTACTGCTATCATCTGTAATGTTTTGTACTGTAACAGAGAACAGTAGAAACTTTTTAATATGGAAAACCTTTTTCCAGTTAGCAAAGTAATTCATGTTTTTTACTTCAAAAGTCCTTTTCTTTACACTGTGCAAACTCTTTGTCATTTTCTATTAATAAATATTCTTCATTTAGAAAAGATCAAGTCCAGTCTCTCTGCGTAGAGCTGGTCTGTTGAAATTCAGCTTGCATGAGGGGTGCAGGGAAAACTAGAAAGATACATGCTTCCATAACATTCTATTTTCATACATTTCACTATTTTCTGTCTTCTGTGTGACAGAAAGAATTAATAGCTTTAATTATTAGTAGTGTTGTTGCATCTACTTGTGTTGTTCCAAACCAGGTTCTTATTTACCTATTATTTATCTAATTAACCAGCGCTAAAAGACAGAAGACAATGTAGAGGGAAGTAGTCGTCCTTCTTAAATGAACAAGTTTGTTGCCAGTGGTTTCACTGTGGATATCATTTCACAGAAAAAAAAGCTCATCCAGAAGAATTTACTGTGTCAGAATCTGCCTTTTCATATTGCATTCACTTTGACTTGTAATGCATAATAGGATTCACTTGCTTTTGAAACTGGCAAATTGTGGTCTAGATTTACCTGTGTACTTTTAATGGCTTTGATGATTCCATATATGTAAAACACTCACAGACGTGTCTTAACTAGTCAGTTAAATGAGTAGCTTTATGGCAGGTTTTCTTTACTGTGGTAGCTCAAACAATGGGAGCAAAATAGTGACTCTGGACCACTGAATCTTAAATAAAATCACAACATACAGTTATATACAGATAATAAAACCAAAATTCAGGATATGCTGCACTAAACCTTGTGAAGTAAACAAGAATAATTCATACAATACTGTGCAATTCAGTCCTCATTTCTTGGCAGCACAGCAATTCTGATGGTCTCTTTACCGGAAATAGATGTTGCATCAAGACAAATTGGACTCCTAGTGAGTAAGAATTAAGTCAGTGCTAGTAAAATGAAATGTTTCCAGTCTGATACTTTTCACTGATTCAGAAAATGAGGTTCAGGCATAACCTGGATATGACATGCTCTAGGAAGTTTTCAGAACAAACTGAAACTACAAACACAGAGCATACCTTTTCTTAGAGAAACAATAATAGTATTTTATTGTATACTGCCATTCATTCAGATAGGTGGCAGAATACTTCAAAAGAAAATTATGTTATTCACATGCTGAAGAATGAGTTTTTTGGAATATATCTCTGGTAGTATAATAATTAATCCTGTAGAATGGGATTTTCGTCTTCACACATACAGTTTATCCTCTCCCTGCCTGATCCCTCCATTATGCCATGTGCTAAGTTATGGAAGAGCACTGCTTGCTAAACTTTATTTGAGCATGTCTTTGTCAGTCTCACCAAACACATATCTTTTGCCTCTAAATACATCATGTCAATCTGCAATGAAACAGCCCAGTGACTTCTTTGAAATTGCTTCATCTTTCTATATTAAAACAAGAAGAACAATTAGGCTAACAATTTTAAAATCTGAAACTTCAGTGCAGTAGTTAACAGTAAACTGGTAGTAACCAGTTATGAGCTCTCAGATCAGGTATCCTGAAATGCGCAACATGCAAACGTTTTCAGAGAAAGAAAGCTGACTGCAATAAAACGAAAACAAAGGCAGAAATAGGACATGAAAGCTTTTATTGGATGGAGGATACTGGCCATTTGAAACGTATTTTGGAAATGACTCAAATAATTTTCCTAATGACACATACCAGTGCATGCTTTTCAAGACCTTCTTTTTCTTTATGGCAGCAGTGATGTGAAGTAAGAAAAACATGAAGTATGTGGAAAAAGAAACAGCTTATTTTTTTATCCTAGACTTATTTTCCACCTAAAACTGTATTCCACTCTTAGTACATTGACTTTGTCCCTGGAAGTTGCTTTGAGTTTTACAATTTAGAGAAGTGTTGTTCACATAGAAATAATTTTAATGTCTAAATTTTAGGTGACAAATTATCATATCTGGGTGTCACAGAGAATCTACAGCTAGAGAGAAGGTAAATCTATAGGGAAAACGGTTAAAAAGTTAGGTTGCTCAAGCAGGAAATACACTGTCACTGTTACAGTATGTGGCATCTGTCACAGGAGTGCCATCAGCTGATATGTTGATATCATAGAATCATAGAATCATCTGGGCCAGAAGGGACCTTCAAAGGTCATCTAGTCTGACCTCCCTGCAGTCACAGGGACACCTCCAACTAGACCAGGTTGCCCAG
>JAOXNG010000001.1:140185134-140195639 GCA_028566535.1 Scolopax minor | reverse complement strand
TGCTTTTTGGGGGTTGAGTAATACTTTGTCAAACAACATCCAAATGTTTTTTCCATGTTTTTCTGTTTTGCACAACAGCCTTTTAAGAACTACAGAAGATTAATGGAGTGAATTGCACTTCATAGCACAAAACCAAGGAGAACCCAAATGAATGCGTGTATTAAGCCGTTACACTCCGCTCTTTGCAGGTCCCAGGCTGTGATGACCCCTCTATGAAGAAATTAATCAAATTTCCAGTATTGCAGAGAATGCCAACGCAAAGCATAAGTGGGAAATGATCTGTGAGATTACCTAGTCTGCCACCCTAGCATTCCATGCCACAACATAATTCCCATGAACATGTTTTATTCATCTTGTCTCCAAACTCAGACAATATCCTATAGCCCAATTTAGTAATATTTTAAACAATAGGAGACTTGCACCTCAGGGGGATGATTGATCTTAAGTGGCCTCCATTATAAGTTTTTAACTATTAAACTAGGTTTTATTTCACCCATGTTACTATTAAAAGTGAAAAAGGCCATTTTGCAGGAGAAATAACATCTTAAATGAACAATAAAAGTGCTTGGCTTTTATTTCTGCAGATTTAGGCAAAACTCAGAAGAGAACAAAAGCTGAAAAATTCAGCACGAACAAGAGCTTAGGCTTGATTTTATAATCAATACTTGGTTCATCAGAATTTCAATATGCAGCCACTGTGTACAATTTTTCAGATATGTTTTTTGAAAACTTTTAACTCCATGTTCAGAAGCTGAAAAATGTTTCAGTGCCATAAGAAACAAAATCTGTACATTTGTAAAGGCACCAGTGAAGTAAAGCTAAGTCTGGGTAACCTTTAGTCTTGCAGTACATTAGAAGAAAAGAAAATTAAGTTTGAATGTTTACATGGAGTTTGCTAACATGTCTATTAGAAAAAATGTTTTTTACATATAAGCTGATCAAATTTAATATGGTATCACTGAAATACAATAAAAACCCACAATTCATTTTATAGTCACTTTTTAGAGCAGAACCACATGTTAAGTATTTACATGAGAGTCTGCAACAGTTCCTGGGATGAGAGTGTTTATTAGGTACAACTGGCTTGATTCTGCTTTCCTTGCATCTTGTGTAGTCATTTACACCTGTGCAATGATGTATTCCACTTCACATTAAGCACATGTTTATGAGGTTTTGGCAGCATGAAAGGGTCATAAAGTCAGTCAATATAATCATTGAGGAACACTTTCAGTCTCTTGATGGTGTGCAATCAGCTTAAAGGTCTTTTATCACTTCTCTTCATAAGCCTGTAAATACAAGCCATAAAATCTATAATTACAGAAAAGAGTGGTTGACTACAATATTGAAATATGTGAGGCAAGTGAAAACTAGACCCACTGAAAGAAATCACAGGTCTAGAAAATGTCTGATTGTGCCTGGTGCGTCCCTGTTTAGCAAGATGCCAAGATTCTCTTTGGTTTGGGGAAGTTAAGGTTGTAGGTGAGGCAGCAGCTTGTCTTTGCTCCTGAGGCAGATTTTCTCGTATGGGAGAACTTTATATATTACCTCTTTATTAAGCCAGTGAAGTTTTACCCTTTTAAACCCTCTGAGTTAGTTTTTCTTCATATTCAAACCAGTATTTTCTGTCTCTTTTGCCATCTTTTGAACTATCATGTAATACTTTTAATAGTGTCTTAGGGTAATTTGCAAGCCCAGAGGTATAAAACAGAATCACTTTTAACACTTTACCTTCAAAAGTTTTTATGTCATTAAAATTACCTGAAAAAGAAATTTATTTTAATTCTTATATTTGTATAGAAGACACCATCAAAGGCACCTTGTAACACACACTAAAAAGAAATCTCACAGACGACAATTAGAGCAGTCACATTTATTGACAAAGAATGCTATGACAATGAACAATTTATTTTTCAAACTAGAATAATTCAGCTTAGCAAAAACTCACCAGGCAGGCTGGCTATTGGAACTGCTAAGTGTGCAAGCTACGCTGCCACCCCTAATTTAAACTGGACCTAAATCAATTTTTCAGTAGGTATAAAAAAGAAGAAAAAAAAAAAGAAAGAAAACAAAAGAAAATAAAAAGAAGAAAAAAAAAAGAAAGGGAAAAAAAGGGGGGGAAAAGCAAGTATTGGCTGCTTTCACAAAACGACAGAAGAGAAATAAGGTTTAAACTTTTGGGTTTTTTTCCTATTAGTAGACATATAACAGATGTATGAATGCTGAAGTGATTTTGCATCCTAACAGCAAGTCATTGTTGGAGATACTTTGTGAAAGGATATGTTTTAGCACAATATAGATTTTTATTCCTTCTTCTATAAATGTCTATATCTCTCTTTTATATAAGACTATGTCTCACTTCCATATATGAATATACCTATACGATAAATCTCTCACTGTAGAACACGAGTCTCTATTATTTCTGATATAATGCGAATGATGCTCTTAACTCTCACGTGTCCTTTCATTTGGGTTCAATCTTCTCTGCTTAGACAAAAGAGCTGATACTAAAGGCCAGTAACTGTTGGGTTGGGATTTTCATTGTTTTAGGTGGAAGTGTTTCACTAAAGAGTATTGTGCCAAACAGGGAGCATTGGAAACAATGAATCTGAAGGTAGTAACAAGCTGTACTGGGTTTGGCTGTCATAGAGTTAATTTTCTTTACAGCTCAGAAAACACAGTTCAACTGTGTTTTAGATCGGTGACCAAAACAGTATTGATAACACAGGAACATTTTAGCTATGGCTGAGCAGTGCTTACACAGTGTCAGGGCCTTTTCTTCTTCTCACACCACCCCACCAGTGAGTAAGCTGAGGATGCATGAGGAGTTGGGAACGGCCACAACTGGGACAGGTGACCCCAACTGACTAAAAGGGTGTTCTATACCATGTGATATTGTGATGAGCAATAAAAGCTGGGGGAAGAAGGCAGAAGAGGCAAATGTTTGGAGTTATGACATATTTTTTTTCCAAGCATCTTTTACTTACAGAATCATAAAATTATAGAATGGTTTGAATTGGAAGGGACCTTAAAGGTCATTGAGTTCTAACTCCCCTTCCATGGGCAGGGACACCTCCCATTAGAACAGGTTGCTCAAAGTCTCATCCAGCCTAGGCCTCAGGATGGAGCCCTGCTCTCCTCTAAATAACTGAGTATCTGCCTGCCAGATCCATAAATGAATTCATTACTTTGCTTTACTTGCATGTACAGTTTTTCCTTTACCTACTAAACTGTCTTTATCTCAGCTCATGAGTTTTCTAACTTTTGGTCTTTGGAATCTGGAAGTGAGAGAGCGGCTGAGTGGTGCCTAGTTGTCCACTGGGGTTAAACCATGACACAAACAAAGAAGAAAAAGTTTTTAATATTAAAAATCACCAGGAGGGTCCTTTAGTAATGCTATATTTGGACCACATGAGCAGACAGAAAACCTGATTTTTTTCTGATTTTTACTAAAATAAAAAGATGTGGAAAAAATAACAGTGCTTTTTAAGATGAAGGGTTACAATGTCCACTGGAAGTATAAACAGTAAGTCCTCTACAGGAAAATTGGTTTCATTTGTGCTCATTTTATATTGACAGATTTACTCCCCCCACGATGCCAGAAAGTGATGTTAAAAACATTCATTTGGAATTACATAGAAAATAAATGTGGTCTGGAAGATATACATAAGAATTTCATGGCATAAAAGCATCATTAGCTATATGGTTTCTGTCTCTTTTGGATCTCTTACAGTATCTGCCATAACCTGTCTCATCTCCTGAAAGTCCCAACATCTTTCCCCAAAAGCAAAAAATACATGGCCTTGACAGAAACCAGTTCCCCAGTAAGATGATAAGGTGTATCTGTATTAAATTACTTCACCTTTCCACACGGTGAAGATGCAAGATAATTTAAAAAAATGGCAAAAAGTGTGTCTTTCTCTATTTCCAGTGCTCTTTTGATAGAAAACTGTATAATAAAGTTTGGTTGATAGAACAGACTCTAAGTACCTAGAACAGAGACTTCAGATTTGACTCTTCACTCTCTCAGTGCCATTTACATCCACAAAAGTATGTGCAAAATTCTGTTTTCTTAACTGACTTTTTTATGTCATGATTGAAACAAAACTGGGATTGTTCTTTAACACCATTTCTCTTCTAAATTATGCATGCATCTCTTCTGGAATAAGAACCTTGCAACTGAGCCAAAGAATTTTTGGAGAAGGGGAAAAAAGTCACTCTAGTAATTATAGGAAAGTAGGGGCCATTTCTCAAAACAGATATTATGACAAACTGGGCCAGCGCTGGAGGGAAACCTGTGTTATGAAATAATTCATGAGGTGTACATGATGAAATTATTGCAAGAAGTGATGGTGGGAAGGAAAAGAAATCTCATGATTCTCTTCAGCCAGACTACATTGTAATTATTTTGACAATGTACTATAACAATTTACAGAAACTCCAAGGAACTAACTTAAAAAGGTTCTGAACCCACATGGCATTGGGTTGTAGACTCAACATTTTTTCTTTATGTGGTGGGTTAGACTGCTGATTTTGTCTGCATAACTGTGTCGGGAATGTAACGGTTCAGGTATTGTGCTCTGTGCTACTCACTTGGCAAATAAATGCAAAGGAATTTTGGATGGTAACACTTTAAATATATTTCTCCCACCCATCACAGTGAGTTGGTTCATGACACTCACGGTGGAGTCAGGAGTTAGAAACACAAGGATTAAATGGTAATTATTAAATAAATAAAATGGGAGCTTTCAGCTCCTTTTACCAGTGGCATGGGGCTGTCAATTTTGTCTTGAAAGGTACATGTTGCAGTGTACTACAGTTCACTGGAAGCTACTTGGAGTGGCTTCTAAGTTGGACCACTCTCACAGGTTTCATTCCTATGGAATCTAAGGCATTAAGTATAAGCTCTTAATTGCATTTAGGTCTCGTGGAGAGCTGGAGTCAAGGCAGGAATGGACTCTGTACCTAGACCAAGACTTGGAAAAAACAAAAGTAGCTCAGAAATGTGAAGCTTTTTTCACGGATGAAGGTCACAGTATTCAATGATTAGCTTCTCAATACTATATATAATAAAAGTAATAAATCTACAGTTAAGGGTGTTATAACTGTGCTCAGTTTACAACCAGAAAGCAGCTTTGATAATGCTTAGGTATATGCTAATTTTGCTTTCAACTTTTGCACTCCAAGTATATTAAATCAATGTCATTAAATTAGTGCAATCTTTGTTTATTCAAGTAAAAAATGTACTATGTCTGGAAGAAATTCTTCCTGAAGAAGAAACATTAATCCTGCTCATCTAAAACATTTTTACAGTAATTAGTTTCCAGAACAATATTTTGAGGTAAAAATATTTCTGAACACAGACCAGGAAAACTGGTTATACATGCATGTTTTTGGGTTTTTTTTCCTGTTTTTTTTTTTTTTTTTTTTTTTTCCAAGTTGCTGTTTGAATAGCCATCAGAGAATCAATTCACACTGTCTTGGTCAGTTGGTGTTGAAAGGTCATCTTTCAATGTTGAAAGGAAATTGCCAGCTTTACATCTGATGAGATAGGTGTTGCATGAAGACCATTGCAAATAATTCATATGTACCTTAGAAAAGAATGAAAACTAGGACAATCTATAAACCACAGAACATACTGATTATGTAAACATTTAAACAAAGAATTTTAAGTGCTCTTGCCATGAGATATTAACTACATCCCCAAATAGTTATATTAAGCTGTATTTACACCACAGATAGTGAAAATTTTCTCTCCTACTTTCTACCCAGATGTTATTACTAGCACCTTCTATTCTTTTGGAATTCCTAGAAAACCCAGGAAGATCTTTGCCCCTCATGAAATTAGAGAAGTTAAGTTGTTCTCACAAGTTATTTTCTTTTAATACTACAAAACAAAACTCGATTTGCTTAACCATTTGATAGTGAGAATGGAAACCAAAAGGGTAAATGTGTTGCCTGCCAGAAACAGATGATAGTTCTGGCTTTCATGACTTTACTTCTGAGCAGCCTAATGCTTCACTATTGACTGCTTTATATTCAGTAATTTCTGTTACAGCTGGATCGAGCATCTTATTTGGCTTTTCTAAATGATACTTCAACATTAAAACATACCAAGGGAGTATACTTAGAGTCAAGTTAGTGAGACAGCCATTGTTAAGTGTCTATTCCTTTCTTAGGCCAGCTGCTGCTGGAATGAACTTCACACAGCTGCTCCTGAAATTTTTCCTCTTGCATCTTACCATTGGAAAGAAAATGGAACAAAATCAAAATTGTTGTGGCAACAATAACCCCTGCAAGCAAGATTTATTAACTTTAACTAGATGGCAAACGATTTTTTTTTGTAGTGAAAGCTTTGAGGAGTGAAAAACATATTCATAGTCTACATTTCAATGATCCCAAGGATCTCTGAGGTTTTTATCTTGAAATCACCTTTGAAGTCCTTCTTAAAACAGTGACAGAGACAAGCATCTGAGATGCAGGAGGTCCTCTTTGTCATCCTTGAACTCAAACCAGAGATAGACCATCATGTATGCCACAGGGTATACTGTCAAATTTTAGATATTTGGGATAGTTACTTCCTCATCTTTCTGTTCAGGCAAGAATAGTATCTTAAGAGGAGGAAGACTGAGAAATATTGAGAAGCATTGTGAGAATAAAATACATAAAGAAGAATGTGGCAATTATGTAAAAGAAAAAAACATATGGGAGGTCCATACTGATTTAATTTCAGCTTTATAACCAAAGTGAATGGAAAAGGAATATTGATATGACAAATGAGTGAAGTGTTTGGCATAATGTCAAATTTCTAGAAATGTAAACAAAAGTCAGCCCGTGGTCACAGAAGAATGCCGAACAATAAATCATAAAACAGCAGCATGATAGCTCTCTTAGCTCTCTCTGTGAAGCTTTCTCATCAATTTTGTAAAAAGATGAGGCAAGTCAGTCTCCTATTTAAGGGTTTTTAGTCAAGAAAATGGAACAAGAGCTTTTAGAAGAAAGCAAAATAATAGAACCTTTGTCACCAGCATTGATGTCAAATATGCAATCTGCCCTATAGACTCAAGTGATACCAAACACTGGTTCTTTCAATAAATCTGCCCTCAGATAGGGGAATACCTATTGGTTTATTTTAAGTTATATATGACTACAAAGATTTCTTAAGCTAGACATAAGTACTTTCTTTTGTACTTACGTCAGAAACATCAGCATATTAATTTCTCTAGGGCAGTCTGTTTCATATTTTTTAAAAATTATTTACCTCAAGCTCCCTATTAATCAACATCAGTTGAGCAGTTAAACCATTTGTAGGAATGTAGTAGTGATAAATTCATACTGCTTTAATTATCTTGCTATTTTGTAGGAAGGGAAAAAGGAAGAAAGGGAGGGAAGACTGAGTCATAAGACAGGAATAAGAGTAGAGAGAGGAAATGTTCTTTATATCTGCCAGTTTATAATAATCCTTCTCAATGTTCATAAAGTATAGAAAGAGCATTGTGAATTCAAGTCTAGTTTTGAGTACATCTTCTAGGAGGAATGATGAATTTATCAAAAAATCAGAATGAAGGTTTGGTACATTTTAAAAGAAGTTTTTCTACAGTTTGACAGGACTTCAGCTTCTGAAAGAATGCCATTTTACTTCTAAGAGCCTTCTTCCCTTACTCTGAGGTTTAGTTCCACCAGTTTCCTTTCCCTCTTTGTCAGGAAATATATATATAAAATATCAGTTAGTATATTGTGACCTCCTCGTTCAAGTATGATATACTTAATTGTGTTAGTATATCTTGCAAAGATTTAATTCTCTCTCAAAAAAAAAGTTTTCTTATTTTATGTCAATCACCTTCTTACTGCTAAACACAAGTTCATTAATTGGTTTTGTCCTTTAGGAGCCTGTGGGATTGTTGAATCAATTTAATAGTTGTTGTTGAATCAATGTAATGGCAACCTTTTCCGCTGTCGGGAAAAAAAAGCAGTTAAATGTTTACATCTTCTCAAATGGGATGCAGGCCAGGAAGTGTACAAAACAGTCACTGATAATGTCTAGGAGTTTTTTCTTCATATTGCAACCACACAAGGTGTTTTCCCAGTCCACATAGGGACTGTAGTGTTTTCTTGTTTCAGTGCTTTCAATCTCTGTATTGCAGCCATTGTTACCATTGTGTATGTGCAGCTGACAAATAAGAACTTAATCTGTAGGTTTCCTTGCTAGTCCTGGAATTTTATCCAATACAGATTCATGTTGACTACTGAGGTGGCTAGTTTTTTCATTTGGTTTGATCCTAAGTGCTCTGTAACAGATAGTTAATCTAACATGATTATGGCATGCTCTGCCTTTCCTGTTTATTTTATACTGGTGCAACAGCCTTGTCTGCCAATCATGAACTTTCTAAACCATATGCTTTTCTGCATCTGCCATTTTTCTTCTCTACATTTTAAAGCATACTGATGACCCTCTTGCTTTTAAGAGCCAGCAGTGTGGTTTAGATACAGTCTGTTCTTTCTGTGCAGACAGAAGTTTAATCCAGAAATTTTCTTAATGCCTAAAGAATTGATTTAATGTGATCGAAATAGACCAATAAATTCAAAGAATAAATAATAATAAAGAAAAGGGAACTATGCACAGATACATCCATACAGTGATCATACAAGCATTACTTTCATACAGGAAAAAACATTAATCAAAAAATTTAAATTCAGACTCTGATAGATAATTCATTCGGGTAGTCAAGTCTGCCTTCACTGAGGAAGAAAGCCTAGTTATTTTTAAACTTTGTTTCCAGGCTGGCTTGCCAAATGCTTTGCTGTTTTACACAAAAGAAGATGGAACAAGGTATTAATACTATAAAATATTTTAGTGCTGTTTGATTTCCAGTTTTCTTACTGTTTCCCACAGTCATTTTGGGAGATTTAGTACAGTGCTGTGGCATAATATTCTATATGAGATACACCTGTTCCAAACAGAAAACAAACTATTACCTGACTAATCATAGACATGGATGTAAACACCCACCCGCCTACATACAGATAGCACTCAAATGCACTGAGTTCTACAGTCACTAAATTAATTAGTGTGTCTTTTTTATAGTATTTGACACAGAATTTTCAAATCTTCTTCTGGAAGATGAAAACCAAAATAATACCCTGTGAATAATGTGAATGAGTAAATATCAGAAAAGAACATCTATATTTTATGTTTTAAGACAATTTAGCAAATTATTTGTGAATAATCATTGAAAATAATCTCAGCTAAATTACAAAATTTATTGATTATTAGCCATAGTTATCCTATAAGGTTTATCCAGCTGAAACTCATCCATATTTACAGAAACAATTATTGCTTCACAGAGAACTAGCAAGGAGAAGCCTGACCATTCACCAAGGGATGAACACAATGAATGGAACTGTTTCATGATATGTGAGACATTGAAGGACCCTGTCTGTGTTCAAAAAGTCTGTATTTTAAAATTCACTATATTTCTGTTGATTTCTGATGCAGCTGGCTTGGATCATAATCAGGTCTCCAAAATGACCCTATGCTTTGGATATTTTCTACTAGATTTTACTGTGGAAAATAAACATCAGGAATTAAAAGATTGTTTGAAGCTACTAAGAACATTTTGTTTTGCAGCTGCAGAATAAATGGTTTGCATTCATATTACACATTACTGACAGGTTATTCAATTCTCAATGTTCTATTGCATTTTAATGATGTGATAGGTCTTACAGTCTTTGAAGCTTGCATGCATTAAAGGTGTATTATTAACTACACTCTAAATACACTCAGAATAGATGGAAATCCCCTATTTTTAGAGAAATGGGGCAGGATATTGTAAGTATCCAGACTAGCATGAAAAAGCAAAATGCTGAAAAGCAAACAAAAAGTCCCACTAAATCTTCATGGATTGCAAATTCTCTAAGGGGATTATTTTCAGTATTAAAACAAAGACTCCTCTAAATACTTTCTGAAATTAAATAAACTTTACTTGAGAAAGGGAAAAAATGTTTAATTTTTCCATCAATAATTCAGGCGTAAAGAAAATTTTTCGCCACACTTTTAATTACTTAAATTTATACAAACTGATCATGAACTCATGCACAAAAGACTTCTCTGTGTGCAGTCTCATAGTAACAGATCTGCTTACAAAATTTATTCATAACTTACTACAATAGAGATTTTAATAGAAAGAAAGTGAATGTTTTAAAATATGCATCTACTTTATTTAGAGACGTGATGGATAGCACGATTTTCACTTTCTGTCTCTGCAGACAAAGTATGTGTGGTTTCTGAAGGCATGGTAGCAGAAAAGCAGGAATATGTAGAACTTCTCTTCCCCTTCTGCATGTAGACATGTGTGCATCATATTCTGACTGTCCCTAGTCCTCCCATATTGAACTACAAAGGAAATGTTCAAAATGTCTATGAAGGAAAAGAGAAATGTCTTTATATGCTTTCTAGTTGCTGAGACAATCTTCCTGGCATTAAATACCTGTCTACACACAGACAGCCT
>JAOXNG010000001.1:140173871-140185034 GCA_028566535.1 Scolopax minor | reverse complement strand
TTGTCTACACACAGACAGCCTTGTGAGTTGAAGAATCAAAGATCACTTGGATCTGATATGACTTCAAAGAAAACAAAGACTTATAAAGGAAAGAGAGGAAAGAAAAAAAATAGTGAGGAAGTATTATTTTGCATATGGGAAAAGCTTTATGGAACACCTGTGTTATTAGTAGCTTTCTCTGCTTTTGGGCTATGGTAGCAAACTTGTGATGAGCTTGCTCTTGTGCTGGAAATAAGAACTTCAAGCAGCTTTTTATTGTTGTGTTATCTAAGCAGAGCATAGTAATATGAGCAGCTATAGATTCCTGCTGATGCAGATTGTTTTATACATTGTTAACCAAAGGTTAGGAACAGTAGGGAACTGGAATTAATCTGTCAGGGCTTTGAACTCCAAAGAGGAGTTCATCAGCACTGCTGAAGGTAGTGGCTCAAGCCAAGCATCTGAGTAGCTTGATGGAACCTTTCCCGAAACTGGGGTCAATAAATAGTGATTAGGAATTAGGGGTTATTCATATATTACTGTAAGGAATAAGCTTTTTTCCCCCCTTATTCATATTTGTATCTGTTATTCACTGAAGCTGCAGCCTTTGGGCATGAGTCAGAAGTTCAAGAATGGCTTTTACATATATGTGTAAATCAGCAACAAATAAATAGAAAAAAAAATCAAAGCATTTCTGAAAGAATAGCTAAAAGTCAAATACTAAAAATGAAAATGGAAAATATGCATGCTTTTAATATAAGTCAAGCCAGATAGAAGGATAAAATCACATTTTTGTGAAATCTAACTATGAAGACAGGACCTATGTTTAGAGGCAATTTGGCACAAAAATATATGCTAGGAAAGTCACATACATCTTGACAAATAAATAGTAAAGTAAGTAAGTAAGTACATTTTATTTATTTATTTGACATCTCTGCTAGCAAAAACACATGCAACAGTTTAATAAGGAAGTGCCAACTTGCTGCAGTGCCTTTCTGGAATGTCATAAAAAAGTTCGGAGAAGTTGAAGTTTACTTATTTGCCTGGAATATCAACAAAAAGCAAAAAAAACCCCATCCTTGTTTTATAAATTGTCCTTATTAGATATCATCATTACAGGTTTGGTACATAATATTGAAGTAGTAGAAAGTGGGATTTTAATGCAATTGTTCTGGCCCCATGCCCTGCAGGGAACACAACATAACTGTTAGATGTCCTCTCCAAAGGTAAATTGCAAGTGACACAGGCAAAATGAAGTTAGGTCATGATGCTGTTAGTACTGAGGCTACGCTGGTGCATAATTTAGTGGTAATCTCACCAAAACCACATGCTGGAGTAGAAGCTCATGTAATCTCCTGGAGTGCCAACAGTGTTCACATCAGGTAGCTGAAAGACACGTTATTTCACTAGCTGGCACGCTGTAGAAACTAGAAGATAGACCCTCTACCATTTCTGTAGAATATGAATTTGCAGACAAACCACAGGGCTTTACATAGTGTTGCCATGCTTCCAATTTCTCTTCTGTATGTCCTCTAGCATTTATTACACAGTGCCTAAATTTTAGGCAGCTTATCTAAGCTCACATCACACATGCTTCCACAACGAAAGGCTGATAACACCAGAAAGAAATTTATGAATCCTAAAATATCTAGAATGAGTTGCAATGTCAATGAGTCTCAGTACTCACTATAGAATTCACTTGTGCAGCAAAGTGAGACTATACCAAAGAGTGAGTTCAAACCCTAGGAAGTCCATCAGCTCTTTCCATTTGTGTTACCACATGCAATATCCCTCAGTTTAGGCAAGAGGACTACATGGGTTTGCAGGAACCCACGCTCAGGCTGTCCGAGTTGATGGTCTGGCAGTAATAGTCTGGGAGACTGTATCTTTGCAAGGAGTTGACACACAGGGATGGCCACAATGCAATTAAATACATCTTTACATTGATGTTTGATGTTGTTGTCACATGAGGAAAAAATGGACTCAAATGCCAGTCTAGAGTCAAGCAGAATGAATGTAAACTAAGCAACATCCAGAGTGGGATGCATCTCACCAAGCATTAGATTTCTATACAGTAGGTTTTGGATTAGGTGTGTGCCTGGAATGATAGGATGCTCCAGGGTGGTATTGACTGCATCTCTAATGACCGTAATGGCAGCCTACATCTGTAGAATCTATCCTTTTTGGAGCTTTAGCTATTTTATAATTGTGGGCACTACTTACAATCTAGTTTTACCACTTTCTTACAATAACAACAACAACAAAAAAGCTCCTAGATTCCAAATATACAAGTAAAACTCTCAATGCATGCTTAAGTCATTTAATGTGACAGGCAAAAGGCTCAAATATCCTATCGATTGTCTAATCTTGGTTCTTCCCCAGCAGAATATTAATTAATCATAAAAATCTGCTAGTGACCTTTGAAAATACTCATAAAAATAAAAATATGTATCATTGCCTGCCAACCTCTGTGTGCCCATGAAGATCCATATAACCCTAGTAAGGCTGATCTTAGAGATAAGTATACAACTGCAGAAATCAGCAGTGTTTCAGCTGTGGTTTTATGATATGTGTACTGCACCAGATATGTTATCTTTTAACATCATATTTCATTACCATGAAAATACATACATATTTTACAGAAATTTAGTACTGATATTTTGGAATTACATGAATTATGCATGAAGAATTATATGAAGAATGCAATAAGTATACAAAATCAGATGAGTAAAGTTTTGCCCCCAACTTTGGAAACTATATTTGGAAAATAGTTAATGTCTTTACGCTCCAAAGTTTCATGGTTTTTGGCTTTTGGGGGGATTTTTTTTTTTTAATTCAAAGTGCATGTTCCTATGTGTTCAGGAAAGCAGTCCTCTTTTATATGATGATTTACCTAAGACTATGATTTGCTAACTAATAGAAAATGCATCCTTCATTAGAAAATAAGTTCCTTGCCTATTAAAGCTTCCTAAGTGGTATTTTTGTGTAGCCAAAGTGGAAAAAAAAAAAAAAAGAAAAAAAAAGAATTTTAAAATAAACATTTTCGAGAGCAAAATGGTTAGAAGAATACTCTATGGAACAGTCATTTTAATTTAATAAATTCAATATGCGGTTTTTAACCATTCAGTCAAAAGAGTTCTGAACATCATAGTTTTAAAATAAAACATTAAATATGTTTCTGAAAGTGACTAAAGGAGGCATAGTGGGCAACTGAGAAATATTTCACTGAGATTTAAAACATGGTATCACCAGAATGATTTGATTGCTGTTGATGAAAAAATATTAGTTTTGTTGGAATAACATTCTTAAGTGAAAAGTTATTTAGACAAAAAAAGATCCAGAAAGGTCCACTGTTACAGAACTTCTATATATGTTTTAGGGCAAGCAATGTTTAACAATATATATTTTTTTATATTTGTTTTTATATTTGTTGGCTTTAGGGAGAAATGTGAAAAAATGTGAACATGTCAAAAAACCCTGAAAGTACTGTGCATTAGAAAGGTTAATGTAAAAATGACAGCTAGCCAGCTCCAGAGAAGCACACAGAAACTGAAAGATACTAATTCAGATATTAATGAGTGCTCAGAGCCACAGGTGGAAACTATTTGGTTTGGGCCGCTTCTATAGATACACTTAAAGTCAGAACAGGTCTTTAAATTGCTTGGTATGACTTTGAGGGTATCAGGTATTGATTGCTTTCTCTTCATGTGAGGACAGCAATGTGTGTTTGACTGCAGCTCTTGCAGAAAGAAACAAACTGTGACCTCATGTCTTGGAGATTCAATCAAGCCACTTTGGAATCATTTAGACAATATTCTACCAGGATATGGTAAGATAAACTAGGTTTCAGAACCATCCCTTACTCCATCTGAGACTCGTTCTGCTCATACCAGGGACATCCCAGGGTGTCACTGTCCTATTTTTGTTCCAATAAGAGATTCCCATGTGTTGTGATCTTATTTTGAATGGTAGCTCTTCCAAGGGGCTTTCATTGAGAAAGTGAGATTTCAATGGGAAAACAAGACGTTAATAAGTATTAGAGAAAGAAGCTTGAATGGATGAAGAAGGATCTAATACTATTACTTTTTAACAGTGACTACTCTGCACCAGAACATTTAGGATGAAAAAAGTAAGAATAAAGCTATAAGACCCTGCAGGTTACTGATCTGATAGGGATCAGAAACCTTAGCATTCTTGGTAAGATGTAAAGAATCTAACCTGCCTCTTCCAGCTGAACTTTTGCCAGCTGTGTAGTGCCAGAGTGCAATTACTTAACACATCACCATGGCTGATCTTTTCTGCAGAAATCCTTTTGCTTACATAAAAAAAAAAAAAAAAAAAAAAAAGAAGGAAAAACAAACCCTAACACAAAAAGTGTAGAAAACTAACTGATAACTTTACAGGAGATAAATGAATATTAAGAAGATATTTGGTGAATAATTACAAAGAATGAATAGTGAATCTGAAAATACAGGAAAATGTTTACATAAACTTCATAAACAGAAATAACTAAATACATCCAACACATTTTTAATGTATTCTTTACCTTCTAATTACCATCAGATACCTATGGAGAACTGAGTAGAAACATCTACATATGGCATGCAAATGAGAATATATAAACTTAACCTCAATACCATCAGTCATAAATTGAATTTATTGACAGCATTCATAAATGTAGTACTTAATATCTAGAACCAGGCAGAAACAGAATTAATAACATAGCATAAAAAGGACAAATAATTCAAATATTTATTAAGAGAAAAGAAAATACTCGAACGAGAAGTAACAGATAGATCAAACAGCTCAAGTCTGATGCATAGTGCTGCACTGAAAGTGTACAACACTCTAAAAATGTACCTAAGACAACAGAGAAAGCAGAAAATTCTGTAAGCTTTTAAATTGTTTATGAATCTGAAAATGATAATCAAATCACTGTACTATCCCTCTGCTAAACCAATGCTGTTAGTCTCTTCACACACACTTGGAGGATTCTGTTGATGAATGTGTTCTCCACATGAAGATAAATTAATTTATTTTTTAAAAAATTCTATTGAAATTTTTTCTGCAGATAGGACTACAACTTTCTTGTATCATAAATTAATAGCAGTGGGAGACATTAACATCTTAAAAGTGTATGCCACATTTCAGAAATATATGGTATTCATGCCTCATTTCTTTTTTGAGGAGACCATTGTGGTTTTATTCTACAGGCTCGGTTTTTGATTTTGCTGAAAATAGCTGCCAAATGAAAAATATGTAGTCGGCACTCAATAAACTTAACACTGCAAGCGTGATGCCAATCCAGAGAAGATGATGAGATGTTTTCTACTGACTTTAAGGGACTAGGATTAGACTGAGATATAGATTTGGTTGGTTCTCATTAAAAACCTTGGTGCTGTTTTGATAGAGAGATCCTACTACAGCTCTAATCAGATAACCTGGCCATTGTTGCTGATGACTTAGAGTGCCACAATGCCCATGACCACTTTGCCCTCCCAAGTTGGGTAACTTGCCATTTGACCATTCTCTATCCTGCTTCTGAAATATACTGGGGCTGTGTATCAGATTGGAGGTTCAGCTTGTCTATACCCTGACAGCACCAACCAGCATCATCTGAGGAAAACGATGAAAGACTGTATTTTCCCTCCCATTTCTACCCACTCCATTTCCTCCCCTCTCAATCAGAAGATCCAAGGGGCAGAGGGATGGAGGCTGTCAACACATGATTTAATACAAATCCCTTGGTTATGCCAGATTCAAGATCTGCAAAATGTACACGTGGTCACAGAAAACTCAAATAACCTGGATAGATTTGCAGAAAGCTGCATTTTCCACAGAATAAAAGCCTTGGTGGCTTTTACTGATATTTTCCATTGCAGATTGAAATAATTAAGGAAGCATATGCACACCTGAAAACTAAAAAGTGATTCTGAGACTTCCATCTGTGAGTTGCATTAAGGCTTTTTACAGTTAAGCATTTTCTTGTTGCCAATTTAAAATGATCTGGTTATTAAATTTTTCTCAAAATAAGGATCAAGGTCTTTGAGTCTTAGAAAATGTTGTGGTGATGGAGAGACCACTCTGTTGGACCTGTCTCTATTGCATTGTGCTTTCTGGACTTAGGCTTTCATCCATTTTCATCTGCACAGAACATTTCTGGTCAGTCTTCAGTTGATAACTACTGAGCCTCAGTGGAAAGTCCATGAGCCTCCATGGGAGATACATGTGAAGAGCTAAGCTGAGTTGGGAAGACTGGGACAGTTGGAGGGAAAAAGTTAGACCAGAGAGCACGGAGACAGGAGGGTAGGAGTGTGCCAGGACGTATCTGCTTGAGGAGCTTAAACCTGAAATCAGGAGTCAGAAATGGAAAGGTGTAAAGACAAATGCACTAAACAGAGAGGGAATTTAAGTTTGAAAACAAAAAATGTTTTTCTATTTGATTATCAATTATGATGACAAGCTCAAATTAAGAATCCTAAACTGAGCATGTACCTTTAATTGTCACATTAAGGGGTCACCTTGTTTCACTTTGTCCTTTAATGTTGAAATACAAATACCTATAAGAGTTAGTGATTTTCTTTTAGTCTTGTAAAAGAAAGGAAGCGTAAAGCAAGAAACTAAAATAACACTCCTCACATTTTCCTGCCTGACATAAAGATAAAATATATCTAAAAAATATAGGAAATACTGTCCAGTGTCTGCAAGTTTTCTGCAGCATGGTTTTATTCTGTAACTGACTCACTGTTTGACTATAACCACTGACAGAATGTTGAAAAGTGGTGTAAGACTTCTATTTCATAACACTGAAGACAAACATTCACATTGGTCTTATGAAGATATATTTTGCTACTTGTTTCAAGAGCAAGTTTTCTAGATGAATATAAAGGAAATCTTATTAAAAAATGAAATTATATAATATATTGTATCTGTATACTGTATCCGTAATAACATCCATAACAATTTTTTTCCTTCCTTCCTTTCTTCCTTCCTTGCTTGCTTGCTTTTTCGCTTGTTCCTTCCTTCCTTTCTTCCTCTATAAATCTGTTTACCTCTCCCCCTGTGTCTACCTATCTGCCCTCTTATATACAAGAAGTCAGGCTGGATGATTCAGTTTTACCTTTTTTTTTAATTGTGAAAAGGTTTGGTCACTTCTCTGTAATACAAGGGGAGCTCAAGTAAATGAAGGAAGGTAACAGCAACTAGGTTTGAAACATAAACTGGAAAATGAATTGAAAATATAATGCAATTTCTCTGGGGTTATTAATATGTGAATTACTGACAAGAGCAAACCCAAGAAAAGAAGATATACTGGTTCTGAGTGTGTTCTCTTGAGAAGGGTGGGAATATATCCTTCAAAGATGTGATCTGGAAAATTCACTTAGACTCACTTCAGCTCATTTTTCCTAAATGTAAACTGATGAAGCTGGTGAAAAAAAGTTTTAAGAACCCTCACTTGCTCAGGTGCAAGGTGTTAACAGCTGCCTGACAGTTGTTATCATGTGCTCATAACAAAGAGGTTTATGAAGTTATGCAGTTTCACAATCTATTATGTGGGATCTTTCTTTGTATTTGCAAGGTCATTCTTCATGAACACGTTTCCCTCAATTTTAGTCCTACACATTGGATTTAGTAACCTCATTGCCACTGCTTCCCTATAATGGCTTGGATAGGATTTCATATGTTAAAGAAGAGCATATGGAAGAGTCTGTCTTAGAGATGAAGTAATTTCAAAGCGTAAATTAACTCTGTTGCTGCTTGTTGCTCTCTCAGCACGTTTTGAGATGCTTATGTCAATAAAAGCTGTAAAGATCATGGGAGAAAATGTGTCTAACATCTTGTGAAAGAAAATAGAAAGATCTGAGGCAGTTTTCCTCTACCACCCAAACGTATATTCATACCAAGACAGAAGGAAACACTGAGGCATCCATAAAAGTATCTCTTCTGTTCTATAATCCAAGCATCTGGAACAGCTGCCTTTGGTAATTCTTGATGTTGACATAGTTTCTTTGTTAAAAACTGTAGTCAAGATTCTTGTGCTTGTCTTGCAGTGCTTGAAATCATGAAGCACTGTAGATTTTAGAACTTCATAAACTGTGACTATATGGCTAGGCAAGCATTTATAACTTATTTGATTAATAGATTGTTTGTTTCTTATTTCTTGTGGTTTTTAAGTTTTCTTATTGTAGTATATCCATTTTATGTTTAGTCATTGCTATTCCACATTCTGTTGGAATGAAAGAAGTTTGACTCCTGTTATGATTTTGTACCAAGTGATTTGACTATGAATGCTAGTGCCTAAAACAGGACTTCAGGTACTTTAGTTAGTTTTCCTTATGATCAAATTACAAGTGGTTCGAAGCATTTTAGTCCTCCCATTTAATTTCAAATTTAAAATTTACCATAATCCAGAAAATAAGTTATTGTGACAAATATTGAGGCCTGAGTCTTTAGCTGTGTTTTGCTTCAGGGGATTTTTTTATGGAGATGGAAAATTGAGGTTGAAATGGCTGAAGAAAAATGGGAAATGAAACTGAATAACCAAGCTTCTTGCAGACTTAGAGCACCCATTTTCTACTACAACAGTTGTATTTAAAAAGGAAGTAAACCTTTTTTAATAATTCAAGTATAACACACGGAATCCTCTACTCTCAGTGGGTGGTTCAAACCTGCACCACATCAGAAGAGGTGTCTGCAGTAACAGAAGTTCAAGAACTTTCAGCATTCAACAGCCCCTCTCTATTACCCCTCAGCAGCAATGGACCTCTTCAGATTTCCCTAATCATGTCTCAGTTGCTGTTCATGGAACCTAAGTACCTAATTTTCAGGTACAATTTGAAGACCAAGGAGCTAAAACATCAGTGATGAAACTGTGCAAATCTTTTTCATTGAGGTTAGTCCTTTGCTACAAAATAGGAAAATTATGGTTTCCTCATTAGATTAAACTTTGAGAAGATGGCTACTATATTGAAAAAGCACAGTTTGAAGTAATGGCATCTGCAATGATGTTATAGTGTACATAATAGGAGCAGCCCAGAATCCCATTGACCCTCTTGGCAACAAGGCCACACTGCTGGAGCATCGACAGTGTGCTCTCTACCAGGACTCTCAGATCCTTCTCCTCAGTAGTGCTTCCCAGGAGATCCATCCCTAACCTGCATTGGTGCCCGGGGTTCTTTCTTCCCCGGTGCAGGACTCTCTTTTTGCTCTTCGTTCCTTTTCAAGTTGAATTTGTTATTACAGCTTCCATCTTTGAAAGGCAGGAGGCCACTGAAGGCCCCCAAAGGCCGTCCCACTGGCTTGGCTGAGACTGTGCAAAAAGGTCAAGTTTTGTACACAGGATCTCTAGACTGGGAACTAAGCCTGTTGGTTACTGGAAGTTGGATTTCTTCCTGAGCTTCATTTCTGTCCTACCAGAAACCAAACCCTACAACTTCACGGGGAAAACAGCTGTTGGTAGATATTGAGCCCTGAACTGTGATGTAGTCTTTCTCCTGGATCTTGTAGGCCCAAAGTAGATATTGTACACCCCACGTAGGTATCTCATGGAGCAGCTGCCAATGAATAAAGTAGTAAGAAAAATAAATAAATCATAATACAAGCCTAGAGAGCAGACTCAGATCTAGGATCTTGAGTTTAACTCTCAGTTGCACCTGGAAGTCAATGACATTTTGTGTCTGGAGCCTGGGAACGGATTTTGGTTCTGTATATCTGAACTTCCAGTTATCTGTCCAGAGGATCTGGCGTCTTTTAAAAATATGCAAACTAACTTGTTGAAAACATTTCATGGTTTTTTTTCAGGGCCTGACGACGGAGGCTTCTCTCCACACTACTGGTCTCAGTCAACTGGTATTTCTGCAGAATCAGGCTCTACAAGTTACAGACACCAGATAGGCTATTGCAAGCATTTCTTTTTGCCTTGGGTATTTCCTCCTAATGTATAAATTGGTTAGTTAGGTAAATTTAGTTATGTTAATTTAGTTATGTAAAACTAAAATGGATTAAAAATCACAGATTCAGAAATTCCTGACTTAGCTGTTATGAGAACTTCCTCAGTTTTGAGTTGGGTTATTGCTGAACAGTTGCTGAACAGTTCATGGTGCAACACCAAGTCCCTTGCACAAAAATGCAGGTTATCCCAACTTCAAACTCAATTTATCTTATGTGACATCTGCATTGTTATTATTAGAAGCACTTGGCTATCCAATGCATTTTTGATCATAATGCACTTGACTCTCCCCAACAGTAAAAACTGCAGAATTTCTAAGGACATGTTCATAACTAACCAAATCTGAACTTAGCCAATAGGCAGCTGCTGACATTACAGAAATCTGTAATACAGCAGAATAACTCAAAAGGGCTAAGATACATAGGCCAGCACCAATTGCCATGCGTCTTACTTTATACAGGCAGTTTTCTTTCACTGGGAAAATCCTTCTGGCAATTAAATGAACTTTCAGGTGCTTTGGGGGCTGGTGCAATTTTACTGCCTTTGTTTTTCTCATGCTTTATTTATAAGCTGCCAAGTGCCTGTAAAAGAAAAGCCGGGTCCTCTCGCCTTTCGCAAGGCTGTAATTGTTGGAGCAAAGCTTGGAACTCACTAGTGCACTTTTCTAAGTTTTGGCTACAGTACCATAAAAAGCGCTCTAAACTGAAATACTGGTACCTGAAATGCTGGCGTTTTCCTTAATTGTGGTGTTATAAAGATGTATCAATGGTGACAAAGGACCATACCTGTCTCCAAATCTGGATGGTCTCAGTTTTCCTAGTGCACGTTAACCGTGCACATAAAAGTGTGCATAGTTATTGGAGTTTCCTATGTATCATATTTTAAAAAAGGACTGACCTTATTAGTTCCACCACAAACTCCAGCAGAGCTTCAGTTTCAATTTTCTAATTTACTTTCTAAATGAGACAATACAAGAGTGAATTGAGAATAGCTTGCTAGTTGTGTGCGTTGCTGTTGTCTGCTCGTGACCTCGTCCCCATCTCAGAGGACAGTATGTATTCTGCTAATGAGTGAAAAATTCGCTTTTGAAAAAGGCTTGAGACAATTGTGTTCTGTCAAAATGAGATGTGATAGAAACAATGCCATTATAGATAAGAGAATCAGAAATTAGTCTGGCCTCTGAGGCCTTGGCACTGCATCTTTTAGGTAGCCAGAACTGGAAGGGCTGGCCTACC
>JAOXNG010000001.1:140152668-140169888 GCA_028566535.1 Scolopax minor | reverse complement strand
CTAGGTAGACCCACTCTGGTGGGGGGGTTGGACTAGATGATCTCCAGAGGTCCCTTCCAACCCCATATGATTCTATGATTCTATGATTCTATGAACAGTAAACATAGCATTGTGTAGACTTCTATAAAAAATAAATCAAGTTTCAATATTCCTTCTGAAGTAAAGAAGTTAATTTCTTCACCACCTACACAAGCTGGAATTATATTTAAAAGCTAACAGGAAAAAGAAATTAAACTCAGTCTTTTGGCTAATTAAGACAAAGTGATATATTGTGATATCTGTGATGCTTTTTTTATAGTGGAAACCAGAATAGCTGTGCAGACAATTGGGGAGTGGGGGAATGATTAAGAGGCCAACTTGATGTTTGGCAGAAAGTTACTAGATAAGCATTAACTGCACACGAATAGTAAATAAAACCCAAACCCACAGTATTTATCTTGTGAAAAAAATTCCTAGATACAGATAAGTTCAGTGCCTTTTGACAACAGCTGAAAGCTTATTTTTGCTCATTGTGATTAACAATTTGCCTTCTTCCTTAATTTTTATTTGAAAAATATGTATCAAGGCATTTTATATTTTTTGCCTTTGTCCCTACCTACACGTTCTTATTTTTTTTCTTATATTGTTTATATATATTGCTATGTAGTAGCACTTCATGTATAGGACTGTCTTTTACTTGATGTATAGCACCAACTTCACAGCATAAACAAAACCCAAGCACTCAGTGTGCGTTGATCAGGCCTTGGTTGTGGGTAGGCTGATTTATAATAATATTTGCTACAAGTTCAGCTCAGGCAATGTTAAAAGAAAAATCAGCACTAACAATTTTCAGATTTCATGTGAATGTACTAGTATTGTTTCTATCTGGTAAATTGGCCAGTCTTTGGTCAAATCCAAAACCCAATATATACCAATCACCATTCTCAAAAGCATAAGATAGTGATAGACCTAAAATTTTAAATATTTTTTCAGAACAAACGTTGTTGACATGTAGCCTTCTTGATGAGATTGATAATTTCTGATTCTGCAAACACAGAGGAGATGATTGGTGAAAGCCGAAGAACTCATGAGGTCTGTGCTCCGAGCTTATGTAGCTGTGAAAGATGGCTGGCCATCTTTTTAGAAATCTGCAAAACAAATGGCAGAGCCTGGCTGAGAGACTGAGTTTGATTTCCTGCGGTACTCTGGATACCAATATTGTCTCAGAAACCAAATGGTACAGCTGTTATCAAAAGCTGTGTGGAGATAGGCAATCTGACTACCCATCATTTGTCAACTTCCTTTGGGATGCGACAAATTTATTTTATCAAGACCAAAGCTTTGGTTTCTGTGTAGCTTTCACTGACCTAATAAAAGCCAAGTGTACAGGCTTAGTCTGCGGAGCTGTGTAGTTTCTGATGATAGCTGTGGGCTGTGATGCCAAATAAGGAAAGATGCCTTTCTTTGTAAGGCTGATGTGCATATTCCATTTTCCATGTACTATGCAGAAATTAATCTTATAGCCCTGTAACTGATACTAGCAGTCACTTTCAAGCTGCAGGTGAGCTGATTAAATTTTTCAGACTTCTATTTCTTTGGGTTAATACTGCCAAAAAGAAAAAATGAATTCCTATACACATACTCTTAGAGGCTGATGATGAGCCACACTGAAAAGGACTGATTTGCTAGTTTTATGATAGGCTTTGAAGTACATTTCCTCTTTAGGAGAAGCAATAATATGTATAAAACAGCATCTGGAAGGGAGAGGTGAGTGGAAATGACCTACAAGTCAGCTTTGAAGAAACTGCAGATGGAGAAGTCATCTTTCATTTCTACAAAGGCAAACAAGAAAAATACATGTGGTCCTTACATGATCTCGTTCTCACCCATGTTAAAGCTTTTAGCTAGATATTGTAGATTGGAACATCATCAAATTGAGCCTGATTTCATAGACATTTGCCCTTGAGGTAACAACTACTCCTGGGCAGATTGCAAGACACTGACATGGTCAGCTTCTGGCTGAATGGCCTGAGAGGCTTCAGTAAGAAAATTTATTAATGGTCCAGAAGGACAAATCCTGGAACAACAGCTCCCATGTGGCATAAGAAGAGTATGGACCTACGCCAGGCTTGATTCAACTATCTTGATGCACCACTGTCTTTTTTGATCAAAAGGATGACAAACACTAAATATTAAGGATAAATACTACTGAAGAAAATCAGTATCAATTCATACATATAATCAGCATTACTGCCACCAACTTAAACAATGATAATTTGATGAAGTACTTGAATTTGATTCAAGTACCACTAATCACATTGAACAAGAAAGACCAGATGGTTTCAGAGATAAATTACAGCAAACACATTTCTACTTATTATGCAATCTTTTCCATTTCTAAAATGTTTCAGTTGTTTTATTCCAGTTTCCAGGAAAATGAGGTCACTTTCCTTCAGTTGAAGATTTTTTTCTATCAGCTTTTCACCTATTCAACCTAAATAAAAGTGGTCATTGTAAAGTTAGTTTTATTTTCTGACAAAAGAGCTATTGTGATCAAGTGCAATTACCCTCTGTAATGCTACAATTATTCAACAAATACTTGCATGTGCCTTTAAGTCCTGTAGGTCCAATGTAGTATGTAATTAATTTTTTTTAGTTCTAGGACACATTTAGTGACTGGTTTACAAGCTCTTTCCTCTGGCATTCTCTGAAGAACACTGTCTTTGTGGTCTGTGTATTACCCTGGAAAAGAAACTCAGCAGTTACAGAATAGCTTAATTACTTAAGCATTTCATGGCCTTTTTTATCACAGTACTATAATCGTAGAGCTATTCAAGTGAATAGTCACTCAAGTGGATGAATACTTCACATTTCAGGCTTTAATGTACTACCACAAACACAGAACACATTCCACAAGGCCTGCCCCGACAAAAAGATTATTTTGTAAAAAGCACTCATCAGTGTAGCTGAGTGAAAACTGTAATAATCAAGATGAGCAAATTATATGATGCTCTTTAACATTTAACACATAGTTACCACTCAAATTAATTGGCAGACAATGAATATATAGTGAAATTGGGTGTTAATGCTCACAGAGAATAGGTAATAAAACACTGGTTTTGTTGGCCAGTGTTGTGGTCCTGATATGGAATGGTAGCCAAGATTGATAAAATGGCAACAGAGTGCCAAACTAAGGTCAGTAAACAGTATGTTTTACTCCTTTATGCAGTTTGCAATTTAGCTTGTGATTATTTTCCGTAAGTTAAGATATTTGGGATATGTCATAACAGTAAAAAAGAAGAATGCTCATATATTCCCATTGGATAAGTGTTTGTAGAGGCTAATGTGACCCACCATGTGACAGGAAAGTAGATTTTGGCTGTGTGACCTGTGCCACTGCACAAAGCCACTGATTTTCCCATATGCTTACACAGGGATTTATATGAAAAATGTGAAACCCTGAAACCCTTGAGCAAACTCTATTTCCTCATTATCATAGGGCATAATTAATTTCATTCTATTTTCACTTTTATTTCACAGCTCCAGCTAAATTTTATACAATTTAACTTTTCCTTTATTATCTTTCCTAAAGACTTGTCCAACAGAGACCACAATTCCTCTTATTAAAAAACATTTTGAAAATGCACATAAAGCTGAACTGTTCTTCTCTTTTCATTAGTGGAGTATCTTAGATGTGTTTCTGTTGTTAAACATTCAAATAAATAACAGAAACCTTTTTAGACAGAGCAGCATAATAATTACACTGTAGTGGCCCAACACCTTACTATTAAGTCAAGTTCCAGAGCATGTATATACATAAATCTGATATATGAACTACAACTGCTTCAAAGTCTTATATGTTTTCATGGGTTATTCAAAACTAATTCTTACCTTCATTTCTGTGAAGACACAGTATGAACTATACTGGCTTCATCCACTGAGCAATGGAAAGGTCTCTGACGAGTTTTCTCTGTTTCAGCCTGCCTACACCTCCTCCTGTAGCAGCCTGCCAACTGTTTCCAAGTGAATTGATTTTTATTAGCCTAGTAGAATATCCCACTGATTTTCCTGTATTTGTTTTGACTCAGTTGGTATTTTAGAAAGGAAATCATCAGAATAGTACATTGGAACTGAACAAATATTTCCTGCTTTTAAAAATAAACAACCTAACCACCTATACAGAGGCAAAACCCTTCACATATAATAAAAACAGAGGTATATTAGTATTAATTGGAAAGAGAGTTTACAGAATGAAATGTGATAATTTCTGTAGCATCATTGACAATCTTGGTGGACCCAGAGCTTTACAGGCTTGTTAGCTTAGTTGACACTTTAGACTGATATTACACTGTGTAACACTGAAATTATCCTTAACTCAGACCAACATAAGGTGATGACTCAGTAGTTCTACTCTTTAGCTTAAGTTCCAGCTAGATTGAGGTGTCTGTCAGCTGAACACTGAAGGAGGTGCCAAAATAAAGAGTATGGTTTATTTATGTAAAAGGCCAATATGTCATTTGAGATCCTAAAATAAGGCAAGTTTAAGCAAGGCTTCAAGTAGGAACAGCGTTTTACAATGGGACACATCTTCTTGATGTCACCTCTTGGACTGATACATGCTCTGTAGCCAACCACCTCAGTTTATCCACCTGCTGCCTGTGGAAGTGTTAAGGTTTATATATCACCTTCATAACTGAACACTGCGCAAATATAAATAGCAATTGGCATAAACTCCTGGGAGGTAGCCCACTGCTATTATCTCCCCAAACATTTGTAAGTTTATTTCACTTAGTGTTGCTCTCTCGAATCTCCAGACACCAGCACAACCACAGTGGATTTGATCAAAGTTTCATCTTGTACTGTATGACATATCCAACTGGGATAAATGCTACATGTTTCAAGAAGAGTGAACAAGCATGTTGTGATACTTACTGTACGGTTCTTGTCCTCCAGCCGGTAGTTACTATTTTCTCTGGGCTGTAACCACAACTAGACATCTCTGACCATTATTTGCAGCTTCCTCTGGAGACATCGTGACAGCACATCTATGAATAATTTTCGAATTCTGCTGCTCCTGAGTTTACATGTTGACAAACAGTTGCATTTCTTATCCCTTTCTGCACTAATTTCCAAATTCTGTCATTATTTGACAACTGCTAACAAGAATAATTGTCTCTTATTCCCCTTCTCCATTTTATATATGATTATACACTCTGCAGTGCCCTGCCCACCACTTAACATATGTCCCAAGCTACAGGGTTATTTAGAATCCTTTTTGATGAAGGTGTCTATTTCTTAACAGCGATTGCAGAGGGAGGCTAGACAACTAGCTTAGAAGATATAACTATCTTAGAAGATATAAAAAGTTTTGAATACTGAAGAAAGATGAGATGCATGGCACTCCTGCAAACACTATGCCGTTTTCTTCATTGTGTTTGGCACTGTCATATGTCATACTCCACTCACTTCTTTACTCTGTGTTTTCCTGCTTTGGCTTCTCTTGCTCTGGCTTGTGAATTTTTCCAATGCTCTTACATTTCTCACTTCTCTTACAGCATTTTCCAAATTCCAGATATCACCTGAGTCTGCATGTTCCCATGTCTTGTTCACTTTTGTTTTGTGACTTCTTAATGTTTGATCTGAGTGTTTCTTCTTCATAGGATTTGTTTCCAGCTGCCTGTCCCACCACTCATTCTGCCTGGTGTACCCACATCTTGCTTTCCTTCTTGTACTTTCAGCTTCTCTTAAGTGATTTATGCAGATTAATGCAGACTGACATAAACTTCCCCCATGCATAAGTCTCCATCTTCCAGAAGACCTATCTGTAGTTTTGGATCTTTAATTCCAATTACTATCTTATCTGTGATAATTAAATCTGGCAAAGTGCCACATTTAACATGGTTCTCATTAATTTAAGGTCAGACAGGAATTCCTCAGAGAACTCTCCCTGCTTCTGCAATTTCAAATGAAATCTGACCTTCCAGAGATTATTCCTAGGCATTCAAGATACCTCAAGCTTCCTCACTTTCAGATTTCAAGCTATCATTCTAGTTTGTTACTTGATAACTAATAAATATAAATAACTTAAGTCTAACAAAATAGAGGAATATGAAAGAGATAATGGGTTGTTTCTGGTGTTCCAGTCCTCCTCAATATTTCTTTGGGAACCTAGATGATAGAAAAGAGAGGCTGGTAAAATTTGCAGACTATACAAAGAAAGAGTAGGATGACAAAATAACCAGAAGACATGATTAGGAACTGATTTTGACAGACTAGAGAAAGTCTAGGGCACAATCAGAACAAATACAAGATTTTACACTCATGAAGGAATAATCAACAGCAGAAACACAGCTGTAAAACAAGCTGTTAGCAGTTGTTCGTGAAAGAATCTTGACATACATATGGAGCTAACATGAGTCAACTGTATCATCCTGTTGTAGAAGGCACACAGCATACTGAGATATATAAACAAAAATAAGAAATGTTAAGTAATTCTTCATCAATTCAGAATTGTTACAGGCTTAGCTAGAATAATGTGTCCAGTTTTAGACACAACACTTGAAGAAGACAAAAGATCTGAGAATCAAAGAAATTCTGGTTTAGACCAAAAAGATTGACAATGGGCTTGTTTTGACTAGAGAACAGAAAACTGAGGGAGAACATCATAATTCACAAGAAAGTAAAAACTGTTTCACATTACTCTGTAAAGAAGCAAGGAAAAAAATCTGTTTTCTGGGTTCATGGACAAAACCAAGATGACACAAATGTCAGCTACAAAGAGATTCAGGTCAGTCACTAGGAAGAAATTCCTAGAAATAAGGAGAGATAAAAAGGTTAAAAAGTGAGGAGGTTATATTGTTTCAATTACTTGATGTCTTTACATACAGATCAGACAAGGGATCAGAGGGATAAGAGGGAAAAATTAAAATTACCACACAACCTCTGCAAATCTTGTCCAACCCTATTTTTCTACAATGCTGGGATAGTAGCCAAGATCAAGCAGTCACTTTTTGTGGCTCTCTTTCATGTCATTAAATCTAAGTGTTCATGTGCATGTTTTAGTTCTTGACAGTGTTTTCTTCTAAGGCTCTGCAGCAATTTTGGAGAGCTTCACTTCTCTATGCCCCTTCTTGCCTGAGAGTCACTCTGCCTGGTCAGATCAGGCTGTCCACCTTTTTCCTAGATCTGTTAGTTGTAACATAGTTAGTTGTTCCCTACCGGCCTGACACTGGCTTTTAGGTGGTTTATCACTACTCTGCACTGAGAACCCAGAATTAAACCTTGAGGGTTTGTAAAGTATAAGATTCACAGTAGCTGTTCCACTAAACAGAAGTCGTCAGGGGACTACCTATCCCTCTTGAGAAATGGAGATAGGACTGAAATCACATCCTTCTACAGTGTTTGAATGTGTGACTGAGGGGCAGGGAGAGGTTATAGTGTCTAATTAAGATTTAGAAATGTCAAGTGTTGACACCTATAAAACATTATTTTAAGGAGCTGGTGATCTCTTTTCTAAGATACTGAATGAAAGCAACAGAAAGTGGTGCCCTCTGCCCTTAGCAGCAGCCCCTTGGTGAGAACACTTATTTAGAAAGTAGTGAGTCAGGATTCAATTCCCTCCTTGGCTAAAGAAGTGACAAATTCACATTTTGTTTCTTCTAGGAAGGAAGACCTAAGCCCTGGAATATAAGTCTGGGGGTCAGAAAATACAAAAATTCTTTGTTTTATTCCAATGTCTATTCAATGCAAAAATGTGCAACTGGTTATGGGAACAGAGACAGAATACAGACATGAGCTGGAAACAGAAGAGAAGAAAACAGAAATAGCACTGGAACCAGGGACTAGGTCCCAAGGCTTCCCTTTCTTCACTGTGTACTTGAACTGCCAGACACTGCACAGAAGGTCATAGGTGGCTCTGTCAACCTCCTTGACCTCCCTATGGAGCAGAGGGAAAGTGAGCATCTGGGTTCTCAGGCTGGGGCAGTCCTGATTAACTACAGTAGTAGAAATACAGTTACAAAAGAATTTTTAAGCCAAAGAAGAAGGTGCTTAATGAATTCAAGTGACTTATGTGCAAGGACAATATGGATCATGTTTCTCTTGCATTACCGTCTCAGTCTTTAGTGCCTAAAATTTAATTAGTCATGACCTTTTAAGAATTTCAACTCCAGATAAGGGCACAATTACATTACATTTTGATTTACAATTTTCATTTGTTCTCATCAAATCAGTGGGATTGCACAACTGCAATGAAAACAATATTTTGTGTAGGTATGCAACTGACCTGGCATGTGGACTTCTTTCCATTTTCCCTCCATATATAAAACTGGAATAACCATCTTTTTCCTAAAGAAAAATTGAAAGTATGAGGACTTTGCATTACTGTTGTTATGAGAATAGTAGCCAAATAGTAAATTAGTAAAAAGTAAGTTTCACTGTTTTGGAAGAGTTCACCCATAAAGACATTTCCACATTATGAGTAAGAGTGGTAGCTCATTCCTCCAAAGTGTATCCTGAAAACAGGAGGTCATACTTTCTATATTACCTTATTTTCTCAATGATCTTTTTGTGTCATGACGTGCAGTATCCCAGAATTTTTGAAAGATGCAGTCAATAAGGTTATGTCAGCAACTGGAAATGGCAACAACTCTTGAAATATTAAATGTGAAACAAGGTTTATGACATCTATTGAAGTATTCATCCTGTTGTGATAAATAGGTTATACATACAATGTGATGTTGTTCTGTATGTGCCAAAAATTTACTACATGTAAAAAAAACAATAGCTAATTCTGGATATGCAATTTCTATGAAAAGCTTTTCTAGGCACATTTAATCACAGCTTTCAATCCTATTAATAGAAGTTTTAAGAGTTACAGGCTTTTTTTTCCTCTCCCTTTTTATCCCACTCACAGAGTTAGATGTTTTCCCATTGTAGAAAGTCCTCAAATGTACTGGAAATAGCTCAGGTTCTGGCAAACAGAAAGCAATCCTTAGAGACTGAATTTTCATGCACATTGTGCATAGTTCAATAACTTTATCCATTGTCTGTGCAAAGAAGCTTAACAATGGCAGAATTGTTTTTTGAAGTGCATACCACATGTTAAGTTCATAACCATGGAGGTGTCAGAAACAGGGCACCAAGTAGAGGATTACTGTAGAGCTTGCCAATCATATGGCATCATGTTTTATATACACAGATCAAATGGAGAATTTCAGAGTATAATTTTTTTCACCCATACACTACCTGCATTTTCCTACTTTTGTATTGTTTAAGGCAGAATGTGGCCCCATTTGAGCAGTTTTCATTGATGCATGTGTGTTTTTAAGTCATACACACACGTCCTGTGTAATGCTGGTAGCTGGTGCTGTTATATACATTAATAGAAAATGTTACTATAACCCAAGGAAAATAAACACTGATTAAGTACTACATGCAAAGTGTGACATTTATTAGTGTAGAATCATCTCCAGACCAAAAATAATGTTGGAACCACCTTTTTATTTAATCTCTAACCTCACACCAAACTATGAGGAGGAAAGTTTCGCGTCACTCTGTTGTATTAAAATTAACCTGGTATAAACAGTCTGGTATAAATGTATGTAAATTCTTCAAAGCACTGATGAATGTACATAGCTTGAGAAATGTCACCCTGTTTGCCAGCTAAAATGCATAGGAATCACAAGTGTCTCCACAAGTAATAAAAAAGATCATGCCATCTCAACAGCTTGTTATGTGAATATGATGTTCAACAGCAGAATTTCATTAGTTCAGCACTCTTCAAAGCAACAACCTTGATTTTCAATTTGGGTTGTCAAGAACTAAGACATGGACGCACTGTTCTTTGTCTATGTGCCATTTCTTTTCTTCTGTCTTTTGTGGTTTTATTTATACAATGCCTTAGTGTTAAATTTAAATGGTTCTTTCTGGCATGAGCTTACATATCCATGTAAATCAGATGCTGTAAGCAATAATCATAGCCATAAGGACTATAACCTCTGCTAGTCAGACATACTTGCAGGTGGCTTTTTCTAGAAAAGATTATAGAATACTTTGTCTTACCTTCATGCTTTTTGTATCAGGATATTTAATCTTCTCTTTGTCTACCTGATAACTTATTTCTTGGTTAGAGGAATAACAGACTGCAGGCATTTGAAAAAGACTCATGATTTATTTCCTCTTTAATGCAGAAGGTGCCAAAGCAGTCTTGGCTTCCTGAAGCAAGTAACACTGCAGTACCTGTTTCTCCTGGGAGAGGTCGTGTTACTGGCTGCTTGGATATGACAGTGGTACCTGATGGGTCCCAGCCACCCATCTTCAGTCAACAGGCTCTCTGCTGGGGAGCATGCCATTTGCACTGCAGGAGGTGTAATGCCTCTCTGACAGCAACCGAATAAACCTGGAGCCAAGGCTTCTAGTAATGATACATAACTGATAAATCAATTTTGATCCAGGCAGGGCCAAATGGAAAAAGGAAAAAAAGTGCTGAACTTTTCATCTTCCAAAATGGGAAGACACAGCCGATTTATATCTCAGATTGTTGTGGTTTGGGCCAGACTGGCCATTGAAGTGAATGACAGATGTTCTCCCCCACCTCTTTCTCCAAGAAGAGAAGGGAGAGAGAGAAGGAGATTTATGAGTTCATAAAGAAAATAATATTTAACTACTTTAATGAAAATATTCATTAATAAAATAATGTTTAAAAAAGAAAATAATGAAACGTCTACAATATATACAAATCCATACCAAGCTCTCAGGCGCTGGGAAACTCCTAAACTGGACTCAGCAATGGATGGGAGCTGGATTCCAGATCTGGATTCAGGAATGCACAGATTGGAATGAAAGGCAGACAGACAGTCTTCCTTGGATGGTGTCCATTGAAGAAAGAGAACTGACCCTTTGATCCCTCAGCTTTTATACTGAGCACGAGGCAGATTAGATGCAATATCCTGTTGGTCAGTTTTGGGTCACCTGTCCTATCCCCTACTCCCCACAAGTGTGACCTCTCTACGCTTTTCTACTTCTGACCCTTCAATGGAGCATATAACAAAATTAACTGACCTTGGTTGTTATAGCAATAAGTATAATCTCTTTGAATACCATTCCTTGGCATAAATTACAATTAATCAGGTTTTATCATTCTGAGAATGAACAGTGTCTCCGTAACATGCTGTTAATTTCAGTTTCAGAGAGTTCACTTAGTTAGAAGAGGCTTATCTTCAAAGTAAAATTACTGAATGGAAAACTGGTTCTGTTTTACCTCAAACCAGGACAGAGATGCATCTGCTCTACAAAATATAAAGCAAAACAGTTGCCTTTAAGTTTCTCATCCCTATCTAAAACTGTGATGTTCATACATGTTGATGCACTTTGTGTCTGACTGTCATAATTAAGATGTCTCATTAGCACTTACCTGTAGCACATGCATCACTGCAACTGCTACGTAACTTTCTTTAGCTTTGAGTACTATAAATGCACACCCACATGAGCATAGAAACTGTTACCAGCTCATCAATAGTCCTCTGAGCTCATTAACGGCAAAATACAGAGGCAAAATTCCTGAGGGGCTGAGAAGTGCAGGTCTCTGCAGAAGACCCTGGTGCCCCATGGCCCTTCTGAGGCAGTCCAGGCTGCTGGGGGCAGGGCTGGGAGCAAGAGAATGCTGGCAGGGCGAGGGTATCATCATTGCATGGTCCCCTGCCTCCGCCAGGGAAAAGGCATCTTGGTGGACTGCAGGCAACCAGTGAGCGGTGAGAAGCAACAGCAACAAGTCTTTTATGCTACAGAGAGCCTGCATATGTGTTTGAGATGTGGTTGCAGGCAAAGCAGGTGACTGAAGCTCAGAAAGGTCAGTGCACATTTTATTCCAGCCCAAAATACAATCTGAAACCTCCAAATGAAGGTAGATTTTGTTAACCATTTTCTAAGTCCAGAGGACCAATGAGACAGATAGTCTGCCGTATCTGTAAACACAGAAATTAAAAAAAATTAAATTGTTTATCCTCCTCTTATTTTGAGGTCTCAGAATAGCATGGCTTCCTCTTCTCAATAATACAATAACACCCCTCCTTGCAACCAAAATATCCAGAAGTGGAAACAACTGGCAGCTTTTTCTCCCTTCCCTCCATTATTATAACTCATTCACTTCCTCTGGGAATTGCAAAAGAGGAATGTTTTGCTAGGATTGTGAAAAAGGGAGTTCCAGTTTGCTGCATGTGGGTCAGCGGGTCATCTCGCCCATCAGGAACAGCCCCGGCAGTGGGGGAGGAAGGGAGGAGGCAGAGATGGGAGAGAGGGAGTTGGTGCCAAAGAGCTAGTTACTGGGTTACAGGTACAAAATGATGTGCTGATCCTCACACCAAATCTGTGCAAGCCATTGGAACAAGAAAATGCAAAACTAACAAAGAAACGTAATGGTCATCCAGAGGAACAGAAGGAGTTAAAAGCAGAAAGGTGAGTTAAAGGATCAGCCCAGCAAAGGGAGTACAAAAGAGAAGTAAACAAGCTAAGCAGTTTCTGGAAAGTGAAGGGAAAGAAAAAAAGCCTGCTGACCTAAACAGAAGTTTTACATTGACATGGAGGACAAGAAAAGGATTCACTGAAAAATTGTATCTTGAAGAGATGTCTTCTCAAAAACTAGTCTGCAGGTAGCTGAGTCAAAAAAGACCCAAGAGATGGAAAGTGCCATTGGAAAATTTAGAAATAAAACTGTGGCACGGAGTAAACTTTCAGCTATTTGCCTAACTGGGGAGTGGGAGGCAACCTTACTTCAACATAATTACTTCATATGAAATTCCTGTGGGTTTTTTTCCCTTTGAGCAATGAAAAGCTAATGAACAAAAATGTAAGCTTAACTTCAGACTCAGGTCTGAATTTTTAAAAACTCTTAAAAAATTGTATAAAAATATAGATTCATTAATTTTGAACAGAAATACTAATAATAAAGTATGCATACACCACAAAAAGTATGAGACTCTATGCTATGAGGCCAGAAATGAAATCCTTTGACTTTCTGACTCAACCCCAGAAGAAAACTTATTGTTGAATTTTCACCAAATTCTGTAATAAATTTTGGCCTCAGAAAATTACTTCTTTGTGTGAGCAATTGTCTGAAACAAAAATTAAAAATACATTTTCTAAAACTTAACCATGAGAAAAAAAAACATTTTTCCTCCATACTGTTTATGAGGTGAACTCTGACATACATCATATAATCCATTAAAAAAAAAGAAAAGTTGTCTATGGATTTATGATCAAAGCTATTTGCACTAAAAACAAAAACACCAGTAAAAAGCAAACAAAACCAGTTTTAGAAGCAGCCACTGTGTCTTGCAGTCACTGATATTCCCTTCTCAATGGGCCCATAATTTAACAGCAGTTTTCTTCTGAGGAAGACATAAAACACGAGCCATAATTGTTGCTCAAGACAGTATCCCCTTGACAGCAAGACACTGCTCAGCTTGAAATCTGGCACCAGCACGGCAGTTTTGTGTTGCTGATTATCATTGGCAGTTTAGTGATTAGAAAAAACTCTCAGCAGTAAAATTTCTAGGACACGGTGTGTTTGAGAGTGAAGGAATGAAAACCTTGAAGGAATGAAAACATGCTCCACATGTGTGAATGGAATAACCGATACCAAGATCTTTCCCCGCATCTTTTCCCTCACATGCATTCACTTTCCAATATGCAAGAAACATTTAGCTCTTAAGGGAATTCAATCATCAAATCCTGCTGAATGTTCTCAAAATGTTGATGCCTAATATCCAGGGGATGCTTTGAAAATCGAGGACACCAATTGTGATAGATGGGACTATCCCACTGAAGTGCAGGGTTTACTCTGTAATAAATCATAAATGCTTTTGCTGCCCCCACTTACGATTTATATCTTGATCATTTTCTTATGCCAGAATTCACCAGTCTGTAATTGTCCTGGGGTATTACACTTGGCAAGAGTTTAATACTTCCTGTTCTTACACTATCATCTTACACTGAGGCTCTGACTTCTCAGAAAATAAAGAACATGCAGGAAAAACATTTGATCTCTATCCCTCTCATGAATCACCTCTTCTTAGAAGCAGTCTGTTTTCATTGTGTTTGACCACTAAATTTTACTTAGGAGAGCACAGATTGTAAACGTGAGGATGATGCACTACCGAGATCATCAGTGACTTAACAAAGCCTCTGGTGGCTAAGAGCTTCAAATATGAGTTTAAATTTCTCAATAACTTCATGCTTCAAATTTTTCTCAAATGAGGATAAAGAAAATAAATATTAAATAAAAATTTAACATGTTCTTTGACTATTTCATAAAGTCAAAGAAGCAGCCTACAGTCTGAAACTGCTATGCACTGCAAGTATGAATCACAGCATAACCGTGTTCAGGCTACTCCAGAAAGCCAATGGCAGCTGAAGGCCATTCGATTCTGCAAAGCAGCAGAGTCGCTTCCACTGGTTGACCACAGAGATCAAGGAACAGTTAAAAGAAAGAAAGGCTGCTTGCAGCAAAAGAACAATTTTTGCATATAAGAGGGAAGAAATGTAAAACTTCGCGACTGAAGCTCATTTAATAGGACTCATTATGACTCCAGTGAATGCCACATGATCTCAATTGAGAAATATCAATTAGTATGAACTGATACTTTTAATCCTGAGAACTTACTATAAATGTAAGCATTTTGAGAATGGAAAACCCTGTACAGAATATTCCAAATGGAAACAGGAAAAACTAAAAATATTTAATTGGAATCTTAATTCTAGGAGCTTATATTAGAAACATGCTAATATATCTTTACATTTCTCACAGGAAACCCTTAAAGAAATGTGAAGATAACCATGAATCTTTCTGTCTAGGTTGTGGTGGGTCCTATGGAATTGTGTCATCAATACACATATGGACTGAACATCTGCCCAAGTATCCAACTAGCTGCATGTATTTATCTTTCTATCTATCTTATAAATCTAAATGTTCTACTGTTAAAGCAAACTCTTTCCACTCAGGATTTCAGGGTTCTCTGGTTTCTAACACTAACAAAGAACTCTGTCTTACAGGATGCTCTGTGTTATCAATTAATATTCAAGTTGGATTAATGTGTGGATAAAGAGAAGGGGTGTAGGTGGAAAATTATGTACATGCAGCCTCTGCCAAAGAAACAAGATAACTTTTCTAAATGTTATTTTTCCTGTGATTTCTGCAGAAATTGTATGTATTGTAAATAGTTATCTGAGTCACTGAACAGAATGTTTTCCTTGAAAAACCTGAAGACTTCAAGTGAAGAGCTAGCTCCAATGAAAGTAATTCCTATGCATCATAACTTCAATTGCAGCTTTGGCATAAGCGATTCCTTGTTATAGTTACACAGTCTTCTCTCAAAAGGCATTTGTTAACACACAAAGCAGACCAGTTTGCTATTTTCCTAATTTTTAAAACTAACCAGTTCATTTTATCCAGGAGTAACTCACAGAGAAAACGCCTTTCCCTGAAGCCATGTTATCATTTAGTATTTCCCAACCTTCAGTCTGTGAATACACGAACACATGAACAACTGCATCACTAGAAATGAATGAGATAGAAAGGAAAACCTAGTTACAAGAAAACCCTTTCTTTGCAATTTTTGCAAATAAATTTAATGAAAAGTCATTAGCACGTACAAGGGGAATGTGTTTTAAGATTTTCCCCTGGGAAAGAAACATCAGTTTTCAGAGGTGTATGGTGGCCTCTAGTGGCTCCTGTCTTCAGAAAAAAAAAGTTACCATATTTTAAAAAATACTTCTTGGGATGGTTTGTTTCAAACATATTATGTTATGCTAAATGACATATTTATTAGCTCTGTATATTTGTAACTGCACATAAGTGTCAGATATTGTTAATCTTCTGGAAAGAAAGCTGCCAATAACAGAAACACATATGGTGGTTTATATACATAGATATATATACTTAGTATGATAGATACATGTAAATCAGAGATAGGTTTGAATTCAACCCCTTAATTTAAGCATCCCTATAAAAAGATAAGAAGAGTAAGTTCAGCTCCAAAGTTTTTCGCTCCAGAATATCTGCACTGCAAATAGCCATGTGATATACCTTCATTTTAACTTATTGCAATATAGAGAGTAGTTGAATGGAAAAAATTGCTCGTGATGTGTCTCAAAGTCCAAAGTATAAATCCTGAAATTTTTTTATTTGGTCTCATCTAATGCTAGGATTGCATTAAGCTGTGACAGCCTTATGTCCTTTAATATTACCTAACTTAAAGACCTCTACAGTTCTGATTTGGGGCAACCCCACAGTCACCTTTATTCTGTGATGCTGAGCAGTAGATGAATATCACATATTGAGTCAGGATACATAAGCTAGGAAAGGTTTTGCCTTGCTTATCTGAAGGGAAAGGAATTTTCTTCACAAAGCATGTCTGTCCAAATAGTCTTTATATAATGTGCAGTGGGAACTACCTTGTTACATATCATTTCCTCCTTTTTGCTTCTTATTGTAATTGGACAGTCTTACCAAAGGTAAACTCTTTGCTAATTGCAGGAAGTCAAAGAAGCCGGTAGGATACCATTGGTCACTTTCCCCTCTGCCTGAAAGGATTTAGACTGATTTCTCACAGCTCCCACGAGTGACTGAAAAACCAGAGTATCCTCTGTGGTAGCGTGGAAGTGTTTCCTGTCCTTTCTGATGGATCTGATGATAGTTACTGAAATTCACCTTTGATGCCAGAGTTGGTGTCAGAAAAGCATCCAAGGCAATGCTGAATCTCATAGCCCCTACAGTCCACTGTGGAGTTAGGACACGATGACAGTTACGCATTTCTAAAGCCTTATCACCACCATAACACAACTAGATTAGAGTTCATGAATCACACCACCACTAACATTCTTAGTGGTGTTAGAATAAAATTGTTGCCCTAAAGTTGGGATAAAGCCTTACTGTGCTAAAGTGACGTTTATCCTGGCCCATTTAAGACATCTACAGAGTCTTTTATAGGTGATTCAGTCACTTGGAGAACCCACAATCATCACCAGAGGGAAATGGGTTCAATCAAGTGGTTAGAGAACTTCTCAGGGATAAGCTGAACAGTAATGAGTGCAAGTGATCAATTAATTTGACTATTATTCAACAATTCTTGTCATTCACTAGCAAGCAGGATTTGAGACCTTTAGGAGCAGACTACTGAGGCATCTAGTCTGTGGACATAATTAATGGTCACAAACCTATTACTTCCATGAAGATAACACCTTGGT
>JAOXNG010000001.1:140107042-140126075 GCA_028566535.1 Scolopax minor | reverse complement strand
CGTAGGAGACAGGGATTTCTCTACAGACTGACTTATGCCATAAGACCAGGCCTGCTAAAAGCACATTAAATATATTTTCCCTTTCTAAAGGAGGTTGCTTCTTCACCCAAGAAGAGGCGAATAAAATCTCTCCATTAGAGTCCTTTCAGTCTTATTCCTTTTTAATTCATTTTGGCTTTGTGACAGCTCCCCTTTCCTTCCCTGTGGCTCTTTCACCTCTCCCCCAGCAAGCTGTCAGAGCTCTGCTTTCTCTCTCTGGCTGCTATTTAACGTCTCTGTGCAAATCCCAGTGCACAGGCTCGACACCACAAGTCTTTTTTATTTTTTTTCCCTTGGACCGTGCTCACAGACTCTCATCTTACTAAAAGACAATGGAAAAAAGACCACTCCTTATTTTGGCTCCCATATTTATGCTACCATTATAGAAGTGGTCTGTGAAAGACAGGAGAGCCATACGGGCATTGGGGTTTGCGTGTAGCACAGTGGGATACTGTGACACCTCCACCACAAATGCACCTACTCCAAACACCCTTTTGGGCTGTGTGTTTGCAGCTAGCAGGTACCCACAGGTGGAGGCCACCCCTCTGCAGCAGCCAGCAGGTCCCTGTCCCTCTGCTCCTCCATGCTGTCATGTCTCCCTGACCCACATACTCCCCAACACTACCTCATCTGCTTCCTTCCAGTTCACTAACACTGGCTTGCAGAGGTAAAATTATCAATGAATTTTAAGTACTAACTTGACCCTATGACATATACAGCGACTGCTCATGGTAAATTCTGGATAACCACCTGGAAGGTACTAAGCCTTAGCTCAAGTGGAAATCTGTGACTTGAGGTGCCAGACTCTCTTCAGCATAGTGTCCAACAGCATGCAAATATCCAGAGTACCGCAGGTCTTCCAAAAATTTTTTACCCACTACTTGGACACTGTGGAAAACTCAGTCTGAAAAAAGGTCTGCAGAAGCTCTTCATTGGAACATGGCTCTGTCGTTGTACATGAGGATGACGCATTTCCAGCCTGTTGAATCACACTTTTTTAACGATCATGTATGGGACCTGGATATGAAAACATTTTGATGTATTAATAAAAGTTTTTCTTGTCTGTGAAATCATATGTTGAAGTGTTCTTATGAATCATTTTGTCCTTAATTTTTCTCCCAGCTACTTTTCTGGGAGACTGTTTAAAGTGAAAACCAGAAATTTTGATTCAGGTTTGATTTTTTTTTCTTCACAGTACTGGTGAAGCACTTTGGTGCTAGTTCAAGCACCATACTTTTTTCCCTTCAAAATGCCTGATTTATACATAATCATTGTTTCATTCACTTAAAATGGAAACATTATGATGTTAACCCACTATGACTAGCTTAAGGGAGATGGACTTGCAGACATGGGAAGAAATTTATTATCTTGTTTTTGTGAAGTGCTTTGAAACTCCTAAACTATTACTAAGTAATCTTTCCAATCTTATTACTGTGTTCAATTATAAGCCAAGTTTACAGATGCCAGTAATGTGATAACAAATCTATTTTTCAGTGATTAAAGGCAACCTAAAAGGATAACAGAGCATATCAACATCACAGCCACCATAAATAATATCAGAACTACCCGCATGACCTTGACACACCTGAATAGAGTCTTTACTGATTACTCAGTTAAACAGTGGCATAGTTTTCATCTGAACAAACCTACGACTGCCACTCTAGTTAGAACTTCTTAGAAAATACCAGAAAAAAAAATTACTTTTGTTTTAGAAAATGCTCACATTAGTTGCCTCCCAGCTAAATGGATGTTTTGTGAGTGATGTCTACCACACTTACTGACCCTAATGATGCTGTCACTTTCAGAATCACTAGTGTTTGCAGGCACAAAAAACGTATTTCAACTATAAAATATCAAGTTTGTCAGACTCACGAAGTTACGATAACAAATCTTGTGACCAAAGTCTCAAACCCCTTGAAACTACATCTTATGTCTCAAAAAAATACTTGATGTTCCACATGAGAGAAGCTGCAGCTCCTCTGGAGCAGGAAGCTCCTTGGCCATATACTGAAATTCTTGGTGCAGGGTCTCCATCTCCTGATTAATTTTGTATCATTCCTTTTTTGAATCAGGGCCATCAGGAGGAATCAGAGCACTTGGTGCATGGCAGTCCATGTTCTTGTCATTTCACTATGCCTCGCTGGGCTTTTACTGCTATGTATTATTCTTCTAAGATTATGATCAGCAGTATTAGAAAGCAACACATAATGTATTCAAAACACAGCAAGCTGAAAGTGGAATCAGTTCTGTACACAGTAGTATAAAGCCATTAAAATGCTCTTTTAATAGCGCTGTGGCTCATTTTTAAAGAAAAAAAACCCTCTTTTTTACAACACTCACTGGATTATAAATTCATACTTCTCATATGAGAAGAGGACATTCTGTGATCCTTGACTAAAAAGACAGTTCATGGGGGAGCAATGCTTGCCAAGTTAACTAAAGAGGAGCCTGAATTCTCATCAAATCAAACAGGAAACAAGAGAGGAAAAGTGTTTTGTTTTTCTGTACGTCTTCTCAAGATAAATTCTTTAACTCCAAATTTAGAAGTTTGGAACTAAGCCTGGTTGAAACAATTGAATGATTTACTATTGTTTAAAAATACATACTACAACTCTGGAGTATACTATAAAAGTACTACTGTGGTTATTTTATTCCTTAATGTTTTTTTCTTCTTGTGTGGTTTTTTTTTTTTTTCTTTTGAGAGAGAGAGAAATTCTTCCTCTAACCTCCTGTCACCAAAAGAACAATTCATGTTCACTTAACATTAAGTGGTTAAACACTTCTTGACTGGAATATTTTTCATTATATGGTGTTTCAAAAGAGTGGAATTAAAAAAAAATAGATGGTGTTATTACTGTACGTACATAAACCAATTGCCAAGTAAATGAAGAGTATATCACAAGAAAGGCATTACTTGGAAATGCCACCAGTCTTCCTCTGTTTTCAATTAAATATCTTCCAGGCCAATTCCCATGGCACAGTTTTCAGTGGAGGAGGAAAAGAGATATATTCTCTGTATTACTGAAGGCCAAAATATGATCCTCATGAGTCCCTTCCAACTTGAGATAGTCTATGATTCCAGGGAATTATGATGTTGACATGAGGAGCCCTGCATGAGCAATATGGCAGTTATACATTTGGGGTGCCTGAACAAAGATGTGTGTGGACAGGTCTATGCCTTTGGACTTGTTTCACAACTCTGTCACCCAGCCCAAAGAACAGATGTGAAGCTGCTCCATTTGCCTTGAATGCCTTTTCCTGCCCGAGGTAATGTCTTCTTTTGTGAGAGGTCTCACTGTGCTCCATTCCTCTCTGCTGGTGATGAAAGAGCTGGCTGGCAAGTTGAATGCTATCATACTTGAGCTCATGGTTCCTGGAAGGGCTTTTTCTCTGGTGACGTATTCTCTTTCTACACTCCAGCTCGCTGTTCGGGAGCTCCTCAGCATTTATGAATCACCCAGACAACCACATCTGGTGGAAATGCAAGCACAATGTTACAAGACTTCATTATTTGCCAGCTTGTCGCATCGCCATAGAAAGAACTGGGTGGAAGTCTGTTTCTGGTGAAAATTCACCTGCCAGAGGCATATTTTGAGAAGCATCCAGTACTCTTTGGATTCAGTTCACATCCAGCAACACATGAGCATATCAGTCTTCTGTCCCTCAGTTTGCAAAGAGCTGGGGTTTGCACTGATTTCAACCATCCACCAAAAGACACAGAAAGGCCACAGAAACTTGCTAGACTTGAGAGCAAAGAGGTTGAATAGCACGGCATTCATTTCTCAGGTAAAAAAGTTTATGAACTGCTGGAAACTTTGTTCTATGCACAGAAGAGAAGGTTCCTTCTACCACGAGCTGGTTGACGTAAAAAAGAGTGTTCTTCCAAATGGAGATCCAAAGCTGTATGTAGAGATACAGCATATCAGCACTACCTCCCAACAGAAGAACTTGTTTGTCATGAGCAACCAGCATGCAGTTAGCAACATAGTCCATTTCATTACTTCAGACCTCCATTAAGACCAGAGAGGTTAAACAGTCCTTCCACAGCATTTGAGAAGACAAGGAACTGAACAAATTCCTTAACACAGTCTTTCAATGCTGCTGAAGTTAAAGTTGTGAGAACAAGAAATATATTAGTCTGGGGGCTGTTTGGAAAACTTTAAAATAATGAAAAAAAAAAACCCACCCCAAAAACATTTAAGAAAAGTTCTTTATTTTTTTAGTGAAATAATAATAAAAAAAAGTGAGTGTTGTGTATTGCATTTTCTTAACTTTTGAAGACAGTTCCAAAAAGGTCACTTGGGATTAATACAAAATACTGTTTTGGTGTTCAGTGTGTAGCAGCCTTGTGTGAGCAGAGGGCTTGGACCAGACAACCTCCAGAGATCCCTTCCAACTTTAACTATCCTGTCACTTTGTGAAATGTTCAAGTGAAAAATCAAAACTTATCCCAAGTATTTCCTTCTCTTCCTCCAAATTAATTTACCTAATTTTATTTTTTATTTCCCGAGTCCCTCTGTTGTAACATATCAAGTATAAGAGTCAAAAAGAAAACTCAAAAAAGATATCAAGTAAAAGAGTCAAAAAAGAAATAACAGTTCCTCTCCCATTCCCGAGATGCTGCTATTCTTCAGTTTCAAGTATTCTTTCCACCCCTAGAAGCTGCATCTGCCTTAAATCAACTACTTCATGGGTGGTGGGATTTTTTTAGTTGGTTTTGGTTTTATTCTTTTAGAAGTAAGAGGATACAGTATCAAAGGAAATAGGCGTTAAAGATTTTCATTTTGCAGTCCTTTTTCCAATTTGAGAAAGAATTAAAACCCCAAACAAAGAAATGAACACTGCCGAGATGTGCTATGGAGATACCAAAGAAACAAATACCACTCAGATCGTTTTCCCCTTTCTTGTCACAGGTGAATATTTGTTATGCAGTTTCCATTACATAAATTTGTACAAAATGATTTTTTTCACTTATTTCCTTACTTGGAAATCCTCTTTTTCCAGCCAATTACAAGGCTACTTGCTGACTTCCCCCTACTCAAAATGTGCACAAGACAGAGTGGGTAGATGGAATGAATGATATTAGTAGGAGAATTTATTTTTTTTTAAAGAGCTTTTACTTAGTCATTAAACTGGAAATCTTTTAAAAACTGTAGCATGATAGGGCTTTTTCTCTCTCATTTGTCTACTTCTCATTCATAGTCTTTCACGTGACTCTCAACAATGCACTTTCAATGTGTAGTTTACTGCTGCTATCCCCCATGACACCTTGAGAAGAAACAGGATCAGAGATTTTTTTTGATAGAATGAACAGAGGTGAACTCCACTGAACGTCACCCCTCAGGGCGATAGGGAAACAAGTTTGAACATGAAGAGAGCACTTCCAAAACAATTCATCAAAATATACCTATGGATTTCTTTAAGGGGATCTCACTGGAAAAAGCCAGTAAAGGGAACAAATTTTTGGCAATATATGAAACCATACTGTAACTCAAACATGATTTTCAAGGTGGCTTGTATTTTTCCTTCCAATACATCATAGGCTATGGCCCTATGCAGAGAAACCCCCCCTCATACACACTTTTGGACAACATATGTTCTAAAAGTCATTGACTGTTTCTATAATCTTCTTGCAGCTTTTCTCTTTTTAGATGCTTGAAACTCTGCCAATTAAGATCAGCCAAAGAGATTTAGAGAGAAAAAAAGTTATGGACTGAATTATTTTAAACAAGATGAAATCTTCTCTATTTAGTGCATTCAGTGCTAGAAGCTTAAAGATATTACAAGGTAAATGTCTTGTTTGCATTTTTATTGTCTTGATTACTATTATTGTTGATGGTTTGAAGTAAAAAAAAAACCCCAGAATAGAGACTCATAGCAAAGTTAAATAAGGATATGTTCTTATACTGTTCATGATTTTGGCACTGGCATAATAAGAAAGTCTGTTTTCATTTTTGAATGACAATTACAAAAATCATCACTGCACTCTTTGAGCACTGAAGCTTCTTATTTTATACTTGGAAATTCGAAAAATCTTCTGTAATTAGTCTATAATCACAAGCCTAGTGAAACTTTGCTTCCTAGGCTGACAGGTTAACACTACTGTGAAACTATTTTACACCATCAATTCCATCTGCTGGTAAACTTGTTACCTATGAAAAGAGATCCACTCTGCAGAAAACTCAGAAGCTGAAAAGTCATTTGTATAGGCAACTTCACTCTTCCTTTGACATCTTCTTTGCTTAACATACATACAAAAGCAGTGAAAAAGCCCGATGTTGTAAAGTTGTAACGCATCCTTTGCTTTAAAAATGCAACATATTTCAGAGGCCTGTGTCCTAAATTACCAATGCAGTAAGAGATGTTTGGCTCCCAACTGCCACCACAACTCACTCTTATTGGAACTGAAACAAATGCAGCTAATCAGATAAAACCATACTGTAACTCAAAGCTGGTATAATATACCCCTACCTATTGCTGAAACTTTCTCTTGTCACACTTTGGAATATTCCTGCAAAAGACTAGAAAAGTATCTGAATACATTGAAATAAATTCTTACGGTTCAGCTTGGTAAAATTTTACAATATTTCTGGTTTCAAGGATAAATAGGAAGCTTGACAAACATTCATGCATGGCATTTTTGTGAAGGGTAGATGGAAAGGAGGAGTGGAAGAGGGAAAGGAAACTAGGCTCTTCCACTGGGACAGTAGAAGAGCCTTCACTATCCCTGTGAAGAGCTGCCTAAATTTTGATTGTAACAGCTAGCAGGAGTTCACACAAGGAAGAGCTTGATATGATCATTATATGCCAATTCACAATGTACTGAGCAAGTACATCTGAGCAAGATCCAGGGTTGCAATAATGCCAGTTGCTTTCAACCATCTCTTATAATGTCATGCTGTTACCAGTTATCAGTAGGTCACAGAAGGGTCAGTTCTTGTAAAATGCTGCTTTAACAGTGTTTTGCAGTACAAAAACTGACCCATGAACTACATGGAAGTAAACTACAAAAAATGGCCCATGAACCATGGAAGTGAGCAGATATGGGAATAGTGAGTAACGCCATGTAAGTATGGTCCAGACAAAGTTACACACCAGCAGAACTTACCTGCCCTGAATGAATGAAAAAACGTATTTTAAATGGCATTTGTTGGGTAAGATCTGAAGTTACATGTTGTGTCAAAAATATACAGTACTCAGGTTAGAACAAATGAACAAAGATTCTATCACATGGCAAAATGCTGGAGTGAGAACAAGATGCCAAACCAAATTCTTTACAAGCACTCTGGACACTTGCTAGCATAAAAATTTTGTTAAAAGTTTTTGTAAGAGCTTGCCAGGGCTCACTGCAGAGCTCCTTCACTTTCCATTCGCAGTTTTTTGAAGCACACGACATAGTGGTTAAGAAGAGAAAAATGACAATGTAAAAAATTTAAAATAAGCCAGGCAGAAAGAAAGCACAAAGTTTTGTTTAAAGAAAAAAAAACAAACCCTTAACCAGTCCAAATTCTATTCAGTTAGTTTTATGTCTACATCATTATCTCTGCAAGATTAAACTATCTAGTGGATAAGGAATAAAATATAAGTGACCTGGGAGAAGTCATTTAACAATAACAGTTAAAAGAACTTTGTTAAAAATGGACTTTTGAAGTTCCTGATGGAAGATGAAATCAAAGTCTAGTTGGGTGAGCCTGACATCATAAGAATATTATTTTGATGCTTAAAGAAACATTGAAATGAGTGTTCCAGGCAGTGTTTAGGTCATTAAGTAGTGAAAATGTTAAAGAAACTAGGATTATATAATCAAAGTTTAACGGAAAGTGTTAATTCAGAGTTTTCATTATCGGCACACTACCTGAAGCGAATTTGAAAATATACCTTTTGGTGCTTCTTCCATGCCAACGGAAATATATTCCACCACTTGTGTCTTGCTCTTGCAAGACCTAACTCCTGAAAAGAAGAAATAATTGTTTTTCTACTCCCCCTCAGTCATTTTTTGGATGAAAAACTTCTACCTCGTCCCAACATAAATGGAAGCAAACTAGGTATAAACATTTAAAAAGATATAAAGGTTTATTAAATGAATCCAGATTTGACAGATATTACATAAATTAAACAGCAATAAAATTTTACTAGGGTTTATGTACAAATCACAGTGATTTTCATTGTGCAATGAGGGCTGACTTTGTAACTTTGAACAGTACTTATACATTTGAGCTACAACAAGCAACCAGCAACATACAATGTTAGTCCAAGTTAACCTCGCAAGTCTAGCAGTTCGAACTGAGTATGCAGCACACAAACACCTGCTACCACTACTTACTACACAACAGAGTATTTATAAAGCAGTCAAGGTTTGCCATAGAAAAGTGCAAAACATGGAAAGTCTGTACACAGTACAGTACAAAAAGGAATCATGCTACAGTCATTGAAAGCTGAAAAATAATTCCATAGCATAGGAAGCACTGCATCACAAGTCTTCTGAATGGCAAGCAGGTAGGCTGAGGAACAGCCATATCTTAATTGCTTTCAAAACTGCAAAATCCCTGTTCATCCATTTAAACATAGTTTAGTACCTATATTTGATCCATTAACAATGACTTTCTACAGTGGAAGATCACATTAGTTAAAGCTCAGTAGCACACATATTCATTGATCAAGCTAATTTACAGGAAAATCTACAGCATGTTCTCCATTGAAATCATGAAGCATTTACATCATTTGGTTACAAGGCAATTGAGTTTACAATGCACGTTTATCACTTAAAACCTCAAATTGGGCAATTAAAAATATATATATATAAAACTCAAAAATAAAGGCTGTTTTTTTAATGTTTAACATTCTTGTTCAGCGAAGCAGAATACTAAAGACCTACGGGCTCTTGCAAGAAAACAGTCCTTATGCAAGTCTATATGCCAAAAAACATGTAAACTGAAGCAACCATAATAAAATGAACTTCAGAGAATACCATACTTGAATAGAAAATAAGAAAGTGTTCTAATCTGCGTAAAAAAACATAAATCCAGAGTTCTTAGTGCAGTGTGTACCTGGGGACTTCTGTGTGAGCACTCAGACAGAACTAAGTTAGTAGGCCAGGAAGTCCCAACAAAGACTTAAAATAAAACAGACTCACTTGTGCAAATAAATAAAATGGGCAGGTAATAACAGCTCATTAAGTTCAAAACTGCAGAGAAAATAACCAATCACTTAAAATAACGCTTAAAAATATTTTGGGATTTTTTTGGTTAAGGATTGTAAATTTAAAAAAAAAAAAGGAAGCAGTTTTGTACTAGAAAGCATATTGACGAGGTCAGTAGTTAGGCATATGTATACATGGCTCTGGAAACAATGTAAAAATCAATGGATTAGCATTATTAATAAGATTGCATTTGTTTCTTCAGTCTCCACCATAATGAGTGTCAGTGCATCCACTGCCAGCAATGGACAAGAGTCATAAAAAGAAAATCCACTATCTCCTGTTGTTCAAGCATTCAAGCCACCATAACCACCACTGTGGCATATTAGTCAAATCCAACTTCATTTCCTCAGCTTTGAAGACTTAGACACAGTGCAGTTTTTAAATTTGAAATTAAAAAATTTAAAAAATTCTATTTAGCACACTTGCTTGTTGTAGTAGGTACATTTTAAAATAAAAAACTGGGTTTGGAGTATGCTGATTCCATAAAATACTGTAAGCTTACACATTAAAAAACCCTGTGAACTATGTTTGCTCCTCTTAGAGTAATTTGTGTTTATGTGCTTCAGTTTTGGAATAACTAATTACACAGATACAAATACAGTGTATTTGTAGATTATTTTTTTCAAGAGACCAAGGTATTTTTACCGGGTTAAAATGATAATTTTCAATGGATTGTCCTGTATGTCATTATACATTCCTACAGAGTATTTACTGAGTGGCTGCTGGGGTCATCTACTTGTACTTGCATAACATCAAGAAAACTTTGTGATATTCCAGAATTACTACTTGGAGGTATCCTGATTTTTTTTTACACACAGTGCATTTTTGCAAAGAATTATGCAATGTCTTACAGCTAGACTTGCTTTATGAAGAAATAGATCTAATACCCTAGAAATTGCAAGTTCGCAATGGCCTTTCTGTACTGTGTAAAGGCTAAACTAAAGAAAATGGAGGTCACTTTTCCACAAGAAGACTCCAGCTGCAGATCTGTCATAAAATTTAAACACAGTAATTTCATTAGCACTTAGTAGAATGACCACTTCATAAGCATTCAGTTCAGGAAAATGCATGACATTTCTTGTGGCATTTCCAATCAAAAATATGGACAGCAGTTTGTGGGAGAAAGTGTCTATGCTCTACTTGAGCAGTTTTATATGGAGCCATCAGTCATAGTAGTGGAACTCCATTGAGCTGATGTGCTTTCAAAACAAATTTTTGATCTAAATTTTGTAGTTTCACAAAATGTTATCTAAAACCACAACATCCGAAAGAATGTAATTACTTTTTGAAATCAAAGCACTTCAAAATCAATTCCCCTATTTTAACACAAGTATCACAATATGTAACGTGAAAAAACCCTAAAAAGAGATCCTGACTTGCATACAATCTATCTTCATGTTTACGTGTACTCATATACATAGATACTTATATATGTACATACTGATATGTGGTGCTACTTAAAGCAGTATCACAAATACTTCCTAAATACAGTACTCAAGCTGCTAGAAAAATGTTAGTACAGGATGAAAAAAAGAGACTCCTTACATCTAAGATTTGAACTCTATGTAAGTGGAATTCCTGGCAGCAGAGACTTTAGGACATTTCCAAGAGCAGGAGCAGAAAAATCAGGCTCTAATATATATTCAGTCTTCCCTCTGATATTCTGAAGCACCAAGCATTCAGCAACAAGTATTTCAATAATGAAAAAAGTGTGTTATGGCTTGTGCTTTACATTTTGGGAAGACAGCAAGCTTGAGAGAGAAAAACTCCTGTAAGAGCCAGTTAGAGCCCTTTTATCAGTATGCACTGAATTGCATGTTTACAGAGAGTCTTCATGTGAGGAAATGCATTTCAGATAGTGTATAATCACTCAATATCCTAGTTTGTAAAAAGACATCACTGTAACAGAACTTCATAAATTAGCCATTAAGATGCACCTTAACAACAAAACATGCCCTTGTCTTTCTGCTTTCAAGTACTATGGTTGCAAGTGTGAGGCATTGGATTTTTAAGGTAGAAATCTTTTGTAAAACTTAATTATTTCTGTTTTTTTTTTTACAAAGAATTATAAAATGTATATAAGATGATGAAAAACTCATTTATCCTTTTTAAGATTTTTATTCCTAGAGAACTTCTTGAAAAACATTATTTGAAAAATAAAAATCATAGACTCTGCAAAGTACAAAAATTTACATCTTTGCACAGTTCCTGTGCTTTGTTGTATTGAATTCATTATATACATATATACTAATTTGTGCTTTTAATTACACAAGTTTAGTATAAACTTATAAAATTAAGTCTATGAGTTAACTACGCAAAAAGGATCTGGGAATAGCAGGAAACTTAACTAAACCATAAGTTAAAAAAAACCCTAAAATATATCATTTTAGTGAGTCTACTTCAGAGTAGACTATCAATATTACAATTTACTAATGTCAAATGTCTACAGCAAAAAAATCATTACCTCCAACTCTTTAGATAATTATGATATACTAATATGCATATCTGAATGCAGTATCATTCTTATCCACAAAGAAAGTCTTCATCTATGTATGAACTCCATTTTTCTTCAGACTTGCTCTTAGCACTTCAATTTCCTTCCAGTTTCTAAGACAAAAAATAACGAAAAAGAAACACCAAATACAAAGTGGAGCATGTGAATTGAATGACAAGTATCAACCTATCACAGTTTTAAGACAGAATCAATCTGACAATCTTATTCCTTTTATTATAGTCTTCATTCTTAATAGAAAAATCTTGCAATTACATTTCCTTATCTGTCAAATCAATCTAGACTTATGCTTTTAACACACTATTTTAAGTTTTAAGGATGGAAGGACTTAAATATCTGTACACAAATAACTCATTAGCACCGTAGAACACTGAAGCCTGTGAGATAAATTACTTTTGTCATTCCAGAAGCCTGCTTTACAATATATTTCAACAGCTTACTTTATACTGTCTATTACTGTGATTCACGTTGGTTTTACAAGCTGTAAACAAGTATTAATCACTGTTATGAATCAGAAGATGTAATTTTTACATATGGCTCTCACTGACAGAGCTCCTATGTTTTGAGGAGGACTACTGGCCTTTGGTCATACCTCATCCAGTGTAGATACTGCATTTAGAAGTTCTTGAAAATTTCCAGGTCTTTAGGGGGTACCGGAGGCATTTTGTTCCAGTCATCTTCAGGATAAGCTTCAAAATTGGAAGTATCCCCATCATTGGATACTTTTGGTACTATGGGAGGCTAGTCAGAAGAAGCAAAACAAAAATGTTAGTACAGTTTCTCAACGAGCTCCTCTCCATCAAATTAAAATAGAATTAAACTAAAGCAGATTAAACTAAAGGGCTACATATTTACAGAAGTTGACCTTTTCCACTAATAATTAACAGTATGAGATAGAGAGAAGCTTGCAGCGACACAAACACAGTACAAATCTTTTGTCTATATTGCAGTTAAGTATTGCGGTTAAAAGACGCTCATAATACAGATACCTATTTTATTTAGCACTCAAGTTCTAGCTGCTTTGCAGAACGAAGACTACTACAACTGATCTCCCAGGCACGTGCTCTTACAGCATAATCTGCCACTTTCCTTCCTTTCTCCTCCCCTCTTCTGTGGCCTGTGAGCAAAAAGGAGTGTAATCACATTAGGTTCCTTTCAACTGGGAGTCTAGTGTAGGTAAGTGCTTTCTAATTGAGGGAATAAAAACCTCCTTCATTGCTTTTAAATAGATTGATTGCTTTTAAGGGGGTTGAAAAGGCTAACTTGGGTATGCCTCATATTGCCTACTATGCTTTTTCCTAGCCTAGCAATAAATTCTAGGCTAGGAATAGGCAGGTATAGAAATTGCTGTACTGTAAAAATGCATTTCACAAGGACACCTGTAAAAAACATCTTAATTCAAATGTATCTTTTTAAGGAAACTTGATGGTGCCAAGACAAATACCTGGTTCCTATTTCTTTCCTCAGAGAATCCTTTGGATTTCTAGTATTGCCTGACCAAGTTCACAGTACCTGTTATTTGTCCTTGTCTTATATATACCATGGAGATTACTCTGCCCTTCTAGCTCCAGGCTATGAGATAAAGCTCCTTTCTGGAGCATCTCATTAATTGCAAGGGTTAATTTAGGGCAAATCCCCCTTCTTCTCTCAAGAAGATTCATCCTTCTAGCGCCTTCTCAGTAACAGAGAGAGTAACTAACCTCATGAGTCCAACAAAACACTTTAGGATGGGGAAAACCTTATGTATGACAACTTAGTCAGTTTGGTGATCATCCCACAAACAGAATAATAAAGTACAGATAAATGTTATTCTGCATCTCCTCAAAAAGATAAATGCCTGGCTTCCACTAGCTTGCTCTGAGATCTTATCTGATCTTTTGAGCTTCTCAGTTTGAAACAATGCCATCAGCAGGTTTTCGGTGGGAAAGAAAGGGTCCCCGAGGGATGGCACTTCTGAGCTTCAGCCAAAGGCAAGGTCCCACTTTTGCATGTGGCAGTCACAATCTACTGCACAGACACTTAAGAAAATGTGCGGATTCTGCTTTGCTCCACTGTGGGCAAAGCCTGGTTCCCCCACCTGCAAAAACCATTTTTTTGAAGTGACAGACAAAAAGAAAGAAAATTAAAGAGAGGAAGGAAAGTCTTCTATTTGGATTAACAAAATTATTTTCTCTCTTTCAGCCATTACTATTATTTACATAATACTGATACTTAAGATCTTATCAGGACTGTGAATCAATGCTTCATTTGTACAATAGGCAAATTCACAGTTTTACAGTAAAAATGGAGCACTCCTTCCATTATTTCATATTTTCAATCTCTTCATCACTATGAAATAGTGAGATTGTGAGAAAACATAGACTCTAGAAATAACAAAGTAAATTTCTGAACCAATTCACATCCTTGCTCTAAAGTACAAGAAATAAGCATCTTGTCTTCTATGACCTTAATGTAACCATCACAAAGATTAAGAAACAAATTTTGGATTCATAATAATCTGGATACCAAGGATGTTTGGACTTGAGAGTTTTGATTTGTACCTCTAACAATCAGTTTGAAATACTATTTGTTTGTTATTCATTTGGTAACACAGTCGGTTGTCAAACTTCAGAGCTGAAATACTTATAAAACATGCTACTATCCAGTGTGTGTTCTTTGTGGACTTCTGTAACTAGAATTTACAGTAAATAATTTGAAAAATGTTTCTTTGTTACAATAGATCTACAATGATCTATGATCTTACAATGATTACTACTGGGTGTAGTAATCATTAAAAAAAACAAATCAAAACAAAACCAAACAAACCCACACATTTACAACAATGTAAACTTTTTTTAAAGAAGTCACCTACAGCTTTGCATTAGGAGGATGTCTATAAGAATACATAATCTCTTATTCATGTTGCAAGAAATCAATTTAAGATATCTAGACAGAAATTCATTGTATGATACTAATAAAAAGAAGAGATTCATTGTAAGATACTAATGCAAAAGGAAAAAAAAATGTTTAATCAGTACTTGACTGACTGCATATGGCAACCTACGTTACTGAAAATCACTGCTATAAGAAATCATACTAGTTTGAACTTTGAAGAAGAAAGAAGGCAGTTTCCCTCTCAAAGGACTTTACGAAGCATTTCGCAGTGTTGATAGATTTTGCAAACATCTGCCCTCACATAATACTAGAATTCAGTGCTGTTAAAAAGTATGTTAGAATTACATTCATAAATCCTCCTCTCTCACCTTCCTTATTCCTCCTACTCTCATATGCTTTAGATTTTATTAAAGCATTTACCTGAATTGAACTTGGCACCAAAATTTAAAGCCCAGAATAAAATACTTTCACAGATAAAAGGGCAAAGAAAATAAATAAATAAATCAAACCACCAATCCCCACAAAAGAAAAAAAAAACACAAGTAGTAATTACTTACAAACCCCTAAAACTGAAAATTAAACATTTTATTAAATAACTAACTTCAACCAAAATTTAAAGTCCAGAATAAAATACTTTCACAGATAAAAGGGCAAAGAAAATAAATAAATAAATCGAACCGCCAATCCCCACAAAAGAAAAAAAAACACTTACAAGAAGTAATTACTTACAAACCCCTTAAACTAAAAATTAAACATTTTATTAAATAACTAACTTCAACAGACTAAAGCAGAGATTTATTTTTTTTAGACTTTTTGTCTACAGACAAAAGTACAAGACACCCATACAATTAATTAATCAGTCTGAAGGGGGGAAAAAAATGCATGCAATAATTGCTATGTACTTATATACACATGCTCATAGACACATATGAACACACAAACACAACAGACACCAAACCCTAAACAGATCAGTTTAAATGAACAATGATTTCTTATTGCAATGTCCTATACAATATTTTGCAGAATATACCTTTAGTCTCCTTTGAGGTACAGCATCCCAATCTATAGACCTGAACCATCGATGTCTCTTCACATCATCTGCTCCATTCTTTAAAAGAAAAAAAATCAAAATAATTATTTAGCAAGTTATATATATACTAAACCATCTATTTCATCATAATGACTGTGGTATCAAGGCAGACTAATGTTCCATCTAACTTTTTTCTTTTCTCAGGTGATAATCATTATGAGATCCTAAAGAATAAGTTCATATTGTTATTTTCACTAGCAGATCCTGAGCTCCATGAAGAACATTCTAATTTTTTTTTTAGCAGCATTCTCCTCATTCTCCTGACACAAGAATAGCCTTTAAAATACCCACAAAACCATTCACTGCTGTTCTGTTCACTTTTGTTTTCTCCAACATTTTTTATAATGCTCTTATTGAGATATACTTTCTAATTCTTACACTAATAAAAAAAACTATAATAAAGAGTTGGCAGTGTCTTAAATATAAAACATGTCTTGGAAGCAAGTAGGTCTATCCAATATTACAGACATTTAGTGCTGACAACAAGAGGTACTCAGTACTGTTACAAAAGTATATATATAAAACCATTTGTTTTCATTTTAGATATACAGTTAAAGACGTATTTGTCTTGTAACGATTATTGTCTCTGGGCTGACTGCTTTGATTATGTACATAAAGAGTGAAAATGTCCCCTGCCTGCCCCTAGGATAACGCTTGGTTCAAGCACCAACTCATTCTCAAGGCATTAAGCACTGGGGAAAACCAGCTGGTTCTCTGTCTCGGGCTTGATCACAGCACAGTTTTAATGCACAGCACTCAAGCTCATGCCTCACACAGCTCCAGGGAAGGAAGCATATACCACATTGGTTTTTTCAGATTCATATGGAATGGGAATATCCAAGCTCATATACAAAGATGGAACAAGGAGAGTAATTTACAACCTATTTTCCTAACTTTTCTTGCCAGTCTAAGTTTCATAGTGTCATAAAAGGCTCTGAAAAGGAACTTTGGACTTTTAGGGATGAGTATCATGAAGGATAGCATTAACCAAGACAAATAGGAGTATAATTTCCAGAAATACAGTTGAACTTTGCATTTAGTATTGCACAACTGAAGTAATGTATGGGAAAATATATCTCAATTACATGCTTATAAAAACAAAAGCCATGGAATAGATGTTTTTACATGTCCCTATGTCTTTCTTCACGTTATACATCTTTGTACATAATTCTTTCGACCTGTGCTATGTCTTGCATTACATCTAGTATTTTATACTGACCTTCATATTTCCTAATCGTCTTGTCCTGTCAACCACAAGCAGCTTCTTAATAAGGTCTCTGCATAAAGAAAACATGGACTCTGATAAATAAAAGCAATTTATATTTGACTGTCATGCAAATGTAACAGAACGTGAACATACTTCCCTTTGACTAGCTAATACTTGGTATAATTTACCCAATCGTTTCCTTCGTATTTTAGGACACTTAAGAGTGAATGATAAAAAGGAACCCTGTCCTAAGAGGAACCTCCATCATTCTTGAAAGTTCCTTTCAGACTCTTTCAAGAAACAAAGAAGAAAAGTTTTCTCTCTCCTCCCCTGTCCCCCAATGCAATACCATACCTTTCTTCATATTTTTATATTTTGTTGGCCATTACAAATCTCAAAAAGGATCTCAAATCTATTTGGCAGAACATAACTCTAATATACATAAAAAAATACAGATAAAGCCGCACCTTTAACTTTATACATTGACATCTAAATTCTGTGGCAGCTAAGTATTAGGAGAAACCATGGAAGAGCTAGTCATCTCCTTAAAACTAGTAATATCCACAAGCTTTAATTTCGCTGAAAATGAAAAGCCTCTCCTGAAATTCTGGTTCACTGAACAGTTCTACATAAAACTAAATCAACATTTTAAAACTTGAATGTAAGTTTAGAGACATAAAGGACTTCCATTTTAATAGCGAAGAACTTTAAATATTAAGCAACAAAAAGGTCCAACAAATTAAAGTGAGTATCACAATTTATTGCCTTAGTTTTGTTACTTGAGAGAAAAATCTGGCTTCATATTTCTACAAGCAGTTACTTATCTCAAATATTATTTTGCTATTTATTTTTAGAATAATAGCGATCTAGTCTCATTGCATGAAGTAACAATGTCAGGAAAGAACAAAAGTTTAATCATCCTTGTTCTTTTTATAACCTCAAACAGACCTGAGAGATGCAATGTTTTATTTACAGAAAAGTATGCAAGCATATTAACAACACACCTGCTTCTCTCCATCTCTAACACCTATTATCCCAAAACAAAAAACAGTATTCTGTCACCGATACTTGAAACCACAAAAACATATACACAAAGAATATACGAACTGAGAGTGAATGTGCTAGACTGTTTGAAAAGCTATAGTATGTGGCAGGAAAATACTTCTAAAATTCAGCTGGAAAAAATATCCAATTTCCTGATAAAAGGAGAATAAAAAAGTCAAGGTAGAAAGAAGTTTTTTAAATACTTATGATAATTCCAGCCAATCAATGTTTGGATCAGATTAAATCATGTGACTGACTCCTTTTACAGTCACTGTTGCAGAATTATCTCCTTCTAGGTATTCGTGGAAAAGACTATTCTGTATGGAGAAGGCTACCAGGACAGCTATAATCAGGCTAATCAGACTTTTCAAAACACAAGCGGGACCGAAAAGAAATCCAGAAACCTAGAACTAGATTCACGGGCTATATGGCCAAAGATAAATCATGGAGTTTCCTATTGCTGTGTAACCAGAAAACATTTAATGGATCATTCTTTCCTTGCTTCAAAAATTCATCTTAGAAACAAACAGTTAAGGTATGAGCTCACTCAGTGATTCTGTGTTGTCACTAAAGATGAAGACATTTCTGCATTCAATAGAAAAATATGCATTAAATTGAAACATGTAATAGACAGTTCAGTGCTTTATTATTAGATAGTTTCTGAAGAATAATTTAGAAATAATCATGCTGAAGTCAGTCCAATAGAAATGCTGCTGTATGTATTTGGGGAATTAAATTCTACATCAAGGTCTTCCCAGACCAATAATCATTAAACTGCTGAAGTACCAATGTTTTGTTTGGCATTTTCCAAAACTGTCTCCACAAAGAAAATTTAAAAAAGAAAAAGAAATTCAAGAAATAATTTAGGAATTTATTATTAGCTAAAGAAACAGGTGGAACACAATTAATACTTATGTTTTATCAGAAATGAAGTAACACAGAACTCTGCCAACAGTCTTTTACTTTGGAATTTCTAGCTGGTTAATTTTTTGTCATCATCATGGCAGAAGCTGCTCTTCAGAAGAGATCTGAACAAAGGGTCAAATGTGGGAAGAACTTCATGTGCAC
>JAOXNG010000001.1:140021661-140037491 GCA_028566535.1 Scolopax minor | reverse complement strand
TGAAAAGTTCATTCTTTTCATGAGAGGATCTGCCTCTGTTTCTGCTGAAGCTGTGATAATGATTCAAGGACATGAGAATACCTCCTCTGCAGTGAAGCTTGGTAAGGGAACTATTTTAAGATGGGGAAAACTGTTTGACCTCTGGAGCCCTTAAAGACAGCTTTCTGTACTACAGAAAGATTTCTGGTGCAGTCTATTTGTTCTGAACAAAGTTTCATATCATTACAGTAAGGGAATGTTCATATCAAAACTTCTGTGAGAATTTTATATGCTGACTCCAAAAAGCAACACAAATTACTAAGTCACTATTTTATTCTTCAGTTTTTGCTTAAAGAACATAAAGTAGTCTACCACTTATTTCAGCATTCCTGTTTTTATCCAGGTTTATGCTAATGAAAATCAGACATTTTCTGAGTATTCATTTACCTGACACAGGGAACTTTAAAACTAGGTTAGAATCACAATTTATATTGCCATATTTTAGTTTGAAACAAAATGTTTCAAATTTAAACCGAACATTGCTTACGGGTTTAACATTTTTATTTGAGACACATTTGATGATTACTTGAGTACCTCTATGACAACTATGTTTTGCACTTTATCAAAAGCATATAATTACATTGTAAAATGCCATGCTGTATCGTTGGTTCTCTTTTAGAAATGTCATCTAAGATTCTTTTTCACTTTTTAAAATTTTGAAAACAGGCACATTTATTCAAGAGAGCGCACAGCTTTCTGAACAAAGTGCCATTTCTGTGAGTGCAGGGGAATTACTGTTCTTTATTTTCACTCTGCAAAATTCTGTTTCTCCCTAAAGGACAGATTATTTCTGGTGCATAAAAAACAAAAATAATGAGCATTGTTAACTATATTACAAAATACTGAAATCAGAGTTAGAGAGTCCAGTGCATTGAGTGAGAAAATAGTAGTCATCCATGAGTGGGTCCATCCAAGTGCATTGAAGGCAAAGCTAAGACTTTATTTTTGATATGCAGATTAGCAGTATACACAATCAAGATGGAAATGCAGGTGCCTTATCATTGCAGCTATTGGGACAAAATGTGATTCAGGCCAAGTTAAGCAGCCCTCAGCAGATGATTGTTTCTCTTTCTCCCAGCCCCTTTCTCTTGGCCCCTCAGTTGCACAACTACCCAGTGAACTGTCCTGACAAAGTCATCAGGCTGAAAACTGATGTAATAGAAAGAGAGGGCTTTTTTCAACCTCACTAGTTCCTTGGTTTAGGTTACCACACAGCTGCAAAAATAGCTCTCCCAGAAAAATGGAAAAAGTGGTCAGGAATAGAAGATGTATGTGAGCCATGTGCAGTGGTGCTGCAGCTGAAGAAACCCACATAAGATGATGACCTCACAGACATATTTTTGTCAAACTATTTCTTGCCACTGACTCACTACAGAATATAGCAGAGTCATTACACCTATGATTCCTCTTGCATCTAGATATCATCTAAAGCTGTTTTATAAGACTGCTGTTCTTAAAATAAAACAGCTTACATTTAATAGAATCATTGAATCATAGAGTTGTTATGGTTGAAAGAGACCTTTAAGACCATCAAGCCCAAACATTAACCTAACACTGCCAATTCTACTACTGAACCATGTCATGTCCCTCAGCACTACATCTACACGTCTTTTAAATACCTCAAGCGATGATGACTCAACCACTCCCCTGGCCAGCCTGTTCCAATGTTTGACAACCCTTTCAGTGAAGAGTCTTTTCTTAATATCCAATCTAAACCTCCCCTGGTGCAACTTGAGGCTGCTTCCTCTTGTCCTATCTCCTGTTACTCAGGAGAAAAGACTGACCCCCACCTTGATACAACTTCCTATCAGGTAGTTGTAAAGAGCGATAAGGTCTTCCCTCAGCCTCCTTTTCTCCAGGGTAAACAACCTCAGTTGCCTCAGCTCATAAGACACATGCTCTAGATCCTTCAGCAACTTCATTGCCCTTCTCTGGACTCACTCCAGCACCTCTTCTTTCCTTTAGTAAGAGTCCCAAAACTGAACACTTGAGTTGTGGCATCACCAGTGCCGAGTACTGGGGGATAATCAATTCCCTAGTCCTCCTGGCCACACTATTTCTAATACACACCAGGATGCTATTGGCCTTTTGGTTAATCTACATTTAATGATGAAATTGGTTGTTTTAACTAAGAAATAATTTGGTTCATCAAAATTAATGAGAATAGCTAGAAAAGACACAAAGATAGTGAAACTTCATTTGAGTGATTCCTAGCATTCTTTGGACTGCATTCACAGTTGAATCTTAAGCTGTAGTCCTTGAGAATATACTCTATGAGTTCATTCCAAGTGAACAGATTTCTTTTATATTCCTACTTCCTTTGCTTTTCTTTAGTGCATTATCTGCCTTTTATAACATAGATGTGTCTGTTGTTGGGTTGGGTTTTTTTGGTCTTATTTTGGACTTATTCTTACAAGTATTTGGGAAGAACCCATTTTCATGTGGTTGAAAAAGAAATCTGACATTCTAATGTCTGTTTGTTGTAATCTTATTACTGCAATCTCTCATCAGAGCCAAATTCAACACAAGATCTTGCCAATCTTGATTTCTTTTTATTATCCATAATTCTTTACTGTCTTCCTTTTGAACACATTGCCAGAAATATTGGACCAGTCCTCATATGAGTTTTTCAGCAATTATCAAGGTGCTATTATCTTTTCTGATTTTTGACATTTTTTTCATTTCTTTTTCCATTATTTCACCACTTTTTTTTCTGTCTTTAACAATCTCTTTTCTTTCTTCTGTAATTGCATCTCACCAGTTATAATATAAAATATATGAAAGCTGTCATGACTGTTAGTTTGAAGACTAGACCCTGCTCTGATGTCAAATATATCTTAACTTACCTGTGTTATGCTCTGTTCTTTCTCATGACATATTTAACATTTTTATCTCTCTGTATTTCTCCCTATCTTTCATCTGCTTCATCATTCTGGAACACAAATACTCTGTTTTGGAGCTCTTGCTACTTTTTGTTGTTTAGTAGTATACCGATTTACATAGCCTTCACTCTATCTAATTTTCATTTCTGTAAAATGTAAAATTTTTGGCATATTTCACTCATTCTTAGTTGCAACTGTCTTCACTTTTGCTGTTTACATATATTTCACCTTCTGTAGTGGCATTTCTTGTTTATACTTGTTTATGTCTTGCATATATCTCTTTAAAAATGTGTTGATCCCTAATAATTCAATTCTTTAACTATTTTGCAGGAATATAAATATTTAGCAGATTTCCCTACCAGTGTCCATCTCTATTTGCCATATATTTATTTTATCAGCTGAACCCTTAAGTTTTTTCAAAATCTTTTTAGCAAAAATTACTCAGAGTGATTAATGGATTGCTTAATAGTTGTTATGACTGGTAATAATGGTAAATTCTGCAGCTGGATTTCCCTAAAAAGGATAGCAAATCAGGAAAAAGTTAGAATTTGTTTTCACTATGGAGGGTGGAACAAAGTCCATAGTTATCCTCATTCAGAATTTTGGAAGCAGTGAAGTATGCAAGTACTCAGCTGACAAGGCTTTTAAACTCATATGCAACATTGGCTAATGTAGCAATGCTGCTTTTATGTTGTACCAGGTGAATATATTAACGCTATTGCACCCAGTAGTTGTCACCTTAGTGTGGGAATATTTTTACAAAAATGTCAATGAGGACAATATGGAAATAAAAATTCAGCTGAACGGGAGAAACATACAGACAGAGTATGATAAAAGCTATATTACTCATTACAAAGTCTGCTGCTTTAACTGCATCTCACAGCCTGAGGTATCCATTTCCACCTCTGGCTGCACTATGCTCTTCACATCAATACCAGAGTCACTTTGCTACTAAGCTTTGTCTGGCAAAAGGCCCTAGAGAAAAGCCCTGCAGAGAAGGTGTTAAATATTTGCACAAAATGAAAAGAAATAGTTTCAGGCTTCCTAATCTTTTTGAGGTTGAGAACAGCTCTGGTTTTGATCCCTGAATCACTAGATCCAGAAAACGGGTTACTCAATAACCATTTCTTCTTCTCTGTGTGATTCCTCAGCCCATGACATTTCTGTACCAGCTTGAGGAGGCTGGATGATGCCAGAAGGGGGACCAAACCAGTCTTCTATGTTGCAGGGGGAAGAACTGTAGAGGCCAGGTCTCCTCCCAAGCTGACTCTTAAAAGAAATCAGGCGGTTATAGTTTAAAAAATAATTCCTGCCTTGAGTAATGGAAGTTTCACAGATCAAATGACGTATGTCCCAATTCTGTACATTCTATTCACAGTTTATGAGAACTGCTAATTGATAAGCAGAATTCATCCTTACTTTGAGACTTTCTGAAGCATCTTCCATAGGGCTAAGCAGCACTGGACAGATTAAAGCTCTCTAGCACATTCCCAGGTCTTTATTAATATAAGAATGAAGCATGCTATGTCAAATTCTTCACTTGAGAACAAGTCTTTTGATCTTATTTAGCATTTATAACTAGAACTTAAAAGTCAAGCTGGTTTAAGCAGCTGCAAGATTATGGTCCACACTCTTTCCATATAATTTCTCATTAGATGTTCTTTCTCCCACACTTTATTCTTTTTACTAGCATTTAACTTTCCCACTCTTCTAATTGCATTCTGCTGATTATATGCTCTGTTCCATTGCCTCTCTATTTTCATGCCTGTTACAGATTCTCTATTGATTTTAAAGATTATTGTAATTGTTCTAGATTTCAGGAGAAAGCAGATAGTGAAAAATGAAGGAGTGGATATGGTAGTGGCTGTACATATTGTCTCTTCTATTGCGCAGAAATGACCCACTGTTCTGGTTTTATCAGGAAATAAATTATCATTGTTTTAAAATAATTATATTAAAATAGAAATTTATGATACTTTCTTCTGAGGATTGTTTTTAAGGCTGTCTAAACTTAACACTGAAATTTCACTTTTGTCTCCTAAATTAGGGTCTGAATTTCATTAATGCTCAATCTCTGGTAGTTTCACCCAAGACAGTTGCTGCATACCCTACTGCATCAGAGAATCATACTATTTGTGTCCCTGTGTGGACATAGGAAACCAGTTTTATATTTGGTTGAATTAGAAAACCTCATAAGTTTTATTGTCAGTAATAATTCACATTGTTTTTAAGTTCTTAAGGAACTCTCTTTTTAAAGGACAGAGATTGTTCTATATATTAATCACTGGAATTAATTATGTGTGACAGTCACAAAAATATGTGTCCGTCATACTGCTTAAGCTTTCTAATTTTTTCTAAATTGTCATTTTTCTGGACTAGTGAAACCAATACAAATATTTTTGTCGTTGTGGTCATAGTCATGGTCATTCAATAAATCATGAATAATATTTTCTACTAAATCTTGTGCTGATAATCTACCTTGTATTTTTTCAAAAGTATTACTTTAATGACTTATTTTGTATTATTTTGGAGAAATGGATAAATAATGAAAAATATGTTGTTATATTTTAATGTGCATTTGATCATATACACAATTCTAGGACAGTATACACCTTTAATTGATATAGTTTTTGCCAGATGGTTCCATGGCCATTAGCGTGCCTTCAGATTGTTACTATAATTACTGACCATGTAATCTAGAGCCTAATAATCATATATAAATTCCCTACTAATTACACTGTAATCTACTATTTGTTGATTAGAAGAACATGGGATGAATATTTCTACTATTATTAATCTCAATTTAAATGATAATTATAGGGCTGTTACAGATTTTTCTTGTTTACTCACTTGGCTATATTGTGGGGCATTTTGTTATGTTAATAAAATACTGCCTTTTTATGTTCATCCATTTTAATCCCTACTCAGCTTCTCCTTACACACACTTCTAGTCTGCATTGTTCTTGGGCTGGTACACATGCAGGTCACTGCAACAGGTCATCCTTTGTTTTCTCTGAAAAGTACCCAGGCAAGTTTTGAGACTTCAGGATATAAGTCAACATTTATATGAAATAAATGTCTAGTTTAAATATAGGGTGAAACCCTGCCCATGCTGAAGGGAAAACACAGGGAACTCTTGCTGTGTAGATCAAGAATGTACACATACCTGCTCTGAAGTTCAGGAGGAGGCAGTGTGGTGGATACTTGGGTGAAGATGAAAGGGGAAAAGAATAAGGTTAATTTAATGGCAAGGATTTACTATAAACTGACAAACAGGAGTAGGTGGATGAGGCTATTTTTGTGTAGCTATGTAATGCACTGAAATAGCAGGGTTATAGGAGATAGTTTTAATTAACTTTGTATCTTTGGAAGAGTAATTTTGTGTTTCACACATGGAATAACAACTTCTCAGATGGACTCAATATTTCTATTTGAAAAAATTGTTAGTACTAGCAGGTTTTGATATGATTCCAAACAATACCCCTTGAAAATCCAAGCACAGAAGATGTGTCACTGTAGGTATCAAGATTATGATGTATCTGGGATTCTAGGAAGAGGATGCATGGTTGGAAGAGGAGGATAAATGCAGACATTTCCAGGGTTTTTTTAAATTCATGGCAGCAACACCTTGGGCTTTGGAGATAATTTTACCCCCTAAGTGAGTTGGATGTGGCTAAGAGTGGAGCTACAAACTGGTATAAAACTGGTGTTCTACAGCTGGACCCTGTGGTGACTAGGAAGCTAGGGACTCGGTTCAATACATGGAAAATTTAATGGTAGAATACATGAGTGAGCTTTATGTCCCCTTGTTTCTTACCAGTTTTTATACTGGATCACTGAACCACAGAATTTACTGTATGACCTCCAGAAACTAGATAATTAGATGGAAAATATACCAAGTGTGTAGTATGAAATCGCAGAGCTCAGCTACATCATGGAATTTAAAAACTTTCGTAATTATAGGAGTTCAGATTGATGTTAACAATTTAAAATAAAATAATTTCTACTTGAGTGCCTTCTTTTAGATTCAAATTATAAATTCTCATGATAATTGACTCATTCTAATAAGCTTTTATTCTTGTGGGTTATATGTTATAAATCTTATTTGAATTATTGGCAACAAATGTAGAAATGAACACAAATAAATGAACAAGTCCAAATGAAACTATGCCTTTTTAATCATATAATCTTGTAAATTAAAAACACCCACCTCATCCACCTTAAATATTGAAGAGAGATTGACTTTCAAGAAAGTCTTTGGAAATTTTGAATGCTAGAGCCTTCCTCATCTTAATTTTTTTCAGTGTAAAAAAAAAGCTTTACTTACATCTCCCTATCAAATTAGTGTCAGTCATGAATTACAGAGAATTAATCAGTCAAAAACTAGCCTTGTACAATGGAAGCCACCAGGACATAACCTCTGTTACAATTGATATAGTGATTTAATAGCTCATTCAGATTATCATCTGCCTTTAAAGAGGGTCAGAGCTGCTACCCAGGTATTTTCTGTTAGTAGTTTTTATGGTTCTGACATTGAGTATCCAGCAATCCTTTCTGACTATAAGGTATTTTAGGACTTTGCACCTGAAAAATAAGTGTCACCCAAACACATTTCAAATTGCAACCCTTTTTATGAAAAATAAAGGGCAACATAAAACATCAGTATACATTGCATTATTAATGGAAAGAAACCCACAAAGTGTAATACCACAAAAATTGTTGATTTTCTCTGAGTAAGTATAAAAATGATAGTTCCACACAGTGGCAGTCTTTATGCAAGTAAAGATATATTAATGTACTCTTATTGTATAAGATGCTGTGAATGATCACACTAAGATACCTATCTATCTAGAATAAGTTTCCCATTAACAATTGCTATGTACAAGAAATCATTAGGGGTATTATTTTGTTATGATAACATAACTGAGACTCTTTAAAACACACTAAATTTGTACTAAGGCATAAAAAAAGGAAGAAGAGATGTATCCTTAAATAGGCTGTAAAATCTATTTCTTACTTAATACTTAATCTGTATGTATAATTGATTGTCCAGATACAACATCAATATTCAGAATGTGCCTTCTTTTTGATCATTTGATCATGAAAATAGAGATAGTCCACTGGCTTCCGTAATTTTTTGCTGTCTCTTTCAAAATCCAGCCATTCTAGGTTTTGAAGAAGTATCATATACAACCATGGGGTTGATTTCTTAGATTTCATTAGCAAAAACCTGGAGATTATATTCCAGGATAAATAAGGGAACTCCTGTCACTGCTGCAACTGGCCAGGCACTATAGATGATGTATGTAGCACCTAAAATTAGGTCTGCAAGTTACAAAGCCATTTTGCTTTGAAATCCTGTAGAGTTTGTGAAGAGATAGAGCCTTCCAAACTGGGCCTCTTCTCTGAACCAGAGGATCATTGAAAATGATCATGACCAAAGATCAAGAAAATCTCTCTGAGTACCTGCCTCAAATATAGATGTGGAAAATCCTTGACTATCAGCTGGAAACAAAGGAGGAGGCTGTGACACACAGCTGAGCAGAACTGGGACAGGGCAGGGAGTAATTGCTGAGATCATCAGGGACAAATCTGGTTATTAGTGAATTCTTGAGACAAGATGGACAAACTGTGGGAGTGAGATGTTGAAAGGGGGAAATCACCATTGTGCAGGCAAGAAGAATGGAAAAGAGAAAAAACAGGTAAACCATGAGGAAAAGCCTGGTGTGGAACAAATTGGAGAAGATGTAAAACAGTGGGTAAAGACTGGATAAGGCTCTGTGACTGCAGTCACACGCTCCTATTCAGAAATTAGGGTTGAAGTAGATACTCTTCGAGTGTCATCAACCCTCTGTTGTAGTTTCTGATTCTACTGATGACATCTACAGACCATTGCCATGATACAACAGTTTCTGGCTTATTTTGTTTTACTTCAGCTTACATTTTAGAAAAGAGGTGCAGTGAAGGACACATATGGGAAATAAAAAGTTTCCAAGTACTCATAAGGAAGAAATGCCAGACAGATGCTTGCCTCTTATGCTATAATAATGCCTTTATTTACCTAATCGCAGGACCTAGATGCATAGGCCTGTACTTGTAATAGAGGTGGATATCATCACAGTACCTTTAAGTTTCATTTTCACTGGAGCTGGAGGCTTTGAAAAATTAGTGTTTCACTTTCTGTTAAATACACACCATCTATTCTGTGTAATGCAATTATTCACTGAATGTAGCAAAAGAACAATGAGCATCTAAAACATCCATGCTAATGTAGATGTTATAGTTGGAGCCTGAATCAAAATGGCACAGGTACCTTAATTTAGTTGATTCATTTTTTCTGAGCGCTTGATTTTGTCCATTGAGTTCTTCTAATCTGTACAGTTCTTTGCCTTGACATTAAGTGCAGCACTCTAAAATTGCCTGTGAAAAGTATGAATTATCATGGGTAAATATCTCTCTGCAATCTGTTTTTTGTTTATTCTGAAGAGGAAAATTTGCTTTTAAAAGCTGCTTTCTCATCCAAGTTTCACTCAAGCTTGTTATCCTATTTCTGGGAAGATTTATACCAACATTTTTCACCTATTTGTGATTACTTCTTTTTCTGTTTGTGTACATCCTTCCTTGATAGTAGATAGTTCTAGACAGTTCCATTTTTATGATAAACATATTTTTTCAGTCAGTGTTTCAGATTTTTTTTGCAGTGCATTGTCTCCTTGGTATTGCGACATGAGAATATTTTTCTCCAAATAAAATAAGTTTTATTATTTCTCTTTTGATACTTTTAGCTATTTCCCTTCTTTCTATTCAAAACTAACCTACAGTAAAGTTCTCCAAGACAGCTATAAACACTTTGTCTAGCAGAGTAATTTTGTCTTACTGCCTGGTTTGTATTGTTCTTGCAGCTTTATTGCTGTGGACATAGAGTTTTTACTAGTTGCACTTGGGATGTGCATCTTGATTGTAACTAGACAAAAAGTGGCAAGATTTTATTCTCATAAACACTTCATGAATGCAAAGCACAATTTTTGATTCAACTGTGGTCTTTATCCTTTATATTCTTCTACTAACATCATGAGAGTAAGAAGCAATTTATTCATACATTTAGGGAAAGAAGTCCCTCATGATTCCCCCCAGATTTGAAAATATGTGATTGACTGAAGGAAGAAGTAACAGCAATTTAATGGAATCTTCCTTAAAACTAAGAACAAGAAGAAAGTAAGAGTATAGATGAAGAAAAGAAGATGGAAGAAACCTGGAGAAAAGATGAAGTGTCTCATGAAGAAGGGGGAAAAAAGGAAAGAGTATGAAAGACACTGTTTCAGTATCTGGAGACCTCAACATTTGCAGTATGCAACTTTACCTTTTCCTGAACTTTTTGTCTGTACACAAGTCAGGGAAAATCTGTCATGACATGTGTCCTTGGAGCTGTTGTGAGAGTAAAAGGTAAATCAGAAACACAGTCTAGAAAAAAAGAACTGTCTCTGGAACATGTATAAAGCCATCCTCTCCAAGGCTCATGGCTCTCTTCTTTCATCTGTCTTCTGGGAATGTGCTGCCCCAGGACTGTAACTATAATCCCAGAAATTTGCTCTCATCATGAGCTAGTTCTTCATTTAGTGGTGCCTATATCTAGCTTGTAAGCTACTTTATTCAATTCATCCTCCACAAGTACATTGCAAAGGATGTGACAGGGCAAATGTTCACAAATGCTCTGTGTAATGCAATTTCACTCATGCTACAAAAATAGCTACATGTAGACCCTGTAGACAATAAAAAAATGAATTATTAAATAGTGCCAGAAAAATTCATCTACTGGTATACTTGCTGTGTGTGAAGAAAGAAGATGACTGGAACTACTGTGATAGCAAAACATAACTGAACAGGAGACAGACAAACAGAAGCTGACTTGCTAATTATCTCTACTAAGAAACTATTAGTGAACTGTGTGCCAAATGCTGCTTTCAGCGGGTAGGGTACAGTTTATTCTACATTGCTTGCTCCCTCCTTTTCCTCCTTTTTCCCTATGCTAACCAAGTGAAACACAATGTTCTTCAAGAAAAAGGCAATGTGTTTTTAGTAAATAAAATTGTTTCTGACTTTTTGTCTCCCACAGGAACGGTAGCACATAGTGAAATAATCTATTCAACTGTTCTTGGGGAAAATGTGGTCATAAATTTGTCATAAAACAGGAAGGTGACTGCATTCATTGCATGCTGCAGTATTTGCTGCATATCAGAAAACTTGAAAGTTTTCTGAGGAGGTGAGAAAAGTTTAGATGGTGTTTCTGTGGACCCACAAGTAGCCACTCGTTGATTGGAGTAGTATCTATACATGTTTATCACTAACAATTTAGATAACGAGACAAAAAGTGACTTCTGTCATGTTGGATTTGAAAGATAGGGTAGGCACCATGAAATTAAGTAATAGGGTCACTCAGTGTGCTTTCTTTCTTGTTTTCCACTTTCTTACACAGTCCTGTTGAATAGGTATCTGTTCCTCTAGTATTACATTTATATCAAATATCATTTAATTAAATTCAGCAACACAAGACATTTGAGAAGCTAAAAGAAAATGGAAGGTTGTCAGTTAGAGAAAGGATAACTGGGTCCTCAGACACATAAAATAGCATAAGACATATTTGGTTTTCAGTATTCAGGGACCAGTTTGATTAGGAAGAGATATATTTCTTTGTTCCCTGACTTTGCTGGCCAGGTAGAGAATTACTTTAAACATGCAGTAAAAAAGTTGTGAATTCCTTTAACCACATGCATGCAAACATTTTCCAAAAGCTGTAGGTACATCCAGTGTGGGTTATTACAGTTGTGAAATAATTAATGTTAAGAGAATTGTCACCAGGCTTCAGCAATAACATCCTGCCAGGAAACAGAAAGCAATTTATGCCATTTCAAGCCATTGTTCCAGACTGTAAACTCAGAGACCCATCACTGCATTGATTACACACTCACTTTATGGTTTAAAGCACTGGGAGTAAAGACATTTTAAATATAAATAATGAATCTGGAAATTAGAAGTTTAAAAAATCATCTGACATAGTACAGCAATATGCCCAGGTCTGTAATCATATTATACACATTCCCTGGCAGTAAAACCCAGGCAAAGTAGATGGGATATATCTGGCAGTCACTACCCTTGGCTTTATGTGAGCAATAGAAAAATGAATGTCATTATGACATTGTGGTCCTAATGACAGGTGGATCTTGTGGCCAATTATTGTTAAGCTACTGATAACTTTTTTAATAAACTATATAATGCTTTCAAAAACCTCTTTACATTTGGGCAGTGCTCTGGCAACCAGAAACCAAAACAACAAAATCAGACACTTGGTTCCACAGAGGTCCTGTGACCTCAGTAACTGGTGATCAGGTTTGCTACCTCCCTGAGAATGGATTTAAAGCACTAGTGTTAATGTACAAGCCTGACGTTTTAGAGCTGCTATTTTTCCTCCTGGCATTTTGTTACAGTATAATTTTGCTCTAGTGGATCAGAACTATAGTAGTAGCCAAATACCAAGTGACTTTTCATTCTGTTCATTTTATGCAACAAGAAAAGAGCAGACCAGTATACCAAAGCTTATTATTACTTCCAGTGACTCCTAAAATTATCTGGTTTGAAGAAAGGTTTAGTGGTTAGACTTACACTATTAAACAACATTTAATAGTTATAAATAAATTATGGTAAATCTTGTATTGAGATCTGTTGCTTGGAAGTAGGGTAAGGGACAGCATGTTCCAAAGCTGGAAGGTATTTTGGACTAGGAGCTCCTTAAGTGTTTTGTGCACCTGCAGGCTGGGAGCAAAGTAAAATCAAGTCTGATAGCTCATACCAAAGAACAGGAGGCATTGTGTTTTGACACATACCACATGTCAGTGTCACCCTTGCTCGCCCTTTGAAAGAGAACAAAGTGAGTTACTTCCATGTCTTTGCTGGGCTGGTTCTTCTGGCCAAGGCAAAGGCAGGCAGAGCCAGGATCCTGACCTTTATTTTTACATCCTTTTCTTTGGAAAAGGCTCTGGCTGTTTTCAGTATTAGCTCTAAACAAGCTCTATGAGGGGCAAAACTACCTTGTATCCTGACCTGTGTCTTTTACAGGATCGTGATGGCTTAAGGTATGATGTTAGGTTTATGACTTAAAAAATTAAAGAGTGGTAATCTCAGAAGCACGTGTCAGAATTTAGAATGAAGATATGTTATTAGACATTTTTATATTCTCTTAACTACAACTGTGCTGTCTTCCAAGGCTGATGTTTACATTAAAACTCAACGGTGCCAACAAAAGCAAGGCTTGCCTCTAACAATAGGAGCCCTGTTATTACATCTTGATGAGTGTTAAGAGAAAAATGTCTCCCTCCTGCCATTGCTCAATTGGGCAGGAACAAGCAATGTGAAAGGAAAACATGTGACCCATCACAGCTTATCTCTGAATGTGACTGTATCAAGAAAGTGGGGATGTTTTTTGCAGCCTGCCACACAGAAATACTCCAGCATCTCTGCCTATTGTTAAGGAGCTGTCAGTGGAGAGGTAGCCTGACTCCACTAGACTGCTGCCGAGAGAATCTCATCAGTAAGAGGTTAATGCAAAATAAAAGAGATGGAAAACAGAAAACAGGATGAAAGAAATGAAAGCAAATTGTCAGCACAAATGATGCTAAGCCCCTTTCCAAAAATAGCAGATTTAACATTTCTTATGAGCAAGAGCAGAAGTATCTCACTGACATTGGCTTTGTGGTAAGAGAAATATAAATAGAAGCAGGCAGTTATGAAAGCCATTTAAAGGAGAACTAGAAAACACATGAAAGACCTTGAATCACTTAGTCTGATTACAAAGAAGTAAGAACGTCCACATAAAAGCTAATGTTAATATTCTCAAAATTAATTAACAAAATAAAAATAATGAAGATGAAATATGAAACAGGCAGTCTCACTAGACTGTTGCCCTAATTTGGTTAGAAGAGGTTTGGTGGTTGTTATTTTTTTTTTGATATCTTGCTTAGTTGTATTTTTTTAAATGGATGAGTTATAAAAACTATAGAGGATAGAGGACTTATTTTCTTTCTTCCTTGTCTGATGTGGACTGTAAATCAGTTGTCTGCTTATCTTTTTTCATTTGAATCACCTTTTTGTTCAGTGGGAAATGGTTAAAAAAAGCTTCATTTTCTTTCTGTTTCCTGATGGATTGTATCATTGCAATTTTCTTTTATTTGTAAAAAAAAAATAGAATGAGGAGGAAGATGGTAGACACAATGCAGATTCTTATTTTTAGGTCACTGGTTTGTTTTGGCACAGTTCAAAAGCAGCAGTCAAGTCTTTGGACATGGACCAGCCCTTTGAAACTTTAAATCTGTTGCATCCCACTCTTAAACACTACCTATCCTGTTCAGTTTGCACCCACGTTTCTCACTTTATATCTGTAGGCAAGATCCGGTGACTTTCTGGAAAGAAAAGAGGCTTACATAGAGCCACCAATCTCTCCACTCTATGGAGAGGTAATGCATTTTTATTGGTCTTTTTTTTTTTAACATATCCTGAGGTTTGAAAAGCCTTTTAACTTCAGATGCAAAGCAACAAAAACACCTAAGAGTTGACATGCTTTTAGCTGAATCTTTGACCATAGATAACTTTGGCATAAAGGCACATGGTTCAGATATACTGGTTAGATTGCAGGGAGAGTATTTGACTAATCAGCATTTGTGGATGCGGGTGCGGTATGTTCACAGGAGGTATGGTTTTGGGTTTTTCTAAGGTACTCTTGGGACTTGAACTAATATATTATTCAATGTAAAGGATGATGAGCACATCAGTTTCTAATGCAAGAAATCCAGCCTTTTTTGCCAACAATAAACTCACTTGTCATATTTAAAATTATTACATTTGAAAGACGAAGAACCTAATAAGTAGTGTGAAAAAACCTACATAAAAATGGGGGAAAAAAACCCCGCCCCAAAACCCATGGTAGAAAGAAGTATTAATAAAAGTAGCAGAGCAAAGACTGCAGAGATACCTGATGTGTGGAAAGTCATGATAGAAAAAGAGCTCTAGTCTTCTACAGTGATGAAGGACCGTCAGGCAAATGCAACCTTAGACAGGAATGGAACCCGATATGAAGGGTGTGCTTTATGTATCATGTTGCAGAGAAGCCACAATGTTTAACCATAGCCTAGATTTACTGAGACTCAAGCAAGGGTCAGCCTAAGGTCACATAAGGACTCCTGCATTCACTAAAGCTCCTCAGACTACAGGCACCCAGCAAACTCATGAAGATAGCTTCTGCTGGCTAGGAAGGTGGGGAAAATTCAAGTGCTTACAATTGCAGAGAGATTTTTAAAAAATAAGTATTGATTAATTAAAATTATCAAGTAATTACTAATTGCTAAATTATACTAAGATGACTCAGGAAAAGTTCCAAAATTTTCCATGAAAAGTACTGTTTGTGATAGACAAAAGGAAGCAGGCAAATGTAGGCTATGTATACTTCTGCTTGGGCAATCATCAGACTGCATCTTATTCTGGGTTTGCAGTGTTCAGAAGGAAAAACTTTAGTTTTGGTGATCTGCTTTCTGTCTTTCTATAGTAAACTCAGGAAAAAAATATAGGTGACAAGGAAATTAGTGCAACAAGTTGATATTTAGTAAGTTGCTGTTTACTTGAATGAAACAGAACAATTAAACCCATGAGTGCGATTTGCATTTTGTCTCATTCATCTGTAGTCTGAGATAATGCATTTTGGCTATTTAGATAAAATTAGTTCTGCTAAAATTACATGGACCAGTTCTGCTAGGATATAATACTTTAAATTTTAAGATATAGGTAATAAGGAACTTTCAGCTGCAAATAGTGCAAACTTCACTATACTCCAATTGCACTTTCAAAAGGAAGTAAATGATGTTCATG
>JAOXNG010000001.1:139977369-139989405 GCA_028566535.1 Scolopax minor | reverse complement strand
AGAAGAGCACACCACTTGAAGATGTTTAATTGAATTAATAAAGTGGGAAGCGGTTTGGTAAAAATACTTTAATATTTGGATAAAATATTCAAATAGTAATTTGAATAGTGCCTTGTAGCACATGCATGTCTTTTAATTAACTTCAAGACTTGAGTAGTAATAGCACTTGCTTGCAAGCAGAATAGCACTTATTTGCCAGGACTATATGTACAGCCTACCATCTATTTGCTGAAGAGTGGTTTTGCTCAGTGTTCTGTAAATACTATTCCAATGAATAACCTTCAGAAATTGCCGAACCATGTTTTTGGAAAATTACAGATCTACTACCAGAAAACTTATGTACTTCAGTGTATGCTAATAAACGTGTTTTCTGAAATGTTTTATTACAGAAAGCTTTTACTTCAGGAAGTAATGTGGCTTATTCAGATGATATCAAACTGTAAACTACTTATTCACACTGATAAAAAGCCAATGAGTCAAAGACAACGTTTCAGTGAACAAATGTTCCCCAGTAAAAAGAAAAGTTCCACTTTCTAACCCTGAGCTTCAAAGGCTGCCTCTTCTTGTACATGTCATTGCATAAAAGTATGTATAAAGGAAACATCTCAAGGTTTACAAATCTACTTCAAATGGTTTTAGCATTTGCATTTCCTGAAATTTCTCTTGAAATACACTTGTGCTTTCAGTTTCTTCTGAGAAGTGATTTCTGGTAATTACACTAGACTGATTTCTAAACAGACATTTTGGACTGCTGGTACCATGGCTATAAGAGTTGTTTAGAAATATTCTATCTAAATGTAGTTTCTGAAAAAACTCCATTGAAAGGAAAGGAAAATATATTTTCAGTTCTGCATAGCTATTTTCTTCTAAACCCATTAAAAAACTTTCTGCACACAACTCACAAATTATGACACAACACCTGAGAGAGCTGTAGCTGAAATGCTTCATTTACCTTTGGAAGGACATTCCAAAGCTAGAAGGAGAGAACTTTGACTGGGGATGGATTTTTCATCTTCATTATTCATTTAATAAAAAACCACACAAATGTCACAATGTTTCATACAATAGGTGGCTGGTTATTTATCCCCACTAAGCAGCAGATCATTTATCATGAGGCATAAATTGTGTTTGTCTCTTTTTAATAAATATGAGCTTCACAGATTCAGAAGTATGTATCATTTTCAAATATTTTCATGTCACTCTGTCCAATAACTTGTCAATGAGAATTTTTCCACTTCTTCCAACAGAGCATTGTATTTTTCAGCAGATGAGAGCATCCTGACACAGTATACAGCCACATAACTCTGCAAACTGACCCCACTGCTGGGAGAGCTGTGATTCACCAGTGCTCCTGTTTGCCTGGGTCACCCAAGACAGAAACAATCCAGGTGTTTCAGGCATGAACTCTGAAACCATTCTTAAAGCACTTCTCCAGCTTAGAGATCACAGCACTGTTGTCAATGGACTGATGTAAGTGGAAGGTAAACATATTCCAGGAAGAACAGCTTTATTGGCCTAGTAGCCTAATCCATAGGGCAGGTCATCTCAGAAACTGGAAGAAAACAAAGATCTTACTTCAAACAGATTTGTGTTGTTCTTCTGAGTGCTCTAAGGACCCTTGGCCATAATATAAAGTGTCTAAACACCTTCTAGCAGTTACAACACTAAGGCCAAATGCTTCATCTTAAGTAGTTCCCCCACTTACATTGTTGGCATTTGAAAGGTTTTGTCACTTGTGATTATTTTATGTATTTTTGTCACCATGGATTCTTATCAGGTATAAAAGTCTAATATTATTGAGACATAAGGCCTGCTGCTGTGAGAAGTATCAGGGACATGCAATTTTTCTGCCTGGACAGTAATCTAAAACTGATGTTAAGTGGCAAAATAATTCAGTTGCTCATAAAATGAAGGGTCATAACTTTTTCTGTCTGAAAGCAGCAGGACTCTTTGCCTACAGAACATGAGAGAGGGCTGAAGTAAACCTTCCAGGAAACCTCCATATGTTCTGTACTCAAGATACAAAGGACTAAAGAGTTCGAATCACAAAATCACAGAATCATAGAATCACAGAATGATATGGGGTTGGAAAGGACCTCCAGATATCATCTAGTCCAACCTTCCTGAAGCAGGTTGACCTAGAGCATAGGAATGCATCCAGGCAGGTTTTGAATAACTCCAGAGATGGAGACTCCACCACTTCTCTGGGCAGCCTGTTACAATGTTCTGACACCCTCAAACTAAAGAAATTCATCCTCATATTTAGATGGAACTTCTTATGTGTCAGGGAATTTTACCTGTTAGTCAAGAAAGTTGTAATTCCTGTAACATTGTCTGAAACTCCGTCTCCTGGCTCATATCCGCTTCTCAAAGTAAGCATTTCAGGGAAGGATGAGAAAAAGCTGCTTATAATGTCATTGTTCAGCCAAGAGTTACTGAAGAGCCCTTGTGGGTTTTTTATGTGCTACAGGCTTGGGGAAGAGTGGCTGGAGCTGCCTGGCAGAAAAGGACCTGGGGGTGTTGGTCAACTATCAGCTGAACACGAGCCAGCAGTGCCCAGGTGGCCAAGAAGGTCAACAATATCTTGGCCTGTATCAGGAACAATGTAGAGAGTAGGATTTGGGAGGTGATCATCCCCCTGTACTCAGCACTGGTGAGGCCCCGCTTCAAGTACTGTGTCCAGTTTTGGGCCCCTTAACACAAAAAAGACATTGAGGTGCTGGAGCAGGTCCAGAGAAGGGCAATGAAGCTGGTGAGTGGTCTAGAGCACAAGTCTTATGAGGAGAAGCTGAGGGAGCTGGAGTTGTTCAGCCAGGAGAAAAGGAGTCTGAGGGGAGACCTTATCGCTCTCTACAACTACCTGAAAGGAGGATGTAGAGTGGTGGGGATTGGTCTCTTCTCCCAAGTCACAGGTGACAGGACTAGAGGAAATGGCCTCGAGTTGTGCCAGGGGAGGTTCAGATTGGATATTAGGAAAAATTTTTACACAGAAAGGGTTATCAAGAATTGGAATAGGCTGCCCAGGGAAGTGGTTGAGGCACTGTCCCTAGAGATATTTTAAAGACGGGTAGATACAGTGCTTAGAGACATGGTTTAGTGATGGGTTTTTATCAGGGTTAGGTTGATGGTTGGACTAGATAATCTTAAAGGCCCCTTCCAACCTAGACAATTCTATGATTCTATGATTTAAAAGAATGAGCCAGGAACAAGAAAGAGAAACTTGTTAAGGTTAGTAACAAGCCTGTGGAGTTCATGTAGTATGCAACAGATACATGACCAGAATCTATACAGACTAAAATAAAAGGTCACGGCCAACAGTGAGCTATATGGCTTTGTTGTAAGGAGATTTAGAGCTTGAACATCTGTCTCCTCTGCTATCTGTCCATCTTGGCCTAATCATCAATTGTGGAGTCAGTTGTGGAGAAAGGAGGGTTAATATGTCTTTAGCAAACCATCATTTTTTATTTTATCTGGTGAGTGGGGGTGGCAAACCCTACTGTTTGTAAAGAAAAAACTTATCTGAAGCTGTTGCCATTCTGGGCCTATGCCAAGCCTGTCAGTCCTCTTTCTTCCCCTATATCACTTTTGCAGTTTCTTGGCTAGATTCTAAAGGGAAAAAGCAGTTAGAGCAAAATGTTTTTCCAAGAGCTGTAACTTGAAGATAGTGTTAATTATCTTGAGCAGTATCAGGACTTCCCTAAGGGAGATTGCAGAAACATTAACAGAGAGTTTCAAACTCCTACAAGAGACTTGTAGCACTGTAGCTTGTTCAGTGAGAGACAACAAAAATAGGCTGTAATTACTGGCCAAAGGTTTAAACACTCAGTCTGCCCTGCAGCAAATACACTGCTGCCAGAAATAAAACATAATTAGTTATTCCCTGATTGTTTTAAACACTTTTGGCAAGTAGTTGTGGCCTGTTCTCATTCCTCTGTCCTGGATTATGGGAACAGATGATGATTTCCAGGCCTCTTTAAAACATAAACTCAGTTTAATAGATCATCCAGGAGACGCAAGTTAAAATTCCCTGTTTTTGCAGGCTGTTGTTTACACATTGAAAACATTCATGGCTGTTTGATCTGCAGGATTCATTATTACACTGCGTCACAAATGACACTGTGGGTAAAAGTAACTTTCAACACAAATTGAAAAAACCAAAGCATTTCTTCTTTAGGAAAATTACTTGTGCCATGGATCAGTATTGCTGCCCTAGGACATATCTTGATGTTTGCAGAACTGGCTACTTGATTCCTCTGTGAAATGCCTGCTTTCTATTATCTGTAATTCACTCTTTGAACATCAAGATGAAGTCTCCATTTCATCTTGAGAGCAACCATTTTTAGTAAAGTTTGTTTGCAAACAAATAGTTACTTTTGTGAGGACAGAAATTGCTGAGATATAGGGGCGGTTAATCTGCTGTACAGTCCTTTATCTATGCTGTTTTTTCTAACCAGTATGCCCTCTCCTGCTTGCACTGTTGATGTTAGATGCAGACTCAGTCTTCCCTTTTACTATTTACACTCATATTGAATGGGATGTTGCTGAATCAATCCTTGCTGTGGTTCTTGTATATCAGTTCTGATCTCCTGCTGTTTCACCTGTATCTCAACAGTTATACCTTTTAGCTTTGCTAGTCTGTACATCAGGCATTTCTATTTCCTGTGACTCTGTAGCTACCTCATACAAGGTATCTGAAAAAAGCTTTGTGTTTCTGTTCTTTCATATTTATAGACCAGCTTGCTGGTTAGACCCACAGTTGCTCATTTGTGTATAGCTTCTGCTACTTCCTTTTCTTCTTTAGGTTCTGAGAGGAAGCTGATTATCTTAACTGCTTCTTTGTCTTGCCTGTTACTGCTCTGCTGATCTGATTTTCACAGGCAGCGGACACTAACCCTTCATTCAGTCTACTTGTGTGCTACTGCTGCCTTTAGGAAGATACAGTATAGGGACCAAACATTACCAGATATGCAGTGTCTCATTTTATCACTCATCTTTATCTGTTTATACAGGTAACCCTGTTTTCCTGGAATAGAAGAAAAAGCAGGTTCTCACTAAAAGAAAGATGCCTTATTTATAATGCAGTGACATTCACATGTTATTTATTTATTTAGGTTATTTTGCAGTGCTTGCAGTAGACCTGTTGTCTGAGCAGAGTGTATTACTATTCTATATTTTTCAAAATTTGTCTCCTCTTGCCATCTCTCACCTAACTATCCTTCAGAAAACCTGCCTAATAGAAGAGTTAATTTATTGTCATCATGCAGTTCCTCTCCTTAAGTGTTTTCCAGTGTTTAACTGTCACATCAGAGTTTCAGGAGGCTGAACAGTGAATCCATTACATTATTTGTATCTTTCATTTAGTTTAATATTCCTTTCATTTAGTTTAATATTTCTTTAATATCTGCTTTTGGACTTGGCTGGTCTTTCTTGGCTTGATTTAGAAAAACCTTTTTATTCAAAATTCAATCTCAAGAGAAGTGTTTTACCTTCCATATAGATCCATACGTCTGAACAACTTACCTAAGACTCCTTTAATGGCTGTCAAGGAAAAATGCACTTTTGAAGTGATGAAGGGTGCTCTTCATCTCGTATTATCTCATTTTAGGCATGCATTTAAAACAGCTGAGGTGAATTGCACACTTAAAATGCATATTTCTCTCATGTTGGGATCTGAATTTAGGTAGAATAAAATTTGGTCATGATTTCTTGAATCTGTTGGAATAAGTTCTGTCTTTCCTTTAAGCAAAATCACATCTTTCATAGATAGCAGTGTAGCAGACAGTCTCCTGTGGCACTTGCTTCTAGTGATTGGATTAGCCAGGGAACATTTATTATTTTGATATCTTCAGAAGCCTGCCTTGTCTGATACTTTATTAGCTTTTGTGAGGTCTTCCACTGGAATTGCAAAAGTATTTTTGCATCTTGTCAGACTGTATCAGTTGTTCCAAGAACGAAGTGTCTGCATTCAACAATGACTCTTTCCAGGTGTGTGTGATCAGACATCATGGCCAAATTATTTCCACATTATTTACATTATTTGATTACAATTTTAAGGTTTTAGTGCTCAGTCATAACAAATGCCACAGTAATTAAATTCATTGTATCCTATACAATCACCTAAGTAATGCAGAACAATCCATAGAAGGGTATTGCAAGGTTGTTGCAAGTCTGTTAAGAGTGTCTGATCATAAAATGTATGCAAACATTTAAAAGGCATAATTGCTGTGCTGAAAATAACTATCTCACTTTAATTTGTGTTTTCTAACTTTTTTTAGTGGATAAGTTTGTTCCAGTAGCTGTTTAACATCAATGTTGATAGACAGATTATTGCCCGTTGGACTCTCTTCACATTAAACAGACTGGCAGTGTGTTTTCCCCAGTTATCCTAATCCTACAGCTGCTAGCAGGCCATACATTAGATGCTTTATTACGAATTCTCAGCTTGCCTTTCTAAGTCTTTTCAAGAGGAGATACTGGTTTGTTAACAAACCAGCCCAGCAAGATGAGCTACTCACCTGTTTTTTTCTCCTGCCGGGGAGGTAATGAAGTTATCTGGTAGCCATCCCAGTGATTTGCTCTGTGGCTGCCCAGGGCATGTCTTTTCTTAAGAAAGCTTTTACCATATTGAGTGGAGCAAATGTTGGAAGTAATTAATGTGGTCATACAGTTTCCACAAAACAAAACCAGAAGGTTAACTAGCAAGCCTGACTTAGCAGGAGCAAAGCCAATATTAATTGTAAAAAAGGGAAGAATGAAATACAGAAATGGAATCAAATATAAAATAATATGAAACAATAACTAATATGGGTCAAAAATCAGCCACTGAATAAGCTACCTTCAAGAGAAGATAGGATGAGTTACCTACACAGAAGAGTAGGTATGTCCTTGGCAGTGATAAATGTTTATATTAATTAAAAATATGGGAAACTTTGGAATGACTACTAAAACTATTACTTCAGATAGAAGCTCAGATGGAGAAGATCAGGAAGAGACCTCCATTCAGTTCTTTGTAGTAAGAGTATTTCTATACATACCTATTGAGGTAACTAGATAGAGAGATGGAATATTAATTAGACTGCAATATTTTCATACTATTGCTAATTGAGTAAATTTGGTATTGTGCTACTGTGCATCATCTCCACCTGAGACTGTGACAAGGGTAAATTTGTCTTCCTGTGTGATGTTGTTTTTTTAGGAACTCTCAAACATGAAATAATCTCTAAAGAAATGTTTGGATAAATTGGGTATAGATGAAGATATCATCCTCAATGGTGAGTTTATTTGCATTAAAAAAACAGATAGAGATTGTTGCAGGCTTTAGTGTCCCGGAAGAATGCTGTGTTGGCAGGTGAAATGCTTGCCTTAGTGTTATATCCAAAGTGAAAAACATCTCAACTCTGAAACAGCTTAGCAGAAGCTAAGGCAAGGACAGTGCAAAGCACCAAGCACGTGGGAGAGACACAAGAAACTGGTCTGTCTAAAACACCTGCTTAGATACCCAGGGGGCAGATGGAAGCTGTTAACAATTCTTTCCTTTTACCATAGAAAACTTCCAGAAGTAGCAGTTCTGTGACTCAGTGTGTCGCAAGGTTCTCCTTTTAAATTTGCACTGCTTTCTGCATTGTGCTGTTGTTTTAATGAAGGAATTAAAGACAATGAGACATCCCAGCATGGCTCACTGGAAGTCTGAATTAAAGTATCTCTCCTATCTTTGTTGAAGGGGCCTGGATTACTGCCTGTCAGGGGAGTTTATGTTCTGAAGACTCCTTCATGTCATGGTAGGAAATGCTGCAGTCAAGCGGTGGATCAGAGGTTGATTTTTTAAATTTATCGTTGTATTTAGCAAAAAGAGCCAAATGACTAGAGACATCTGAGAAGGAGTGAACCACATCTGGATGAGATGGAAATGCTGAGGAGTGTGCTGATCTAATGAATTGCGTGATGAGGAAGCCAGTATGAGTCAGTCTTCACTGGCTATGAAGTACTTACAATTTATTGCTTGCTGTATGCTGTTCATTGCCTCTACAACTATGTTATCACCTCTGTGAGGAATGCATGGACATTTTTTATCTACTCTTCTGCTCTGAGCCATTTTTCTTTCTTAGGGAATACAGTGATAATTTGAGAGAATTAGGTTTACTGATTATTTTACTACAACTGATAGCTTTATTGCCAAGAGTGAATGGTATTCTTTTTTCACAGAGTAACAGCTCCTATTTAAACTTAAATTCAACAATTATCAACCATCTCAGCCTGCTACCACAGGCTGTTATAATTAAGAAATAAAGGAAACTCCCAATCAGAAAATGTGACCTTCTGATATCAGCCATGGGAACTGAGTAGTCATTTTTACTCTGAATAATCAAACAATAAAATATGCTTATGTTATAATAATGAAGTAAGAGAAGATAATTTCCTGATCTTTCATGCCAAGCTCCCCAGGACGTATCTGTAATGGAGTGCAGGTGAAGGAAAGGTATTTCCTACTCCTGGGAAGAGGTAGAGAGATACCTATCAAGAAACAGGAAAGAGTAGGAAGGAGAAGAAGGAGTCTTCATAGATAATGTACATAAGGAAAAATCTGTAATTTCTACTCAAAGAATTTGAAGGAGACTGTATAATTCAGTCCCATACTACACTGACATGATTGTTTGCACTACAGCTGGTGCTAAAACAGGAAAAGAATGCACATTGTACATAACAGTGTTCTTGATGGCTAAGGTGAAATTCCTTAGAAAATGCCATAGTTTACCATGACAAAGAAATTTTTTTTTAAAATTTGTACATGATTTTTCAGTCTTAAAGTTAATTTTTGAAAAAGTGGGGATCAGAAGCCTGAGTTTTTACATTCTTTAATATGTTTGAGCTTGTTTTATAATTGCATTTGCTAATGATTCCATTTTAGGATTTTTTTTTTATCTTTCAGACTTTTTATAAAGAATAATTTGTTTGTGCTCATTTTTCAGTTTAAGCAGGTTGATAATTACAAGGGAATATGCAAATTTGGGAAGTGGGGGTTAGTTTATGAAATAATTAGGCAAATGGTCAGAATTCAATTACGTGGTTTTGCAGCCTTCCCTGAAAATAGAGATTGTCATTTGGAAGACATGCAAATGTAACTCTGTCCACTAGAGGTCACCAAATACTGTGAAATTTCTTTTTAAAAAAATGAAAATCTGCTTCAAACCAAAGCAACCCTCAGAATCTTTCAGTTTCTTTTTTTTCTCAGTTTCTGCAAGTTTATTGTTACAAACACCACACAGTGGCTGATAATATCTCAAAGCTGGAATTAAGCTTGTCAAAGCTGCTCCTTTCCTTTGCTATATCCTGTGATCAAATGATTCAGCTCCACACACTGAAAGCTGCAGCTTGGTCTCTGCAGTTTTTCTTGAGTGTGTGATAATATAAGAAGATTTGATTCATATAGGATTTACTTGCTGTCTATTGGGATTATTTTAAGGAAATAATGTTCCCTCTGGGAGGCACGTAATGCACGTGATTTCAAAATGAGCACATTGGCTAAACACAGGTGTGCACTGCTGCGGGTCTAGCTGTAACTGTAGAGCACAGTTGGCACCAGGGAGGGAACCCAGGAAGCCCCTTCATGCCCACAGAAAGGCTGATCATACCGATAACAGCTGGAAGCCACAAGGGGCTTTGTTGAAGTAGAGCTATAACAGCTACCTTCTGTTTCCAACCTAACAAAACAGGGCCTGTGAAGAGACCTGTCAAATAGTATCAGTTTTCTCTCTTCTGTGGTTGCCTTTCTTCTAATTGAGATTAAAAATAAATGCAGTAAACAGTAATGAGAAGTAAGAATCTAGGTGATTAGTATTTGTGGTTTTACTGGTGGCCAAACACAAATGTATATGACTTTCCATTTTTATACTTTCTTCATGAATAAAGGTTATCATAGCAATGTTAGGACAGTTTTAGTACATTTTTTTTTTACATTTTTTACATTTTGTTTGTTTGTTTGTTTGTTGTTAAAATTGGTGAGAAGAATCAAAATATTTTATTAAACAGTTACTATGGCACTTGGAAATAAATAGAAAGTGGTTGATAAAAGTACTCCTCTCTAGCCAAGCTAGGTACAAGAGAATTAAAATGTATAAATGCTTTTAGTGATCCAGGAAAGAAAAGAAAGCAAATATCTCCCAAACAGCAAGAGAATAAGATCCTTAATGAACTGAATACTGCCTTTGGATCTCACTATAATGGAAACATATGTCAAAACTTTGGATGTGGAAATGATCCAGTTCACAAATTTGCCTTATTAGATTATTCCTAAATAGTGTGGAATTCTATGCTTTATATAAATAAGAATATATGCACAGAAAAAACTTTTAATTAAATTGAAGTGTTTTAGTTAATATATCACATGAAGTATATAACAGCCATTTTCTATTTTCTATACTATCAAAATGGCAACTGTAAAGAATTTTGTCAAATGTTATCTCTTTTTGCAGTGACAGATGGTGACAGAATTATAAGGAATGCCTAAATTGCATAGCACAAGCCTGTACTAGTAACAGTCAAATTTCAAAGCTTCATGGGTCTCATCAGATCTGATAAATCTTGTTACACATAGAGGAAAGCTAACCTTTATGTGCCCGATCAACTGTCTCCCAAGGATGCCAGGCATTAGTTGTCTGCTATATGTTTACCTAAGTCTCAAAAATTTGATGTGAAGCTTAAAGGTTGAATATTTTTGGAGACAGGAAAAAAATTCCAGAAGTCCCTAGTTTTGGGGTGGGAAGTGAGGGGAAAGGCAAAATAAGCCTGAAGAGAGAGAACCAAAGTCCTGAAAGAGATCAAATTATATTGAATGCTTGAGAACGGACCCATAGGTACCATGTGAGGGGGGTGCAAGCAAACTGTATCTCAGGACCAATCTGTTGATTGCTTAATTATGAAGCTGCAAAAACATAATTGAGGGACAAGTCTACTACCCGCCTCCAAAAGCAAAAGCATTTTGTAGTTGGGAAGAATATGTAAATTCAACCCCTTTAAATTTAAAGTCAAGGGTTTCAATTTATTCTGAAGTAGAAGTCTCCTCACTCTCATCAGTAGCTCTGAACCATCCAAAATAATCCACTCTATTTCTTGTTAGATTGAACTACACATTTTTTTTTCCAATTGAAACTTGACAGAAAGCCAAATCTACTCTTCTTGTCCTACTGCTACACCTCTAAGAATATATGACTATTCAGGCCACTAGAATATTTAAGCCACAAGGCTGTTACTCAAAATAAGAAGCAAAGCCTACAGCAGAGTTAGGTGCAATGACACTTAGTTTTAAATATCTTTGGGTCAATTTAATTTTACATGGAAGGATTAAAATATTCTCTCTTTTTTTTTTTCCCCTACAAGTGCCTGAAAAGGATTTTAGCTGATCCTACAAATGCGTATAAGCACAATAATTCTATTAATTCTTTTATTAATTTTCAAATATTTTATTTACTATTTTCCTGCTGCTCTCTATATATGTTACTTATTTTTAAATTTCATTTAAAATATACCTCTGTTTTAACAGAGATAAGAGTAATCAGGTTTTTCTACTTTTTAAAATGAATTTCTCTCATTTCAGTTTGTGCCCAATGTCTCTTATAAAGGCATGCCTTTATTATTTATTATTATATAAATATAACCTGAAACTTAACAGGTTCTTTGAATATATATAATTTTAGATTGTTTTTTTCTCTGATATTCCTCTGAAGGAGATAATACCTCTTGGAAGACTACCATAATATGGTCTAAATTCTGTAGATCAGGCACATCCTTTTATCCTATACAACATTAATACTGCAATTTAGTGCTCTCAAGGAAATTTTAATTCCCTACAGAAGTTCTTATTACCAAGCAATATTCTATGTGTCCCTTTGTGGTAGGATGGATTGCCTACAGTAACGAAATAAAAAGAAGTTGCAATAGACTTGTGCACAAGACTGTAAGGTTGCAATTTGGTTCAGTCCTGAGCCACAGGGAGGTGCTACAAGATTCAATATTTACTATTTTAGAGGGGTGAAGCTAGAT
>JAOXNG010000001.1:139936248-139954461 GCA_028566535.1 Scolopax minor | reverse complement strand
TACAACAAAGGGCCTCAAAGATGATTAATGGCCTGGAGCATCTCTCCTATGAGGAAAGACTGAGGGACTTGGGGCTTTTTAGTCTTGAGAAAAGAAGACTTAGGGGGGATCTGATCAATGCTTACAAATACTTAAAGGGAGGGTGTCAGGAGGATGGGTCTGGTCTTTTCTCAGTGGTGCCCATTGACAGGACAAGAGGAAATGGGCACAAACTTGCGTATAAGAAGTTCCACCTAAACATGAGGAGGAACTTCTTTCCTGTGAGTGGTAGAGCACTGGAACAGGCTGCCCAGAGAGGTGGTGGAGTCTCCTTCTCTGGAAACATTCAAAACGCACCTGGACAAGTTCCTGTGCAACATGCTCTAGGTAGACTTGCTCTGGTAGGGGGGTTGGACTAGATGATCTCCAGAGGTCCCTTCCAACCTCATATGATTCTATGATTCTATGAAAGCAAATGTCATTGTGGGTGTCTGCTACCAGTTGCCCAGCCAGGATGTAAGCTGATGAGTTCTTCTATAAGCCATTAAAAGAAATCTCTGGATTGGTAACTCTTGTCCTTATGGGTGATTTCAGCTTCCCAGACTGGGAATACTATCTCGCTGTGATGAGCAAGTCTGGAAATTCCTGAAGTATGTTGAAGATGTTTTCTTGCCACAAGTACTCAGTGAAATAGTGAAAGATATAGAATAGTGAAATAGGAAAGATATTCTCCTTAACTTGCTATTTGTGAATAGAGAAGGACTAATGGGAGATGTGATGGTAGGTGGCTGTCTTGGCCACAGTGATCACAAAATATTTGAGTATAAATTTTTTGCTGTAATGAATAAAAGGTGATATTTATGAAGACTGAAGACACAGTAGGAACATGTTGCTGCAGTCTAGTAGCAATGCAATCCTATGGCAATCAGAAAATTATCTGAAGTAGCTTACCCCTTAATGAGGAAATAACAAGCTACCACATATTTTCAATGAAAGCAGAAGTTTACAAACATGCAGTTTCCAAAGAATAGCTAAGGTATAGGAACGTATCGTCCCTTAGCAGTTGCTTGTCTGTGAGTACATTCACATCTGTATTTTCAGTACTAAAAATTAATCTCCATGGTGTCACAGAGAGTGGGTTGGGCTGGAGTAAATCATGATTAAATGAAAGCTTATGCAACGTGCTTCACACAGTAACCCGTTTATATCTTAATTTTTTAAACTATGAACAATTAAATTTGAAAAGCACTGAGAAAGCACTAATATTTGTTAGACAACAAGCACTTAGCCTTTTGCTTGGGCACACAATTCAAAGGTGACTGTGAGAGTTCAATGTGCTTGCTTTTGCATGTTTGAGGAAGGTGAATGATTCCCAGGACACATGCCAGGCGCAGGACATGACCACGTCAGCAGGGACGGGGAGAGCTTCTGCAATCTGTGAAGGGCAGCAGCTAATCCATGCTCCTACCTCCCACTGACCTAGGAGTGGGACACAGAGGTCACTGGCTTGCACAATCACAAGAGACTACTAGCAACAGGTTTGCTCAGTTTCTTCTGGCTGTGTCTAGATTATGAAAGCACTTTGCAGATTCTGGGGCTTGTCTTCATCTTGTTCACACTGGGTCAGGGTCAGAATCAGCAAGGTACATGGCCAGCAGCATGCCTACAGCATGGTACAACCAGGGATCAAAAGTAATGGCCTGAGTTTAACAGCAGCTCTGGATTCAAAGCCTCTGAGATTCAGGGCCCTGACAGCTAGCATGATGGCAGGGAATAAGAGAGGGAGTCTTAGTTGATCTTAGTTGGGATGAGTAAAGAACAGAGCTGTACAAGACATAAGACATGACTGCAAAAGACACCCTCCTTGCACACGAGTCTCTACTATGAAGAAGTGCTGGAGATTAAAACACAATTTAGAATGCAAACATTTGAACTACTAAGACCCCTGAAAGGGTAAGCTAACACAAAATGTTATTTAAGGTAAGGATAATGAAAAATAATGCTCAGCAGTTGGAACCTGGAGATAGATCTGATGACATACTAGTTGAAGAGTGATATTTTGTGCTTGTAGTTGTTGCCATGTAGGCATATGGGTGATGACTGCAGAGGACAGAATGGGATTATGCCACAAAACAGACACCTGCAGTTAATGAGAAACTACTTTATACGGCAATGGATTTCCAAAACAACTGAATGAAGAATGCAATTTGCCAAATGTAAACACTCCCTTCTTGAAGCGAATAGAAAACCCAGCAGGCAAATTAAAGATTAAAGCACATTTCTGCTTCAAAACAAGGTAAAATAGGGCCACATACACACTTTAATTAATTCAGGCTCAAGTTTCTTTCTAGGTTTGTCTCGGTCATCGTTCACCATCTTGTATTTTTATGCATGACAATTCTCTTCAGTACAGAACAGAATCCAACTCTCAGTATGTTTGACATAACCAATGAAAGGTTTCCTTCCAATGATCTCTAATTCAGTTGCTTTTCTAAAAGCAATTACCAGAAATGAAGAGGAAATTTGTTTAGTCATTTCTTCAGTTATTTCCTGAAAACATTCCTCTCTGTCTCAGTGTATTTCACTTTCAAACATTTATTTGAAAAAAACCCACAAAACCTAAATCCCCAAACTTTCATTTTTGTGCAAGGTAAAAGAAAATAAATAATGTGGACTTAGTGTTGTCTCATTTTTTCAGGGCATTAAGACATCCCAGAAATATTTAGGTAAGTTTATTAGTAACATAAACAGACTGTTTGGAATTTTTTTTTTTTTTTAAGTGATGTTTTGGATATATGTGATGAGTTTCAGTTCATCTTTTCTGATTAAATAGCAAGAACTTGTGAATAGAGAATTCTTTTTTAATCTGATGGTAACCAGAGAAACAGGTTCCTTGTTCAAAAAATCATGATTATGAATACAGACAAGCTATCTGCATTATTTTCTACTGCTATAATAGCACTATATTCGTGGTGCTTCATTTCAGGAAATTTTAATTGAAAGTAGGACCAATTTAGAAGTCTGGTTTTATTTCAAAGATAACATTCTGAATTCAAAAGCTTCATCTCTTCAGAGCACTTGATGATATAGATAAAAAAAAGTCATATCTACACACTGAATCTTGCAGAGGGAAAAATATCTCTTCTAGATAAATACAGCTATATCAAAAGTATCTATCACAAATCAAGTGTGGAACTGAACTGAGCAAATATGTTTGGAGAAGCTGCTCTTGAAAAAAGTTATTTATGAAGCATTGCCAACAGTAAATATGCTTTGAGGTTTGGTGTTAATACATATTTCAGTTATCACTATGGAAACTCAGAGTAACTACTTAGCTAAAGATCTATAAATACATGAGTAAAAACAGAAACAGATTTCCAAGCAGCAGCTGAAGGCAGAAACAAATCTATCTGTCTTTGCTTATAGCAGTAACTGCCAGAGTAGAAGTAGGTTTATACTGGCATTTCTGGGTTTCAGTACTTTTTCAAAACAGTAAATTTCCAATAACAATTCAGAACACTTCAGCATATCTTTCATCTAAATGTTTCAATGTACACACAAACATATAGCTGAGCTGGGGAGAAATACAGCTTAAAAACTAGAAATATAGAAAATGTTCATTTTCTACAATATAATTAATTTGATAACTAAGAAAAACAAGTAGATACTGTCTAAGGTAGTACTTGAAGGAAGCTAGATGGTTCTCTGCTTTAAAACTGTTGGTCATTTGCATACGTATAAATATAAAATGGAAAACTTGTTCATTAAGCTGATTTAAACTCTCATCCCTCAGCCCTGAATTGCTTCACAACTTGTTATAGTTTGGGATATCAAACGATAACATAGAAAACCGGTGATGCAATATTGAGCTTAAAAGCTCACTTTGATGTGAGCTCTCTGAAAATTTCTGAGATTCCTTGGTTTTTAAAAAATATACCAAGTACATCAGGAATTAAGTTTTAGACTATAAATCACACTAGGCCTTGAACAAAAAAATTGGTTTTTTTAAATACCTTTCACTCAGTTATATATACTTTTAAAAAAATCTTTTGCTATATTCTTTATAACACACACTTTGATGTATTGTTGTCTAAGATGTGTTGTGAAGAATGAATGGTTTTACAAGAAAATGCTCAAACATACATATTCAAGGATGTTTAGAGAAGAATACTACAAAGATAAAGTCTGTAGGGAAAAGTAGCATCTGTTATGAAAACAGCTGATAGAGCACAGAAAAGCAGATAGCTTTTGGACTTGTAGACCTTTTACAAAAGGCTCTGTGAGTCAAATCCTTTATCTGCTCTTTTTCCAGTTGGTTCAGTAGGAAGAGATTACATCTCCCTTTAAACTTTGCCTCTTATGTTTTTTTGCTATACTGGTTTAACACCATTACTTCTAAAATAATACACAGATGTGTTGTAGCAACATATAAAAAAAAGATGGATCTTTTTTAAGTTCTATTTTAATCCTCTAATATACAGACATGGCTGGCATCATTTTATTTGATTTTAAGAGCAGCAGCTACCCTACTTGTTTCCCATCTGATTAATGCTTCAGAATAGTGAACCTTTAGTCTCTCTGACTTCATTTCCCTTCAGTTCCCAGATTTTTCCCCCACATTATCTGGGTGACAACAGATGTCCTGACTTCTGCTCTCATTTATAAGCTTGCTTCATATTTTGTACTCTGAGGCTAACTTCTGTTCATATTATTCATATGTACAGATAGATATTTGTAAGCATTACAAATTATTATAGATTTAATGCACATTCAATAAAGCTCTAATTTTAAGTTTTGAAACCTGAAATACAGTGCTTTAGAATCATAGGGGAGTTTAGAGGAGTTCTACAGTTTTTGTATCCTTCTTGCCATTCTTAAAATATCTGACTGCTCAGGTCAGCCTAGAAATAAGTGAATTGAACTTATTTAGATTTGGCAGGGTTTGAGGAGGTTTCTATTTTAAGAGCATGCTGGTCTTAAATTAGAAATCACGTGCCTGGCTTGAATGCTCCTAAGAAATACATATATTGACATTCTGCTTTTCTCATAATGTAGCTACTAGCTATTCTAAGATCAGAAACTAGGAGCAGATGAGGGTTAAACTATTCATAGAGGCAAAATGAAAGCTGAAATGTATGAATTTAAAAGGGAAATTTTGCCCTTGACAGTGACTTCTGGGCTGGATAAATTTAAGAAACAGAAACATGCATATACATATATACACACCGGCCTCTTCTGAGCTCTATATAATGGGTCTTTTAGCTCTAATACAGCTACTCAACAGCTTCCTCACTATTCCTGCAAAGAACTGAACTGCTTTTAAGGTAAAATACTCTCTCAGACTATAGAAAAGAAGTAGGACTGAATCTAAAGGACCTCTGAATATCTAAAAAGACAATTCTTTGAATGTAAGTATTTAAGTCAAAACCTGAAATCCAGCTACTCTGATAAAATTCAGCAGAGATTTTTGGCTCATTAGATAATCTTTCTGGTCTTCAATTCTATCATCAGTTCTCTGTTTTCTGTGTGCCATAATTGGTTTTACCACTGAAGAGAGTAGTGGTCTGGAAAGGATCTCTGGAAACTCTGTTAATGCTGAACTAAGAAAGTCCTCCCTATCCTTTTCTGTGAGAAGAAGATCAGACCTGTCTTTTACATTTTCATTGTCCCCTGTGGGTAGTTGTAGTCCAGAAAGCCTAATGGTTTGCTCTTGTCTCCTTTGTCACTTGGTCCTTTTATTTTTTCCACTTACCTCTTTCTCTAAGGAATGTCTTGGCCTATGACCAAAGACAATTATCACCACTCACTGATACAAAGTAGTATTTCTATGCTTTTTTCCCCTTAATTTCCATTTAATAAAAAGTATTTTACAAGTTTTCTTTATTATGCTTTTTCACATTTTACTAGTGGTAGCTGATAATATCAGAAGCAAATGATATCTGCAAGTAAATGCTATATACATTCTGGCTGTTTTCCTGCTTCACTTGTTCTTTAAAGCACTTCTCATCCAGATTAATGTATTAAAAATCTCATTTCAATTATTTTTATTATTCCTGGCTTCAGCTTTCTGCCATTAAAAATGTAAGTGTACAGTTCATTTAAGGATTCAATATCCCTGTTAGACAGTAATTCATGTCAGCTTCCCTATTTACATTCCAGCAATTCATGGGATTTATTCAATTTATAGAAATATTTGGAACTGGAATCCTGCCTTTGCCACTGGATATTGTTTTGTGTAAGGACTATTTTACAAGCTAAAACATAACAGTCAGTAATAAACCATTTCTGTTTTCGCCAGCTGTTCCTGGTATGTTTTTTCTTTTTTTGTGTGTGCCTTTTCCAAAGGCAACTTTCTCTGTCTCTTCCATCCACTATTAAAATATTAATTCAGATACTAAACTGCTTCTTAGTGCTGGAGATAGCTGCTTGGCCAGTTTTGTCTTGAGTCCCAAAAATTAGAAGTGAAAGAACAGATACAGAGGTAGAAGTAACATTGTCAGTGTTTATGTAAAATTCCTTTTGCAGGTCTGGAACAGGGCAAGACAAAATCCTTAAATGCCTGAATTAGAAGCTTTTACTCTAAATCATATTAATACATGTCCTAGTTTTGAAAAGCTGGATTGAGATTTAGAGGAAAAAAATAAGAGCAAGTTTCACCTCATGACCACTTGTGATTGAATGAAGTAGAGCAGTCAGTGCAAATGCAGGGCCAGAAGGCACTGGCTGAGTAGTCATTCAATTCCATTGGATTCCCGCTGAATAATTTATAACATATTATCTCAGGGAAGGAAGGCACTCCTCATGACTAGGCATGAGCATGTACATTGGTGAGCCATACTTAAAGCTCAGAAGACATCTTTGCCTCAGGATATCTGTCATCATTTTTCTTTCACTATTCCAAATAATCACTCTTCTTTTCCTGAAAAGTGAAGCTTTCAAGGATGTACTGTATTATATCTAATGGGCTTCTCTGAATCAAAGTATGGAGATGCTGGTAAACAAATCAGTTGGACAGACACCATTTAAAAGAACTGCAACATAATAAATCAGAAACAACTTGTACTTGTTCTTGCCAATCTTTAAATGTCTTACTTATTCTCATCTCTATGAACCTGCAGCCATCTGGAATGTCTTGAAGTGACAGAGATAAAGCAACAGTAAAATGTAAACAGTAAACTAAAACTTTTTGAACAGGTCAGGATGTGGATCATTATCAGTACAATCTCTTCAGTACCATGTTTTGAGAAGATCAGCTCCTCATGTTTCATAGTAAAGCTCTCAAAAACATCTTGAAGCTTGAACTTCTCTGAAAATACAAACCGTAATCAGAAATATGAAGATGGATGAAAGTTGTATTTCTGTGTACCTTGACAGCATTAAAGGAAAGCTGATGGCATCAAGTGTTGCTGGCATGAGATTGCTCTGGCATGGAGTGATTGTCTAACACTAACAAAGCTAAGATGAGACAATAGCAACAGCATAGTGTTGGTGCACCTTGAAGTGTTTTAGAGCATAATATCTTCAATCCAAAGGGTGTGTTTACCTATGACAACTGAAAACTTACTGTTGGGAAGTTTTCTCATTGTTATTGCCCTCACCTAGATTTTTGGTACAACATTTGCACCCTGGATGAATTTATGCTATATGTTACCCATAGAATCATAGAATTGGTTTGGGTTGGAAGGAACCTTAGAGATCATAGAGTTCCAACCCTCCTGCCATTGGCAGAGACATCGACATCTCCCAGTAGAGAGGTTGCTCAAAGCTCCATGCAGCCTGGTCTTGAACAGTGGAGAAAGAAGGAAGTCAAACTTTGCTCACAGCAGCAGCAGTGGGGGAGACCACAGAGCTGAACACTGATAAGAGTCAGATGATCCTGGTATATGAAACAGTTGGGGAACACATAAAGTAGGTAATCTGTTAAAATGACTGACTCATGCTAAATCGTTTATTCGAACTTCTGCTCTTCAACTATCTGCAAAATGTTAATAAGTAATAACAAGAATAAATATTCCCATTCATATTTTTCAGGAGAATTTTTTGAAAATATCCCAATAATGTGAATTAACATAATATTGAAAAAAAATCATTCAAAAGTGGTATAAGGAAATGCTTACCATGCATAGACATGGTTTCAGTTTGGAGTTTGATTTTCCTTTCTGTTGCTTCTACGTTAAACTAGGAGGATTTTGTATGAAGCTAGTTAAATCACAAGGATGAAAACTGAAGTAAATGAGTGGAGAATTAGGTCCTACATTCTGACTAAGATTAACTGTTCATGAAAAGTGATCTCAAAAGAATCTCAAACAAGTTTTAGTTGAAATTAGTTTTCAGACTAAAATGAATTCACTATTGCTTCAGTTCTCCTTCTAGAAACTAAGTGATAGTGACATTTATATTAAGGTCATTTAATGCTTCTCATTAAAATCTCTCATATTTTAGCTATCAATGGCTTATATTTTTGGCAAAGCTTGCCACTCATAATAAAATATTCTGCCTTTTATCCCTGACTCAAGCTTTTCTTTCTCCTCCCTGCCATTCCAAAAACTTTTCATAATACCAAATTAGTGTCTTTTGAGTGAAGTACAGAATACATAGGCAGACTCAACATCTTTGAAGATTTTTATTTTATTTTATTTTATTAGGTTAGGACTTTTGAAACAGAAGGTTTTAAATGTTTTAAATCTACCACCACAGATGGTAGATTATGACAGAAGCAATTGGTGCTCTGTGAGAACATTAAATAGCGTCTCATTTTTGTTGTGGTTTAGTTTGCTCCGAATTCAGAATGATAGGCTAATGAAGTAGACTCCTGGGCAAAGGAAATCATAGAATCATAGAATCATTTTGGTTGGAAAAGACCCTCGGGATCATCAAGTCCAACCATAATACTTAAATATTTAAATACTTAAAGCTAACAGTGATAAAAACTCCTTCAATGTGAGAGGAGTTTGTTGATTTATAATAATACCAAAGGTGAACTGTAGTCTACATCTCATTGAAGATCTGCCTGTGTGTAATTCTGGTTTTTATTATGTGCATTAGATGATTGGGATTTACAGTTCTAAAAAACTGAGTTTTGCATAGCGACTTTTATACACAAATTATCCAGAAATTGAAACATTTCCTTCATGTCAATTGATATGCAAGAACAGTGTAATTAATAACCCATTATTACAAGATTGTTTAAAGCAGCTGGAAAGGTAGCATAGAAATAAACAAATATATTTTTCAAATTAGTATAAAGTAATTCTCCTCAGCAATTCTAATGTTATATGCTGTATTTTAAGTGCTATCTTCTTAATCATTCTAAGGAGCTTTTCTGGAATACCACTGAAAATGGTATAATTTCCTTTCTATTTTATTTAGAAAATGTTTTCTTTTTTTCCTTAGTTGTATTTTGCAAGATAACAAAATGCTTTGGAAGTAGGCTGAGAGAAAAAGATGTTACTATATCTTGCACTCCTTTTATTGATTTATACATCCACGTATAATGAAAGTAAGCTTATTCCTCTTGGTCTTCAGTTTCTTCATCCACTCTGTATGGTACTCCACTATACTCCATTGATCTTTAATGTCATGCAACCACAGAATAAAAATAACAGCTTCATCACATATAAACAAATGCTCCCTACTCATTCCACAGAAGTGGGACACATTTAATTACTGTTGACTGATCTTTGCCACACAAAGACTGGTTGTGTTTGTGAGGGAGAGTACTTATGGGAGGGTTGGGCACAATACTGTTGGTTGACAATACTCTGTTTAATAGCTTACTGTAATTTGTCCATTAAAAATGTACATGGAACAGATGAAGGGCACAAATGATAGGTATTCCTCCATGAGGGAAGTAAATGCTTACAGTGGCAAGGTTACTTGATAATTATAGTTGAGCCACTGTCTATCAACTTCTAAAGGTGAGAGAGAGATGGTGATACAGGTAACAGTTTGTAACACCCATCCATGCTTCATCACAGGGATTTTTCAAATGAACATTTGCGTGTTCATTCTTTATTTCACAGAATTACTCAAGGATTGTGCATGCCAGGCAGTGGTGCTGGGACACTGAGGTGTTGCAGATGCAAAAGGCAGGCTACTTTGATTCACTGTCCTGTAACAAACAAAAGAAAGTGATGAGAGCTCTGCTGAAAACAGACTACCTCTGTGAATTGCTAAAAAGTAAGAAAAATGCAGAGGTTCCTGAGACATTTAAATGGTGGCTGGCTGTTGTCTCTGACCCTGGCTCTCTGAAGCACAGACAGAGTACACATATTGACATTTATGAACCAGTTTATTATGATCATCCTTGGCAGAATCTCTTTCCATCAGGCTAAAAAGTAGTATAAAATAATTCCTATGGTGCACCCTGCTACCATGTTTATCTGGGGTGTGTATGCACACAACAGTCTGCATAAGTAACTTTCATTCATGAAATGGCATGGTAAGATATTACTATTTATCTCCTTGAAAGTATAAAACCCACTTTACAAAATGCAGTATAAGAAGAGTTACTTATATCAAACCAGATGAGCAACTATTTATACTTTACGTGGGACTCTCCAAAAATGATAAAACTCTTGGTAATAAAAGTTGTATTAAAACTGTCAGCTACAATCAGATCCAATGTATTCTTGAAAGTGTGCGTGCATATTTATTTTCAACAATTTCTGATCAACCTCAGCTTTCCTAAGGCTACGTAGCATACCAGAGGTGCATAGGCTTCAGAGAAAACACAAACTTCATACACCCTTCAGAGAAAATTCTTCTGATTTCAAAAGGCTTATGATTTTGCCAGACTTCCGAAGTCCAAATATGGAACTCTGTGAGTTAAATGAATGTTAGAAATAAAACATGTTGGGGGAAAACAGCATGAGGCTTATGAACCAGTTCTCAAATCCCATGTTCCTTTTTTGACTACAATAGCTTTGTATCAGTACTTATTATTTCAATAAAAAAATAATTGTATTTCCTTCCTGTATCCACATTTAACATTTTAATGAACCAAATGGTAAGTAATATAAGAATATTTGAGAATTATGTGTATATTTTTCCTTTATTAGTGTCTGCTTATAAAATGCAAGTATGTACTGGGAAATATAGCCTCAGTCTTGAGCAAATTTGAATGCAGTAGGCTGCAATAAATATGAAGTATTCATGTGATATATGATATTTTCAGCAAGAACAGGGACTTGTGAATCTGGTAAACAAGGAAATAACAGTTCATTTAAGCCTTTCTGTCCAGTCTGAATCTTCTTCAATCAGAAAACTGGTACATATGTCTTAGGGTGAAAAATGTAGCACTGAAGTGCTCTACCGTTACGATTCCCAATTAGATTTGAGGGGAATTCCCAGTTAGACAGTAGAAAGATCATGTCCATTGACTTGCTGGCAGTACTTTGTCTGATGCAGTCCAGTATAGTATTAGTGGTCTTTGCAGGAAAGGAACATTGCTGACTCATGTTCAGCTTGGTGCCCCCAGGACACCAAGGACCAATTTTACTAAGCTGCTTCCCAATATACATTGGTGCATGGGGTTTTTCATCCCCAGATGCAGGACTCTGCACTTCTCCTTGTTGAACTTCATGACATTCTTGTAAACCCCTTTCTCCAGCTTGTCCAGGTCCCTCCCACTTTGGTATCATCAGCAAACTTGACTCAGCCCCGTCATTGACCCATGGAGTACACCATTAGTTAATTACTAGCCTCCAACGAGACTTTGTCCCACTGATCACCACCCTCTGGGCCTGGCCATTCAGTTAGTTTTCAATCCCCTTCAGAATATAGTCCTGATACAGATAAAATGTGATAATTGAGGCAGTTTGTTGCCCTTATAACACTAAGACTATCTTATTTTGTTCAGCAATTTTTTTTTTCATTTTTATATTACTTATTTTCCTCCCATATTTGAAATACCTACCCATAGCGCCACAGCATTTCAGGCAATTTCTCTGTTATGTTCTTAATAATAGTCCAAAATGCCTATATCAGAAATCAAGAACTATGATTTTTAGTATCAATCTTGATCATCTTAAAAACAAGCATTGCTGCCAAGGTGCGGTTACAGGATGAGAAAGTTCAAGTGCCAAGAGATAATGGCTTATGATATAAATGACCCTTCAGTTTAACAAGAATTTTATCAGATTGTAACAGTCTTTTTCATGCTTGATTTCTCCTGTAATCAAAGTACCCTGAAGGAAACATCACATTTTGTTCTACACTAACAAAAGGGTGATAAGAAAAAAAAAAGAAAACAGAGAAAAGCAAATGGGAGCATAAAGCAAACTTTACCCGATACATTATTTTGAGAGATCTCTGTTTAATTTTTTCAGATAATATCTATTAATCTTCCTCAACTGCTTTCAAAAAGGGGAAATTATGATTTGCACACTTTTGCTCCCATGCAGAACAGTCACAGAGTGTTGTAGTTTGGCATGTTACCAGAAATGCACTCATTGACGGATGGTGTTGTTGCATGTTTGTAAGATATATAATGTTTTCAAGGATAGAATATACTGCTGCAACTGTAAAAGGTGATAAAAAAAAAAAAACAAACAACTTTGAAGGAGGTAAATAGCATCACACATTATTATGTTTCTAATGAGAAGACTGCACAAAACTATCAACATTTTAAAAGCATCTATCCTTAATAGAGTGTTGATATGCTGGATAAATTTCTCTTATGAATAACCCTTGTACAATCCCATTATGACTAATGGGGTTGCAATACTTTAACCTAAATGTAAATTTGAGGCAGTATGAAAAGGAAGATTTCACTCTTTTTTCATTTAACAAGTTATCATAGTAATATCAACTAGCTCCACTCGTTCCAGTGAAGTAGGTCCTGATTTTCACCAGTTTGATAGATGAAATGAAGGAAATCTGTATAATTGTAATTGCCTACAATTTTGTAATTTGAACAGAACACTTTTATATACTTATTATCAAGGAAGTACATTTCTCCACTGAGTATCCTGACCAGGATGTTGGACCACTTTACATAATTAAACAACTTATAATCTTAAAAAGTGGGTTTAAGTTCAGACATTTATGAATATTGGCTGAATTTAATTTAATCATTAATAATTTAATCACTTGTTTCAAAAAAGTAAAAAGTAGTAAAAAGAAGACAAACTTCAGAGTACTTTCACTGAATTTGACTGAATTTTTTAGAGTTGGAAGGGACCATAGAGATCATCTAGTCCAACTCCCCTGCTGAAGCAGGATTGCCCATAGCTAGAGCATGTCACTCAGGACTAGAGCATGTCACAGCATCCATACTTCTGCCAGGATAAAATATATCTCAGAATACTAATTGCATGTTAGATTTATCTCTCAGTGGAAAGGTTCATCTAATACATCCTGAGTCTGCAAAACTGACTAGGATGTGCAATGTGTTTTCTGGTACATGCTGCTTTCAGGAGGATCCCTGAATAATGTCCAAACCGTCCTTCATGAGATACTTGGCAATCATGGTCCTAAGCCTGACAAGAAGCCAAAATATCTCATAAATGATTTTTTTTTCCTTTTTTTTTTCTTTTTCTTTTAAACAACATGATGTACTCTGCTGATTTGAGCCAAATCACTCGATGTGTTTTTTGATGATAAAGTCTGCCTATGTCTCTAAGTAGCAGGATAGGATGTTTGTTCTGCGGAGAGAGGCGGGATAGAATGTAGAGGTGAATGCAACCTCTGCATTGCACAACAGCAAAGCTAGGCTGAAATCCAGAATCATTTGAGCTTGGAAGTAAGGGACTGTCCTGCCAAATGCATTATGGCATGGAGACCTTTTTGTCAGCAAGCACATATGCAACTGTTCGCAGCAGGTTAACAGACTGCCATTGCCACGAGGAGGAAAAGCAGCAGCCTTCCTGTCCTCTGAGGGCAGAGGAGAATCCCTCAGTGGTCTCAAGGAGAACATGGGACAACCTGCTGGTCTCCATGCTTCACCTCCACGACAGCCTTCCCCCAAAGGCGGCAGGGCTGCTCCTCCCTTGCCCAGCCAGAAGGAAAGAGAAGGTTGATGAACTCGAGTTTTACCTGCAGGCAGCTCAGAAGCAGCACGAGCTTGACACAGCGAGACACAGACACACACACACAGAGGCATGCACCTTTCCCACAGAGGTAAAGAAGGCTTCCCCTACGCTCCGGGCTTTATTATTCCGATGAAAGTAACAGGAAGAAAAAGAAAAATGCAGGAATCCTAACCCAAGAGGCGGCGATTTCAAGTGGAATTTCCCGTTTCAGGAGCTGGGGACCAACACTTCAAGTGGTTCATGCCAGCCCTGCTGATAAGAGTGCCTACCTGCTGTGCATTGGTTGCAAGCGTCTGGATCTGCCCCTGGACTACCTGGGTGCCTGACACGGGCTGGGCTAAGCGGATATACTGCAGCTGGCCAGCATTCAACTGAACCTGGAGACAAGCGGAGGGGGCAGGGAAAGAAAATTAAACAAGAAACCGGGTAACCTGAAACACACAAACTTTGCCTTCTCCTTTCCCCAACGGAGCAATAGGGGAAGCTCCGGGGGATCCCCAGTTTTAGAGGAGCGGCTACCACAGCCCCTGCCAGGGCAAGAACAGAGCCCAGGGAACTCCTGCAGGTTCCTGGAGTCAAACCCCGAGGAAGCACAACGTTACTTCTGCCCCCGGAGCAGGAGTGGGCAGTTAGTAGCTAAAGCATATTAATGGCTGAATTTCAGAGCACTTTGAGAACCACTTTTTTTTTTCTTGCTGGTTACGAGCACAGTTACTGCTTTGATGGATTGTTTCGCATGAGGAAGGTGGTTATGAGCTGCCTGCACACAGTGACACTCCTATTATATCCTGCCAAAATAATATAAAAGAACGTATGGGAAGTTCTCACACAGAGAGAGCAGAGATGACAAACCCCAGGAATATTGCGAGGGAAGATTTGGAAGCTTTTAATGCAACTCTGCCAGCCTCAGCACCCACCCAGCGGCCAACACCTGCTGTGTTTAACAATCAAATGCAAATTTATGTCCTACAATCCCTGAAATTTGCAGGGTCAGATGCTTGGGGGTGTGGGATGTGAAATCAATGTAATCATGGTAACCTCAAGTCTCACCTTGCATTTTCTGTGACAGAAACAGGTATCAGTACTAACACACCCGAGAAGCAATCAAAAGGTCCCAGTGGGATCAATGCTACCACTGAATTTCTTCCATTGAGTGTTACTTAACTTTAGAACATTTGGATTCACAGCCGTAAGGTTAATCATATACCAAAAATGTTTTGAGGGCTTTTTTTTTTTTTTTTCCTTTTTAAAAAGGGGAAAGGAGGACACACAAACCACTTGAAAACTGCTCAGTGACAACGGTTCAAGGGCTTAGAACATGGGCTTGGCACGTAAACAGACGCCGCTGACTTCACCAGCTGTGTCTGAAAGCTCCAGTACTATTTCAAGAGCGAATAAACTCCACGGGAACATAAACACATCAATAAAAAAAAAAGAAAAAAAAAATGTTTCTGGACCAAGACCTGCTCGCAGAGCATGTTTTCCACACTGGGGGCTTCTTGCCTAGATGTTAACTTCACCACTAACTGGATGGATGGAAAAGGTGTAGAAAGAATGTTCGTCCAGAAAGGAGAATCAGCTCCACAGAAGCTGCCCAGGGAGGTCTGGCCAAAATACAGATTCCATTTAACACAAAGTTCATGCAGACAAGCAAGTGATCACCATTTAATTAACATTTACACTTCCAGATTCTTCCTCAGTTTTTTAAAAAAAGAAAAGCCACCTTTCCAGAGGCAACCCGTGGTCCTGAAAGAAATGGTAAATGGCAGCAGGGAGGTGTCTGGAGCAGCAGGAGCACACAAGCAGCAGCAGACAACAGTAGGGAGATTCTCTCAACACCCCTGCAATCGCCAGAGGCACCACCAGTTTTACAAGAGCGTTTGTATTTGGGTTATGAAAGATTCTTTGCAGAACTCAAACATATCCCAGAGTGAAAAGGAACCATCGTAAGCACCTACTGTATCAGAAGAGAAAGGAAACTCAATGGGAAAATAACACAAGCACAGCAGAAAGAGAGCAGAAGGGACAGCAGGCTGTAATTCTGTGAATCCAAACAAAACCTGCTTTCCAGGCCAGGGCACTACAAAGCGCACGGCTCCACGGTCTGTTTTACTTCACTTGCTGGAAGGGGAAAGATGCTGCCTTCAGCATGAACTGTGGCTCTTCAATGCACCGTGATTAAGAATCCTCTTAATTACAGTCAATCCAGTATCTGTGCGAGACACAGAAGCGGGAGGTGTGACTGTCCCATTAAAGCACAGCTCCTGAGTCACTCTGTTGTGCAGACTTGCGGATTTTAGAGAGAGCCAAGTGCTCCCAAAGACACAAGATAGAGGACTCTGGCACTTGGCAGTTCCTGTCTCACATCTGCAGCTTCTGAGGAGCAGTCCCTCTCCTTAGATGCTCCCAGACAAGAGGAAGGTAGAAGCACATGCTTGGCCAAAACCAGATGCTAATTAAAAAGCCTCCTGAAACACGGGACCACTTACGACAGGATCCACCTTCGTAGAGAACAGCACTTTCTGCAGAAGGTTATGGCCCCCTCACAGCTACTTTATAAAGAATTCTCTCTCATGGCAGCTCTCCCAGCTCCCTTCTTGCAGGGGCTCACAGCATCCACTGGAGACAACTGGAAGTCAAGTATGACCTGTTCTTTTATTGCCAAACCAAAGGAGGATGCTGCAACATTTCAGTTCTGCTGTAATGGATTCACTGGGGCTGGAGGTGGAGATGTCCTTCCAAAATGCTTTGAAGAGCAATGTATTTTTTTAGAGACTTTGATAAGAAAAGGAAGATGGAAAAAAAAAAAAGAATATAAAACAAAGGTAGTGAAGAATGAAAAGAAGAAAAAAAGATTGTCTGTAGTGAAACACCCTATTTGGCAAACAATTCACTTCCTTGCTGTTCCTTTCTGACCAACACCTTAAGCCACGCAGGAGAGATCAGCTGAAGATTTAAGAGATTAAAAGAATTCAGAAGTGAATTGGAAAAATCTGGCAACACCCACGATCTAAACCCCTTTCGAGACGCTGTGGCGAAGCACGGACATTTGCCAGACGGACAGAGGGAAGCTTAGCAAATCTCCAAAAGCAAAACTGGTGTGAAAGATCACTTGTGTCCCAGCTGTGGGTCACTTCTTAGTAACAGAAATCAAAGAAAGTAAAACGCTCATCCTGGTCACTCTCTCTGACCTTTGGGTTGCTGGTTAAGTACATAGAACTGGACAGATTTTTAATTTAATTTTTTTTTTAAGAGGTGTGAAATTTTCCAGATGGAAACCAACAGCCCTGGTTTTGTTGTGATTCTAAGTTACAGAGAAGAGAGGAAAAATGTGACATTTTTTTGACCCATGCGTTTACCCAGGACACATGCCAGAATGTCCCTGCTCATGCTGGGTACTCAAAAATCCCATTTTTAAGGCCACAGCAGGCCTGTTCTGATGTGAAACAGGGAGATATCTTCTGGTTCTGCAAAGCCATTCCTCCAACCAGCTCAAAGCATTTTGTATAACTATTTCTTACAAACATAAAAGTTTATTAATAACTCACAGATGGCACCTTTCCCACTCAGTCTGCCAGGTCACGACTTCAGATTGCAGAGGCAGAACCAAGTAAAGGCAAAAAGTAGTTAATTCTGCTTTATTGAAACCATGCTGTAGTAAAGAACTAAGGTTTATCCAGGAAATTATTTATTTATTGCTTCCTAATGTTAACTATTTCTCTCAGGGGATAAGTGGTGGTGGGCAAAGAGTCTACACTAGATGGGTTAGATTTATTTCCCATTTCATGTCACACCTGGTTAGTTTTCCTCTCTAAGTGCAGGAAACACACCACTCAATCCAAACTTCCTCTTGTGATTAAAAATAATCCCATACAGATACAGCCTCACGCCAGAACACGAGCAGAGAGTTTGCTCACAAGCCTGTTAGACATTTCCACTGGCAAAGTCTTACCGGTATTTGCTGGATCTCTCCTGTATTGGTGATGATCTGCTGCATGACTTGCATGGTCTGCCCAGTTCCACTCTGAGCCTGCTGGGTCTGTCCTTGCGGCTGGGCCTGCACTATCTGTACCTGCTGGCCTTCTCCAACCTGCATCGTCACGGGGGTGCTCTGCGTTCAAAACAGGGATAAGGACGGAGCAAGGACTGAACAAAGGTGAAACAGCCACAAGATACACAGATTGTAATTGACAGACTGCTT
>JAOXNG010000001.1:139912248-139930083 GCA_028566535.1 Scolopax minor | reverse complement strand
TAAAGACCACTGAGTTCCAATCCCCCTGCCATGGGCAGGGACACCTCCCACCAGAGCATGTTGCTCAAAGTCTCATCCAGCCTGGCCTTTAATACCTCCAGGGATGGGGCATCCACAACTTCTCTTTGCAAGCTGTTCCAGTGCCTCACCACCTTCACAATAAGGAATTTAAAACCATTACTACTTGTCTGATCACTACAGTCCTTAAAAGAGTCCCTCCCCATCTCTCCTGTTGGCCCCTTTTAGGTATTGGAAGGCTCGCCTTCTCTCCTCCAGGGCAAATAAACCCAACTCTCTCAGCCTGTCAAATCTACAAAAGTGTGAAATTTGTGGAACATAGAAGGTGGGAACTTGGTATAAATTATACATTAATGTCCTTTTGTTTCTTCCTTGGGACCATAGACACACCAGAGACATGGTCTATTTATGAATTTCAACACGGAATCATTATCTGACCATAAAAGAAAAGGAGTCCCTTTTTCTACCCTATTTTTTGTTTGTTTGTTTGTTTTTCTGTATGTGTTTAAAAGTGAATTTTTTCTTAAAGCTTAACATTTATCTGAGAAAGTTTAGGTAGTTTTCAGATCTATCACTGTTAACATGCAAATATTTTTAGAAACAAAAGAAGGCAAAGCTGTGTTTCTAACTTGCTTCTCTTTAAGAAAGAAACACAGAGGAATAATTAATTAATTAGTTAATTAGTAAAGGTTCCTGAGTATTTCCTTACTAAAAATACTGGTTTGGTTAATAATTTCTTTAAATACCAGTACTTAGTGACTGGTACTTTACAGAACTAGAGTATTTTCCTTTTAAGCACATATTAATTTCTGGAAGCTATCATGGTAATATCATCAAGAAAACTCCTAAAGGAGTTTCATTGATCCTTTGAGAGCACATAAAATCCTTTGGGAGGCAAGGTCACTGTCAAACTAGAAAATAAAAGAAAAAAGGAAAAAGATTAGTAATTTGAGGTGGTCAAAAGGTGAGACCCAAATTTTGTCAAATTTGTCTCAATGATGTCAGGTAGAAGGACGTGTACTAGCAAGTTAAAATCATAGAAAAGTATAAATAGCAAAGAGAAGAAGAGTAATTATGAGAAAGCAGTTACAAAAGGAGATGGTGATTCATAATTTCAGAAATCACTTCTGGCCCGGGATCTGTTAAATGTGATGAAAGAAAGGAGCCATAGCTTGTTTTATTTATGAGACCAGAAAAACTCCTAGGAAGTACTGCTTTCGATGAGTGGGGTACATTTGAAAGAAAGTAGTAAAATACTAGAGACTGGAAATAGAAAAGTTCTGTGATTAATTTTATTCCCAGATGAATTCCACTCAAAGATGTAACAAAGCTGAATGAGGCACTGTTAATATAAAACAAGATTTCTGTGATTTTTTTTTTATTTAATATACTGAGACAAACTAGAACACAGAAATATTTTAGAATAGCACACCACATTCTATGGGAGGGGGGGAGCACTTACATAGGTGGGACATAATTTATACCCCCAAGACTCAAATCCTTGACTTCTCTTTAAATTCACAGTGATCCCTGAGTTCTTGACAGGGATTACAAGTTACAATTTGTAACATCATAGATTTTACATGAATCACTTAACTGGCTGGTGCTGAGGAGATCTATGTTTTACTGTGAGTATCCATATGCACTTAAACGATCATTTAAAGTTATCTGTGTTTATGACGGAGATATTTCTACTCAAGCAATCAAAATACAACTTCTTGAAAACCTTAGTGAAAAAATTATTTAATTCCTAAAGACAAAAAACACTGCATGAGGAATATCTTAGAGAAAGAATCCTGTAGTGTTAGACCATGTATGTGTGTCTGTGCAGGAACCTTTCAGTAGTTCTTTAACCTTTCCAGCAATCTCTGTTTACAGTGTCTTAACGTTTATTTCAGTTGGTCATTCAATTCTTTACCTGAAGTTTCTGATGAAAGTTTTTTATTTAATTATTTTGAAAAGAAGGCTATTTTTAGCCCTAAGCATGCAACATCAGGTCAGTGCAAATTTAGCATTCCAGAAAGGCAATGTTGCATTTATTTACATAATATAGTTAGCAGTTATATTTGGACTACATCACTTTAGTGGTAAGAGCATAGAATAATAATAAAAAAGATAATATTCCTCTTTTTTTTTTTCAGATATGAGTATGATTCTAACCGTGTTTAACACAGTTATGTACACGGTCCTGATATAGGCTGTACCAGCAGGCCTCTGCACTTTAGTCTTCATAGGCAAGCTAGAAATTGGGATTTTATGAGGAGAAGTGGAAAGGTTGACTTCGACAGCTCAGCTAAAGGAAGAATTCACAGTTCCAGAGTTCCCATGAGCATTAAAAAGTGCCTCCTTTCCTTTTTGATTCTGTCTTCCAATAGTAGGACTACACAGGTTTTTTGCAATCATGGTTATGCACTAAGAGCTATAATTCTGGCAGCTACTGGCTAAGTAGTTTAAATAATTCATATTGGGAACCCTTAGAAGTGGAACAAATATAGCACTGTGGTTTCTTTAAGGGCTTATTGCACAAAGTGACAGCAGTATGGAGGGGCTGGGGAAAGTTTAACTCTTTCAGGTGGTTTCAGAATTTGAAAGCAGACTATTTGGCATCCTGATACTACTGAAAATCATATGTAGTAGAATTAAATCTTACCTAATTAATCTCAATATTATTATAGTGTCTTCTATGCAGTTAAAGCCTAAGTAAAAAATTAATCAATAACTGCACTTACAATAATATATCACTCCTTAGTATAATATGATTACCTCCCATATTATGTTCTTAATAAACAGCTGTTCAGAGCATTGAAACACCCTTCATAGATCATCTCAATGGGTTGTTCTCTTTATCTCCTTATTTCCTCTTTAAATCACATCACACATGACTTTTCATTTAGGGAAATTGCTCAACTTGAAATAAAAGTACGAAGCTCAGAAAACAAAGATATTTTAAAATTATATTTTAAGAGCATTAATCTGAATGTTGCAGTCTGTTCTTCCTCTCATGCTCCTCATGAAAAGCATGCAGGATTGTTAACAAGTTATAATGTTCTACTGTTGTAATGTTGAACATATATAATGTGTTGCTGGATCAAAACATCAAAATTTACCTTGTTTTTCTACCTTCACATTCCAGCTTAAATAGCCTTTCTTCAAAACACTGAAAAAGAAGGAAAAGGAAAAAGAAAAAAAGAGATTAGTCTTCTTCCTTTGATCTTCTTTTCCCTTCTAATTCTTGGGCAAATTTAGCTGCTCTTTTCACCTGTGGAAGCCTTTGTTTCAAAGAAAAGATTTGCTTTTAGACTTCATATTTAATTTATTCCTTTATATTTTTTTTTGCTCACTCTTAGTCACACATTTGTAGATTAGAGATTAAAATAAAAGAGAAATGAATGAAACCTTTTTGAGTGCAGAAGAAATGTATACTGTATTCTATTACACTCTCAAAACATCAAACAGCCATCATATATGAAAACCCTTTAAAGAGGGCATGTTATGTTTCAAAGAATATGGGGATTTTTCAGGAAAAAAAACAAGATGAAAAGACCATGTGGAAAATGAAACAACTGATCACCTTTGTTATATGGAAAATCGACAGACAGGTGAAATTACTGATGAACTATGGATTATTTATTATTATTTTACAGTTTTCACTCTTGATTTTCATCCTTTTCAGCTGCAACACAGTTAACAATATATTAATGACCTTATTTTCCTTTAATCAGTCATAGGGATAACTTGATTGATCATTCCTTTGTTGAACAAGATGTAGTGCATCCATAATAGGTGAAGAACTCTGCTGCAGTGCGCAAAAAAAAAAAAGTCCCTGTGTGAAATTACAGAACACTCAGAAGTTAACAATGGGCTGTTATGCTATAATTTCACCTTCTTCTTACTGTATTATTTATCAAATCTCATGCTAGTTTTTTCACTGTTTTATACCTCATAGATTAAGAGAAAGGAGATATCTTTTTCCTGCATTTTATACTACGTATGCTGCCAGCAATCAACATGTTTTACTCAAGTGTGTTTTGGGGTTCACAGGTCAACTGATTTCGGATATATCACAAGATATTTTTATCATCTCAGTTAGCCTCTACCAAATTTCCGGTTCTAGTAACTGGAGACTAAAACCATTAGTACAAGGAAGTGGTATAGTCCAACAAACTGTCTTTCACTTGCATATGTTTTCACTACTCCTTCTAAATTTAATCTCCAAATACCAGGGGGGCATCTTTGTCTATTTAAACAGCACCTCTTTCTGTTATAGATACCACAAAAGCAAAGTTATCTGGCTTACAACTTGCATAGGAACATGAGACTATCAAGTTAATTTATTTTCAGTTCAAGATAACCAATTAGACTGTTAGTTTTGAAAAGCACATAGAACTCAATTCCTTTACATTTAAAATGCAATATATGACAAATCAAAGTCTGTAATCACTGAATCACCAAATAGTTGAGGCTGGAAGGCAGCTCTGGAGATCATCTAGATCAACCCCCCACTCAAACTAAGGTCAACTAGAGCAGATTGCTCATAGTTGTGTCAAGCTTGATTTTGAATATCTGCAAGGCTGGAGACTCTACAATTTGTCTGGGAGACCTTTTCCAGTGTTTGACCACCCTTAGTATAATGAAAAAAAAAAATAAATCTTACATCCAGATGGCTTTCCTTCTCTTTTTCAGTTTGCATCCATTGCTTCTTGTTCTCTCAGTGTGTATGACTGAGCAGCCTGTCTCAAACTTTCTCACTCTCCCTCAACACTTTTTTATACATGCTGATGTTTCCACCTGAGGTTTCTTTTCTCCAGGCTGAACAGTCCTAGCTCTGCTAGCCTCTCCTCCCATGTCAAACACCCCGGTCCCTTTATCAGCTCTGTGGTCTGTGGCCCTTTGCTGTATGCACTCCAATACATCCACTTTTTTCACATACCAAAGAGACCAGCAGAGGACCCATCACTTCAGATGTGTCTCATCAGGGTTGAGAAGAACAGAGAAGAAAGATCACTTCCCTTTAGTTGCTGTCTATGCTTTCTGTAATAAAACCCAGGAGACTCTTGACCCTCTCTGACATGAATGTGCATTGCTGGCTTACAGTCAGCTTGTTGTCCCATAGGGACCTCCAAATCCCTATCTGATTGCTGCTTTCTAGTCAGTCAGTCCTTAAGCCTGTGCTGGTGCATTTCTTCCCAGATGCAGGACTTGACATTTACCTTTGATGAACTTCATGAGTTTCCTGCTTAACTATTTCTCTAGCCTGTAAAGTTACCTCTGTGCACAGCCAAACAGTACTCCTAGTTTTGTCTCATCTGCAAACTTGTTGAGGGTGCACTTCCAGGTCATCAACCAGGTCATCACTAGTTACTGTCCTCCTACTGCTGATGGCAATACTTTGAGCCCAGCAATCCTCCTACTTATCCAACCCATACTTCATCATCTTATCTACAAAGATGTCAGGAGAGACAGTGTCAAAAGCCTTGCTAAAGTCAAGATAAACAGTATCCACTGCTCTCCCCTCATCCACTCTTCATCATATCAGATGCTATGCAGCTTGCTGACATTCTTCCAGATCTCCTTTACTTGACGACACAGAGTTTCCCCCAGCACACACCTCCTGTGGGTGAGGAGCCTACCTGCCGCATCCTAGTCTCAACAAGAAACGCAAGACACCCTCACAGCCCCAGACATGCATCCTCCCCTGCAATCTCACTCTGGGTGGAGGCCTCTGATAGCCAGGAGCAGTTTCTTCAGAGTTGGTGCTGAGGAATGTACACTGTGATATGTCACCACTGCTGCTCCCTATGTGGGCATTGCCCTCAGCAAAACTTCTGGTCCCTTTCTGTGCTACATGTCCCTTTCTGTATTACATGTCCCTTTCTGTATTGGCTGCCTCCATTAGCTGCACTTGCAGTGTGACAAAGCCCTATATCACTGCCAGTATCATGGGATACTGCAATACCAGGACACTTTAGATGCCCTTCCCAGATATCCTAGGCACTAGATACCACCCCCGCTGCTGTTTTGTTGCTTGGGGCACATGGGGAGAAAATTTCCCACTTCTAATTCTGAGGACAAGATAAACTCTGAATAGAAAAAGCTTTCATATCCACAAGAGCTCTATTCCTTAAATAGAAGCAGCAGCATGTGGTAATGCTTCAGAAGTTAACTAAAATACTCAGAAGCCAAGTTTTACATAAAGCTGAAAAAAAAATAATTTCTTGTTCCCAAGATTAAAAGAATACAGGTAGAGCACAAGTAGAATCAAGTATTTTCCTTTACATTGCCTCTGGATAGATTTGACAGTATTTACCCCAAGGATTCTTCTCACTAGCTTCTCCTTTTTATTAGTATTATTTCTGGGATTTCTCTTGACTGTTCCTTAGGCTGATAAAACACTAATGTAGAGCAGCTTAGATCTTCATATTAATAAAAACAATTACTACAATAAAACCTATGCAAATAGATATAAACATGGGGTACTTATCTCAGCATTTCCCCAAAAGTTTGAAGTTCAGGTTTAGATGATATGCTTGTATTTTTACTTGAAGGATTACACTGTTATCCACGTTTATACACAGCAGTCCCATAGGTACCGGACTGATGCCTATGAGTATGGACAAAGCTAGGAGTACACTATCAACTGCAGGGGTTTTTTTTGTGATTATTTTTTTCCTCTTAAAATTTTAGCCAAAACGCTTCACCTGTTTTACAGAAGAAGATGATGAAACAGAGGCAAAAAAAGAAGCTTGCCAAAGGTTTCCTAGTCAGCAGTGATATTGGTCTGGAGACCACTTTATTACTGCCTCTTCATAAGAAATAGCAGTTACCTAACCCAAGCAGGTGGTTGCTAATTATATACATTTCATTTTCCTGATACCTAATTTAAGATGTTAAGGTCTGTTTTGGAGAAATGCTATACACTTACAGCTGCTTCTGAGGTCAGTGGCATCTGAGCTTTGATTATATAAGATGCCATAGAGTTTCAGTATTTCATTTTAGGTATTTGTACACATCTTCTGATTTGATTCCAGCTATGGTGATTTTGAGGTTTTGGTGTTTGTTTTTTTTTTCCCTTTATAAAATGAAATAAACTTATTTCCACTGTAATTTGTTAGGTACATTATGAAGCTGATGCCTGAGAAGCCTTTGAGTGTTAACTTGGGGACTACTATTAAAAAACTTGAGACAAAATTAATTACTTCCTTTTCAAAGAAAAATGTGACTAGTATAGAATCTTTTGGAGCCACACTCTACTCTGTTACAAAAAACAAGCAATAACTTGATCCATGAACATTATTTAATGAAAACAATGGATGAAATAAATAAATCTGTAGAAAAAAAATTCTGTGATGCTGCAACTACAAACATACTTACAAAACAGGTGAACTTAAAACACATCAATTTTGATAATTTCCAAGTTTTAAATGTTTTACTTGCAGCATGCTGGTTTTTTATTATTTTTCAGTTTTTCCATATGTAATAGTTATTTTCACATACATTCCATGACATGACATATTGCTGATACAAAGACTTAAAAGATATTAAAAGACTTTAAAAGACTGTATTTTTCTTTCTTTTTCAATCATCTCCCTCTGACAACATGAGCTTGACCTGTAAAACAATGAGGAATTCTATTTTTTCATCAAACTCTGCTGTAATATATCCTTGCTACTGTGGAGCTCTTCACTGTGAGCCACAGCATGTTACATATTGACGTTAAACAGCAACAAAACCAAAGGCAGAAGAATTATTTTGAATAGGTAGATTGTGTTTTTTCTTTTCTTAAGTTTTAAAGTTTCTTGTATTTTCTTGTTTCTCATTACACTAATTTCACATTACTCTGTCTAGATAGAACTGACATTTCTATGTGAGAAAGAAAAACAATTACACCCTTTTTGTCTTTTGGGGAGAATAAAATTAGATGGCTTTACTTTTCATAAAGTAAAATGAGTGTATGCGATGTTTTCCCCTCTGCCTTTTCAATAAGGCTATTTGCAGTAGCATTTGCAGAACTCAAAACTGCTATTTGTCTCAGGAGTACAGGAGTTATTTCCTGTAGCTTTCTAAACCATGTCTTGTACATTCAGCTACTCTATTGCATGTACCTGGCAGCTGGTTCCACTTGCAAAGCTAAATTTTGCCTGTTACCATACCCCATCCATACATTGTGAACCTAAGTTTAACTTCAAATGAAGATGCTGCTACAGTTTAAAAAACAAAACAAAACAAAATCCAAACCTAAACAAAAACCCCCACCAAAAAAACCCCAAAAAAATACAAGACTGAATTTTGTTTATGTTAGGCAATACCATGTTTTACAAAACTGAGGATAATGTGAAATTAAAATCTTTGAGGGAGGAAGATGGCCATCTCTACTTAAGTCAGATATCAACTCCAAAAATATTCAGCATGGTAAGCTGTTTGAAACTTTGCCTTTAAATGCAGAAAAATTTCTGTGATGATAGAAATTTGTGCATGTGTAATGTAAGAATTTTACCTCTCAATTCTCTTTACACCATGCATTGTGAAATTTCTCTTCTCTTGCCTTAGCTTATACATGTATATAAAATCAGAATAAGCTTCAGTTACTGTCAGCTGGGCATTGGAGTTTGCTATCATTGAAGATTAAAATGAACTAGTCTCTTTTAAAACCAAAGTGAAGGATGTTTCCTATTTTTCATGAATGCACACAAATTTACAGAAAATGAAAGTAAAAAAGCCTTATACAAAGAGAAATCCCCTTTAGGGGCTTGAACAAGTCCTTGATAAAGGTTCAGTTTTGCTCCTATCAGCAGTTTCTAGATCAATACTCTTGTTGTTTGTTAATTTGGTGATTTCATCCCCACCTTGCCAAGTTACCCATATATAGGCCCAAGTGAGTGGCCAAGCCCCTAATTTGTACTGAATAAGGCAGGCAGAATTAACTAAACTGGGAGAGAGTATTTTGGATAGGATGACTATATTGTTTACATTGAAATGGGAGTGGTGGCAACAAGACAAATGAAAATAAAACATATTAGTAATTATGAAAAGATAGCATGTTTCAGTACCTGGTTGTTGTTAGCTTCAGTTGTTGTTAGCTTCAGGCTGCTGAAAAGGACAACACTGGAGGTCAGCAGCCTCTGGAGTACTTTGCTGTCAGGAATATGTTGGGTGCTGTTGTTGTTTTCTTCTTTATTCCTCTAGTTTCTCATTGGGGTCATTTTTATGTTTCCTAACACACTTTTACATCTCTCAATTCCTTCACTAGTCTATAGCTCCAAGATATATCTCTATTTACTATATAGAGTCCTTTCTATGTATGTTAGATAGTATTAATTTGTAAACTGAAAACTGTTTTAGTCCACTTCTGGGTCATCTTTTTAAAAACAAAAACAAAACACAAAAAGATCCCCAAACCACCAGAAGAGTCCCCCCAAACCACCTTCAATCACTAGAAAATGGTTTATGGCTGTGTCCCATCTGTACTCCTCTCGCCTGCACACTATGTCTCTACTTTCAGGGCCTCCACTATTGCACTTGTCTTGTGTTTCTTGTACATCACTGTGTTGGTCATAAAACCATAGTGGTACTATACAAAGATCTTTTTGATAAATTAAAATGAATGAGCTACAGGATCCCATGAACTAGAGAAATGGTTGTCACAGACAGCCTGAAGGTAAAAGGAAGCTTCAGGCAGGTCAAAAGCAGGTGAGGCAGCTGAGCAGAGGAGCTCACAAAGCAGGGACAGCTGACACATCATTGACTGCTGATTAACTTCTTGGGGACTAGGATGTTGCTCTTAGAAGGCTGTGCTTCTTATAAGTGCCTAAAGGAATTAAGTTTATTTTCCACTTTCCATATCACTACAGAAGAATGGCAGATATCTTTCAGCACCCATTTCCAGACCTTCTTGATCAGACAGATGAATTTGAAGGGAAAAAAGAAAAAAAAAGAAAAAAAGAAATAGGCTAAGCCAATGTCTGGTATCAAAGAGTAGCTGAAAACATTTCTTAAAAGAAATTATTTTCCACGTTTTGCAGCAATATGCATTTGAAGTCATAGCCAATTGTAATAACAAGCCCTTATGTATCTGCTCTTAAACACTTTGCATTTGATCAGAAAAACAGCATCTTTCTACAAGTGCCCATAGGCATCCTTTCCATTACGGAGATTTCTATACTCACTTTAAATAACTTGTTTATAAATTATGATTTTTTTCATGTAAAGATTACTTGACAATGTAGTTCTGAAGAACAGTGAATAGTATAGTAAGCAAGTTACAATATCCAAGCTACAAAAGATATAAGTGGGAACATTTAACAGCAAGTACTAGATGGATGTGGGGAAACAGAAAGGGTATCTGACTTCTTGATGAATCTGAACTTATTTCACTTAAAAATCTGTAATTTGGAGAAAAATAGTCTAATGGGCAACATTTTTCTCATTGTCACAGTGGGAGTATAACTGTATTCTATATTACTTACCTCCTATAAATATAGATTCAGACTTTGATTTAGGGATTTTGAATGAATGACTAGCGGGGTCATTGGGGTCTTTGCAAAATATCCTGATATCCTTGCAAAGTATTGCCTTCTGCTCAGGGGAAAATACAGAAGGAAAACCGAGGATGTTTCACATGCTTTCTTTTTAGCTCCATTAACTCACACACTTATTAAGACATAGACAATAATACACAGGTGAAAGCATGTTATCTTACAAGATTCCTGACAGATTTGTGTTTGGTTGAATCCCCTGACCTAGAGTATCCAAGCTGAGAAGAGCTCAGTACAGATCTGCTGTTTTTCTGGACCCAATAAGTACAAGTCAGTATAGTAACACTGTACTGACATACAGTATACTATTTGCCAAGACAGTGAAAAATAGCTGGATGAGAGGTGGAACAAGCTTTTCTTCTATTTTTTGTGTCTTCTTTCTGTGACTGTTCAGGTATTCAGAGAGCTTGTTACAGTAGCTAATCTTATTCCCTTACAGGGAAAGTATGTACATAAACTTTTGCAATCCTAGTATTGATTTTGCTGTTTTAGTTGTTTGGCAGTGAAGAATGAGTCACACATGACTACTTAGCTTTATAGTTCTGTAGTGGGAAAACTAGAAGAATTTCTTTCAATATTCAATAGTAACAGCAAAGTCAAGAATAAAGAAGCTGTGATGCTTCTCTACAGAATGGACAGCTGACTGAATTTTTGTTAAGGTTATTTTTATTCTCAAATTACTAATGCAATTACTAATGCAATTCTACAGCTTCTTTGTCCATAAACATTAAATTGTTCATGTTATTAGGATCCTTTTGTTCAGCCAGGTGATGAGAAACTGTGTGACTAAATAAAGCATGAGTGCTGTATCAGATGTTTTAAATCAGATATAGCAGGAGGATGCTGCTATTATTATCTGTCAGGTTGTGCATAGTCTTCTGGGCCTTAATCTTACAGCAATTAGTCTCCTTCGTATAGGGTTTTGTGCTCTGAAAATACATAGATGTGAAAGAAAATGGAATAATGTATCAGCAAAGTGGGAAAGGAATGGATGAACTTCCAGCAAATTCTGAAATGTTCCCTTAAGAGCTGCTTGTGAAGGCTGCCTTGAATCTCAGTTTGAGTGCTAACACACACTGTTGCTGTCATTTAACAGTTCACCAAATGCATGGTTCCAAGAGAAGATACTGCATTTTCCAATCAACCGGAAGGTTTAAGTTTTGTGAATATGCTAGCTACTTTCCTATTCCACCTGCATTTGAAACTGAAGCTTGGTATCCTCTCTGATAAATAAATACATACATAAATTTGATTAGGTTAAATAATTTAACCCAAGTCTGGTTATATCACATCTTGCACAGGATGGATCCAGTCATGCTTTTTCTTGCAGAAATACTCATAAACAATTATTTCTAATTACTAGCTTGCTATTCAGTATAGCATTTCTCTTAAAGCCAGAAGACTGAATGTTACTTTCAAAATTTTTTCAGTAAAATCATTTGGTTGTCTTCAGTTATATTTATTAATTAAAGCTACTTAGTCTATCTAAGATGAAACTATTCTTTTAATGATGAAATGTCATTTGTCATTTCAGCTGAGCTTTACATGTGCAAAACCAACATTTCTAATACATTTTTTTGGAGTTAGTTTATGTCTCTCTGTTACAGTACTGGGACAATGTTATCTAATCTCAGAAAGAAGTTGTAGTTTTCTTGTTATGATGCTTGTTTATTGTGAGATATTGAGGTCAAGAAAAGCCAATAATTTCAAATGGGAATAACTGGAATGTCTGGTGTTTTCAGAAACACTATTATGATGAGTTCTCTAAAAGAGATGAAAAGGAACATCAGTCCTTCTAGGAACCTCATTCCCAATTTCACAATCTCTTGCTTCATTTTTTTTATTTTTGTGTGACCTAATAACAACAATAATGAAATGAGCCTAACCAGTTGATTTTAAAACTATAAGAATGTCAAGGAATATAAAAGTGCTGCCTGCTTCAATAAAATGAATGGTCAAGTTTGTCCACCTATTAAAAATGTTTATCTCAGAGGACTGGGAAAGGAAACTTAAAATCACAATACAATTATGTAAAGCATTGCCACTAGCTGTGAAAGATGATAAGTTTTTCAAACAATGAGTAAAGCAGAAAAAAAGAAATTTCTTTGCAGGGAAAGAGCAAACAGGTAATGTTCTCATCAATTGCCTCTGCTCCAGAGAGGTATTGGTCTTTTATTAATGTATGAAAAATCATTTTCAGTATTCTCTGAATCAGTCGGTCCTGGGTGGAGCTGTGGAAGCTTTGTGCCAGTCTCACAGGAACAAGTGCAGAACTTAATTAAAAAAAAATCATAAACTAACATTACCTTTTCTTGTCTTATATTCTCCTTCTATAAAGGAAATTTTCTTTTATAATAAAGATGACTTTTTCTTATCTAATGTAGATGTTTCTAAAGAAATAGAATCTGAATCCTCTGCACTCAGGAAGGGTGATATACATACCTTGCTCTCAACTTTTTTTGGGATACTCTACCAGGATACTCTACATGAGTGTCCTGGTTTCTATGGGGACAGAGTGGACAGAGGTGAAGCCATGGGCAGTGTATAGGCAGGAACTGTCTGGGGGAGGGGGAAGGAAATTGCCACTTGGGAGCTGGCTGGGGCTTCCCAGGTCGCATTGTTGAGGGTTGGTACATTGACTGTGTTTTGTACATTCCTCTATCAGTGTTATTATTGTTGTTTTCTTCTTTCCTTTACTCTTCTGTTAAACTGCCTTCACCTCAATCCTTGAGTTCTGCCTTTATGTTCCCATTCTCCTCCTCAGCCCACAGCTGGGAGGTGTGGCAGGTGATGTAAGCAAGCGGCCACATGGTTCTTTGTTGCTGGCTGGAATTAAACCAAGACAACAAGCAAGTTTAAGACACCTCAGTAGTGTTAGCATGTTTGTTAAACTGCAGGAATTTATTATTAGACCTGTAGTCTCATCCTCAGCATGTGTGCTCCTACAACCTAGAAATTAGAGCAGTTTGCATTCCTCTTTTTTATGTTTTACTTTATGAAAAGTATTTGATTAATGCCAATACTGAGGTGTTTCACTCAGGCAATAAATAGAAACTGAAATCTGAGGTTATTTTTTTGTTCCCCACGTGTCTCAAAGGTAACTAATTTCCTCTCCTTCCATTCATCAGCTTTCAGAAGCACTGAATGCAATAGAATGAGATGCACCTTGGTTAAAAAGGCATTTTGACAGTTTGTTTTAGCAAAGAAAGCAAAAGAAAGGCCTATCTTCAAATTCATACCATTAATAACAAGAGAATCTGGAAACATTCCTAGAATTAGCCAAGACAACCGGTATACTCCTGTATATTTTGAAGATTTAAGACACATAGTTGTCAAATTGTAATGTAGAAAATCAATGTAATTGTTGTAACTATAGAAGCCTAAGAAGAAGCCTAAGCAGAAATTAATCATGTTTTGGTAAGTGCTGGGAAAAAGGAACTCATTATAATCTTTACGTTTTACACAAAGTCTTTCTAAGTGCTTTGCAGGAAAAAGAAAACAGTCTAAGTCTTTTAAAGACAAAAAAGGGAAATGACACAACTTCTGAACACATATGTATGACTAATATTCTAACTTGAAGACAAGCAATGATTACATCAACAATGCAGATATTGTTATGACCAGGTGGCATGACCAGATATTAGATGTGATTCCCGTATTTCAAACAATATAAATTACTATAAGTAACTACAAGTAAACAGATGTGATATTCTGCTACAGAGCTCAACTCTGTGCAGAATTCATCCTTGAGTACATCTTAAATTATTTGGGCTCTAGTTGTTTACTCTACAATGTATTTGCAAAATAAGAGTGTGGTCAATCTGTTTGAGCTCCTCTTGTTTTCCCCTCTGTAATCAATATAACTTTTCCTATCTATGCAGACTAACTCAATGCAACTCTTTTTTTTTTATCACATTAGGCTTTTGACTATCCTGCTTTCTCTTCCTTTATTCCAATCCTCATTTCATATCTGCAGAGATTTCACGTTGTCTTATCTTCGCCCAACATGAAGCCTGAAATCTAGTTACAGATTTAAAACTCTGCCTCCCTCCTTTTCCCATGTTCCACCATGTCCAATTCTCAACTTCTATCTCCTCTGCAGATCTAGTTCTGGGATTTGTCTTCTGTTCTTGCACTAATGCACCATCAAGAAAGCTGTATTCTAGTTGCTGTGTGCTCTTGTACACAGGGTGTGATATGCCAAGAACTATCTTATGTACCCTCACTGTATAGGAATTGCAACCTGAATGATGTTTCCAGGTTGCTGTTATATGACAGACTAAGACTGCACACTTTTTGGATTAAATAAAAGTCATGTGCCACAATAATAAAGCATTTTAGTGTAAATATAGTGCATAATCTAATTTTGCTAGCCTAGTTCATGTCAGGACATATGTAGTATTTCTGAAACAATTGTGTCTATGATAAAGATTTTTGCTTATGCTGATTGTCATTATATCTTCATCCCATGGTTGACAGGGTTTTACCTGTGAAACTTCCTAGTGGGAAATTGATTTAATTCAGCAAATGACAACATGCAAGTGGTGAAGAAGACAGAGGAGGAACTTTCTGTTGCTGTAAAGTATTGATGTGGAAAATGCTGATCGGAACAAAATGGAATCTTTATTAAGGAGTTGTTTTGCTCTTTGAAAATAACTTCGCTTGCATTTTAAGCAGCTCGAGCAGTATTGGCTGAAAGTTATAATGTAAAATGTCATTGCCACCTACTCTCTTGCATCTGTTTCTCTGCTCTGACAATTTTCTGTAGCTTCTTAAAAGGTTTCAAAATCATTGTGCTTTTTGAAGTCAAGGCAGGTTGTAGGTTGTTTTCTGTTTACAGACTAGTAACAGCATTAGTTGCAAGGTCATTTTAAAGGTCATATTCAAGGCCTTTTTTAAAAGATAGGTGTTAGATTGCTATGATCTTCGCAGCTTATTTTTCTTTACACTGTAGGTTTTAAGAGGCCTATTGCAAAAATGTTATTTTGAGCTGATAACATTGAGTTTGATCTTACAAAGATTCAAAATCTAACTTGTTTTGAAGGTTTTTAGGCTTCTGCTGCATCATCTGTCTTTCTATCTATTCTTTCTCTCTGTGGAGAGCATTGCTGCTAAATCATTTTGCAGCATAATTTGCCGTAATGTTAAGGAGCCACAACATGGAGAGATGATCTCTCTGCTGCTTGTGAAAGCATACTTGTGAAAGGTAGTATGTCAACACACCCACAGGTCTTGGGCAAAACCACTGCTGCAGGTCTTTTTTTGTTATTGAGTGGGCAGGAGATAACTACATGTTCCACTGCAAGAAGAACAGCTTGCTCAATTCAGGTCATTTTTGAATGAGGTTGAGGTCTGATTACACTAGTGGCTAGTGTTGTGCAAGTATTGCTGGATGATTAAAGTCTGTCCTGTAGCATATTCAGGACCCACTCTCTACACTTTGTGTTCAGATTTGCAGGGAACAGTCAGTTCATGCTGGTGGTATTTTCTGCTCTCAACAGGTTTCCAGAAAGGGTCACCTTCAACTATTTGTGAAACAAATCCTCTGTGCGTGTAAGCAATTAGTGAATGGTAAGCCTGGAAAACTTTTGGTGATCTGAGTGACTTCATAGAATCTGGTTTTTCAGTTCTGTTATTTACCCAAATTAAGTAAGATACTAAAGTTTTTTGTTTCTTTTAAAATGTATAGCACTTGGTTATTTTTCCATTGTCCTCCCAGTAATGTTTTGGGGACTGATTGAAGTTTCTACAATAACTTGAGCATGCCGTTCTGTAGGAGAAAAGGAATAACTTCCCTGATTGTTCTACTTTGAAGTCTTGTGTTTCTGTGGTGGTATTTGCTAACAATAAAACTGAGACAGCCTCGGATATTTTCTCAGGTATGGGAAAGAGGAAGCACACTTAGGAGTGCTGTCTTTGCTGATTGTTTCTCAGCAAAGGAGATATTTCTGAATATGATTCAATAGGGAATTAAGTTTCACCACAGCAAAAGAAATATTTTAATTACACATTACCAGCTGTGTTATATATTGCAATTTAAGAATTTTAAACCAAGACCAAAGGCTTGATGAGTAAATTAACGAACAGAATATGTACTGCGCTGGCTCTCTTTTTTTGTTAGTGATTAGGCTTTAATGTACTAGCTCTCAACATATATTTTAAGACAAGCTTCTGTGGCTATCATCCAGTGCTGTCTATTTTAGAGTAACCAGATGTGGGATAATAAACTAAGTATAATGAACTAAGTCATACACACCCTTTTCTTTCTTACTTCATGGCTGTTCATGACAATTCTCTGCTAGCTGTATATATACTGAAGATTTTGCAACATGATGAGACTTCCGCTTTTTATGAAGAATGGATGTGGAATCCCTCTGATTGTGGGCAAAGAAATAATAAATCAACCTAGTGAGTTGAATTAATCACCTAGTAAGGCACTCCTATTTTATATTTTATAGTAACAGACAGTGGAGAGGACCACATGCTTTGGGGATGCGAGGCTCTTATGCTTTCTATGGCCCATATGGCCTAGAAGTAGTTCACATGTACTCAGATTAACAGTGTTATCATAATATAGCCCTTCAATTCGAATCCAATCTCTGTTCACTCACTTCTGACCATGTATAAAACTGTACAGCTGTTCTGTCTTCTCCCCCACTCCGCTTAATTTCTCTAGTAATTAATCCACACTATAAGTTCTCTATTGTTTGCTGTTAAAAACCAGATACTTGTGTTATACTTAATAACTGCATAAAGCAAGTTGAACTAAGGTAGCTAACTGAAATAGGGCTATAGGGGTGAAAAATGCCTTTTTGTTTACAATTAATGGAATTGGACGACATCCTCACTCAGTTGACTCCCCTAGTAAGACCATTGCTCACCAAACACTTGTGTGATGATGCTAAAGAAGCAACTGTATTTTATTTCTATCCTCAAAAACCTGAGGGAAATTCCTTGAAATTTATTTTTGTTGTGTTATTTTTTCTCCATGATAATTCTAACTATGCGTGCATCATTAAAATTAGGTGGAATATTAAAAAACAAAAGCATGAACTTGGTAAAAATGTCAGTTTGGGAATTGCTTCTGCTGTATTATAACAGTTCACAGAATCACAGAATCACCTAGGTTGGAAGGGACCTTTCAAGATCATCTAGTCCAACCAGTGAAAAACAAACAAACAAACAAGAACAAAAAACCCCCATATACCACAAATGAACAAAAAACCAAACCAAAACAAAAAAACCCTCACACAAACCCCACACCACTCCCAAACCACCACCAACT
>JAOXNG010000001.1:139790311-139804455 GCA_028566535.1 Scolopax minor | reverse complement strand
GTGTACTTCCAATAGGTCAAATATATGATGGCCTAATAATACCTAAGAAGGTATTTCTACTTTGTCCTATGTAGCCTTGTGAGCGTCCTTGCATGGGGCACCTTTATTTTTCTGTGACTTCTTTTTCTTTAAAAATCTTCAGAAGTTCTTAATATCTTCTTAATGTGATTTTTTTTTTTTTTTTTGGTCTCAGAAAGTTTCATTTGCTGGACATTTGACAGCCACCTCCAAATATACTTCTTTTCTATTCTTAATGTTTGTTAGATACTTTTATTCATTCATTTAATGACAAGAATGGCTGTAGTAGATATAATGAAATATATTGTTTACAGACTGCTAGAGCTTTCTGGTATGTGTGGAGCACATTCAGTGCCTACAAAAATCAATTACAACATCCGGCTCTCATTTCTTATTTTTATGATTCTTAGGTCTCAGACTAGAAAGGTATTTTCTGGCATACAGAATATTTGAGATGATTACATATCAGAAAAGGCTTGTGAGAAGGAAAAGGAACCTTTACTTTAACTTAACGTTACAAATTCTCACTGGAAAAGAATGGTGTTAAAACATCTTCAGAAGAATGGTACCATGATCTGAAACAGAAAAACGTGTGACACTGTCATGGAGAAAACAATTTGCACACACTGAAAGATAAGATTACATTTGAGCCTGCTGATAAATACTTTATTCCAGCCTGAAGGAATAATAATTTTGTACTGTCCTTTAATAAGGTTAGCCCTGCTGCATTCTTCCCCCTATATGTGCTCCACTGAGGTCTTGCTGTGAGTTTACACACAGTCATTTTGAAGTGCTGTGCTTTGTTATGTGACAGTGATGGAAAACTTGCGTGAAGGTAATTGGAAAACAAAGCATTAACTCTGAGTAAATGAAATTTGAAGACTGTTTAATTAATGACTAAGTTTGTTTATTCTTTATCTTCATGTTCCCCTATTTTGGGGATCCTTAAAATAAAAAAAAAATAGGAAAAAATGAATTTTGTAATAAAACTGTATTATAAATTCAGAACTGGCACATTTAGAAAGCAGGAACACAGAAAAACATTTTGAAAGCTTTTTATCTTTCTCTTTTCAACTGGATGGAATTCTGCTCACTTGTGGAATATCATGGAACCCTCAAAAATCCCCTAGCACAGGTTTGTGCATTTTTTTAGAGAATGTGACAATAGCCATGGCACTTATTCTGTTATTTTTGTAGTCCTTACATCTTGCATTTAACAGAAAGTAGAATTGTTCTCTAAATAAGATTTCTCAGCACTCATAGTGTTTTCTTATCTTTTGTTCAGAGGGTTTACATTTCAAGGATTATTGAGTTTTATAGGCATAGAAAATGAAGTTACAAAAGCTTTCTCTGAACAGATCCTCACCTGCTTATGCAAACACAGTGTAAGAGTACAAGAATACAGCTTATGTCCTAAATACACAGGTTGAATCTGAAGGGTTCATGAATAGGTAGGTTTATCCCCATATATACACTGCTTACCTCTCTTTCAATAGTGACCTTTTCCTGTGAAGTTTTCTGAATCTGAAAAAGAAGGAACACAACCCGGATTACTGTCATGCTGAAAATACATAATATTTCAAGGAAACTGTGAAAAAGACTTCTGTATATGTCCTCAAAGAGTCCTCTGGTTGAGAGCCAGAGATCTAAACTTTTTCAAATCATGACTTTGCACAATCATCACTGTGGGAGCTACTTTCAAGTGGAATTGCTTCCCTAGAGGGCTAGGTGAGCCAGTGCATATTTCTTTTTGGGACTAGTTCACACATATATGGTACAAGTACTTGACATCTGTTAGTTGGTGTGAAGTTACCGCTCTCCTGATGAGAAGGAATGATAGCCATACACTATAATCAGTAAAAGCTCATCACTAAAGATTCTGCAAAAGCAGAACTGAGCCACAGGAGAGAGCCAGCAACACGTGCCTTAAGTAAGGTTATCCATAGTAAAAAATAAGCATTTTTTTTTCCAGTGGATGAGACCAGGACAGTTGTCAGAAATGTACAATGTATATTTTTAGATTCCAGATGTCCAGCAGCAGTGTGGATTACTGAAAGAATGCTAATGAATGTATAACAGCTTCCCTATATACTCCTGTGCAGATGTCAATCTGTATTACAGACAGTATAAGAGAGAATGAGTCTTTCTGACAGCCATAAGACATTATAAATACTCTGTTTCTTGGATTATTTTTGAAGGAAATTCAAAGTTTTTATAAAATTATCTAAGGAAAAGAAAGAAAGAAACTGAATCATCTGTATTCACATAGTGACGTCTTTCTTATGCACCCACCATTTATGTCTTGTAATAAAGCATTACAGACTGACTACTGCAATTTTTTCCCAGAAACTAAAATCCAAAATTGTAGATAGAGCACTGCTGGGGATTATCAGTGGGATGGATGTGTCTGGCATGAGTGTTAGTCTTGGTTTGGCTTCATTAAATGAGCCATTACCAGGGAAGACAAGTTGTTGTATACTTTTATTGCCTTCCACTGTTTCTTCTGTCAAATCAAAATTTTGTAACTTTGGTTATAGCAGTTGTTCTAACTCCATTTCTTGATATTTGAAGTAGTTCATTAGCTTTTAAAATGACAAGGAAGAAAAAAAAATATTGATCTTCAGAAGTGGCCTGCTATTGTTTCAAACTGTGAATATCCTCTATTCTGTGTCATGATACACAAGTAAAGGTTAGTAAATGAAAATAAATAGTAATTCTATTGTATAATATTGTTCGAAGCCCTCAGATTGAGAAAAACAAACCAGAAGAAAAAAACCTCAAAACCAACAAAGCATGAATAGCTTCAAGAAAGTGACAAGATTATAATACAAAAAGTGGTTTATACATTCACTTTTCAAGAATCTCTCATTTTCTCAGTGTTATCTTACTATATTCATAATTATTATACCACAGCTCACTAACAAGTAATGTGTATCCATGGGAAAAGATATTTCATGTCTATTAAGTACACCAGAAAAAAACAGTTAAATTAATATGAATTCCCATTTTCCTTAGCTCTTAAACTGGTAGTTTTCAGAGATGTTCTTAGTGAATGGCTAAGGAATCGTGTTCCTTCTCCTGATGCACTAACACCATCTTGAAGAATTTATTCTCCCACCACATGATAGAAGAGAGAACATGCTGTCCCTGTGTATTCTACCACAGTAGAGATCTCTAATTCACTGACTGATAACATCAGTATTACATTAGCAGGTTTTGGCTCATGTGTGAATAATCTAAAATACTGTTCAATATTTTTTCTTCAAATCATACCCTAAAATTTGGTTATGATAAAAGATTTTTTTTTTCTGGAACTCAACTGTAATTAACTAAAAGTGGTTCTTAGGGCTTAGTAACGATTCTTCTTTCATTAGATCTGATTTAAGCTAGCACTATTTTCTATTTTCTTTTGAAACTTTCCTATCTATCTCTTAATATCTTCAAACAACTGGAAAAAACAAAGTATTTATCTAAAACACAAGAAAATAACCACAATTTGAAAAAAAAAATCTTTTTTTCCCCCTGATTACTTGACAAAGCAATCTTATAATTTTTCAAGTCTAAAATATTTCAGTTAGACCTTATATGCATAACAATACGATAAAATATCATTTTAACACTACAGGGATAACACAGAAAACTTCATGTCAGGCTTATTACCTCAGTGTGACAATGAGTTCTATTTTAATACCGCATAAACGATAAAACATCTCAATAAAATGTGAATGGATGATTCCAAACTTCTTTTTCCTGAAGATTTAATTTTGTTGCTACTTTGTTTGAGCTGGCAGACAATAGATGATTGGTTCGTCAGATTCTTTGGCTTTGATATTCTCTGCTATTATTTTAAAGATCCATTTTTCATATCTGATAGTGGAGTGACTGTGAAATTGGTATTCCTAGTGTTTTCCAGAATTCCTTATTCATATGTTTATCAGAATTCAGTCATTTGCAACAAAAAAAAATATTGTGCCCTAATTTATTTTTTATTGTGTAGCTGACAGCTTAATAATAAATACAAATGATATTAAAAATAAAAGATTCCTTATCTTTTAAAAAGTAAGGAACTTTTTCTCTAGGTAATAATAAGAAGCAGAATCTTAGCTATTCTGATTCATTAATTTTGCCCACTTCAGGTGGAAATGTCACTGCAGGAATATCAGGAATGTTAACACTGAATCCTGATGAGAAAGACATGTTGACTGTCAGGTATTTTTCTCCAGGCTTATATTTCCTACCTTCACACATTTTACAACATTGTTGCAATTTACTATTTTCACATTTTGTCTTCAATTTACATAATATTAACCTCAGACTTCTCTCTGATATTTGTTATATTTTATTTGTCCAGTCATTTAGCTATTAGAGCAAACATATAAAAGGAAGCATCTTCGTTTCATTTTTTTTTTACCAACTCACTTGATTATGTCACTCCTGCAATGGTCTCTGTGGCAATAAAGTTAGCTAAAACAGAAGATTCAATCTAAGACCTACCATTTAACTGAAGAACTGTTAGAGGACATTAGGCAAATAAAGACCTGTATATGAACTAGTTATGCAGTGTATATTGATTAGAACTGTAAAAGTTAATGCTTCCTGATTTTTTCATAGCTCTATCTTTCAAGGATATATTTAAATTATGCATGAAATCTTAGCATTTGTTGCAAAAAGAGAATCGTACCCCTCTGTCATGGAAAAGTTGACATCACATCAAGAAAAAAGGGTGCATTCTGTATTAAAGCAGTATTTGAATAGACCCAGTGGGAAATCACACTTTTTACACATTGACAAATATACATATATACAAGTTTAATTATGTCTCACATTAGACCATCTAGATCATACACACATACACACACACACCCCTATTCACCAAGTTCAAAATATCATCAAATAACTTCTAAGAACGGTTAGTAGGTGCTTTATTGTATTTATTTACTTATTTATGGACTTTATTTAGATTGTTCTCAAGGTTAGCGTGCAAGAGGGAAGTCCCCTTGAAGAAGAATCTCCTCTCAGCAAAGTATTCTTAACATAAGTTTACCCTTGAACATGAAAGGAGAGGAGGCCAAGTGATACCTAAGATTAATTATTTTCTGTTTAGTTGATTTAATTATTCTATTCAAATAAAATTCTCTCCTTTATATTATAGTGCAATTAGGATGGGATGTGTTCCCTTTTGAAAAATTAGGATCATCAGAAAGAGCACAGAAAGGGCTTTAAGTGTAAGAAGCCACCACAGAAACAATTTAATTGATATAATGCTGATGAGTGTCTGCTGAAGAATGAAGGGGTATTTCCTCCAGTACTTTGAGTTTATTCCAAGGTTTAATTACTTAACAAGAGCTTTGAAATTACAGTCACTCTTTAACTTTTCCAAGTGAAGAAATAAATTGTTTCAAGTACCTTTTTTACATTTACCAACTTTATATCATGACATCTGATAAAAATGTTAAATTTAATGCAATTCAGAGGTAGTGTCCAGTGAAATACAGTTGATAAAGGTAGATAAGAGGAACTGTAGAAAGTGGAGAGCTTGGCTTAGGCAGCAATTCAGTGAGAAGAAATGGAATGCCCGCACTGGACATCATGGAGCATAAGAATTTTGTTATGATGTTCAGCTTTTCCAGCTGTTAGCATGTATGTTAGCATGTATTAACACAAATTCATTCAAGGACAAGAACTCCTTTTTTGATGGTAGTCTATGGAATATCCTATTTCAGAACACATTCAGCTAAATAGTAGTGTGCTAGGCAAAATTTTATGACATCCAGTAGAACACAGCATCCCAGAAACAGTAACAGAAGACACAGGTATGTTTGACTTGAACAAAAATGTATAAATGTATAAATTTCCCAAAACTGGTAAGAACATGTCTGCTGTAGCAAAATGTAGCAAAACAAAAAAATGTGCAGCCGGCCCAGCTCAGTGCTCTTGCTCAAAAGCTAGGTTTTGTATTCTGGTTGCAGCCCTGTGTTAGCTTATGCTTTCCAGAAAAAAAAGTTAGTGTTTCTGTCTAGCTGCACTTGTCTTTGACATGGTATAGTGATGGTTTTTATCAGAGTTAGGTTGATAATTGGATTAAATGATCTTAAATGTCCCTTCCAACCTAGACAATTCTATGATTCTGTGATTTTATGTTTTTGGCTCTGGTCAGTATTAGCTCAAGGATCTCTGTGCTACTCTAAATAGACAGACTTACATGCACAGCATTTTCAAAATAAAACAGAAAATTGAAACTTGCTAAATATGACAGACACAAGGTAGTTGCAGACTGAAAGTGCAGAGCTTTCTTCCTCAGTCCTACAGCACAGTGCACATGTGCTCCACTTCCAGCTTCCTTGGCTGGAAGTAGTAGTATACACTAATTTCTGCCTCTGCTCTTGTGTTCACACTAAGGGAATCTTAACATAGCTAGGCTTAGCATAACATAGTTAGATAGAGGGTTTGAGGATATACTTAAAGCTCTTAAGCAGTGCGAACAAATGACATACACAATTTTTATTTCAAACTTACTAAGCTTGACATTAGGAAAGCAATGATTTTTTCTATTAGACATCAATTTGACAGTTGCACAATAATGACTACTGCTAGCCATCTAAGAAAGTGGTATGTGAGAATTTCCATTGATAATAGTAATTAGATCATCCGAAGCGCATCTTTTACTAAGGGCTTACAACCTAGTTTGTGAATAAGTCAAACCTTCATCTTATATAAGATCTGTTTCAACCCACAGAAAGAAATAGTAACTCATTGAAAAAACCCAACCAACCAACCAAAAAAAAACCCAAACCAAAGAAAAACATTCTCCAAAGCTTTCCCGCTCTGTGTTTTACAATTTCAATGCCATAAACAGTTTTCAAATGTAATGTAGATTACTGGAGTAATCTAAAAAGCCAACTTAAAAAAGTTTTGTATCACAGTCAAATAGCATGTCATATTTGTTGAAAATGTATTTGCTTGTATATATACATGCATATATATAAAGAAAAAATATAGTTTTATTATGATTTAATCAGCAGAGATTTGATGTAAATATTATTGTTTATATTATGATATTTGTATTGTTTTTATGATATTTTATTGCAATCTGTATTTGCATTCCAGGAATGTTAACGAGTTCCACTGTGGGACTGACTGTGCTAGCTACTCTCCTAATACAACCGGAAATGATGGTAACTACTACAGGGAGCTTTAATCTACATGTAAAACCATAAGAACAGAAAGAGAGAAAAAGCATTGAATAATACAAAATTATAGAATCATAAAATCATTTAGCTTGGAAAAGAGCCTTAAGAACATCAAGTCCAACCATAAACCTAACACTGCCAACTCCACCACTAAATCATGTCCTTAAGTACTACATCTACATGCCTTTTAAATACCTCCAGGGATGGTGACTGAATCAGTTCCTTGGGCAGCCTTTTCCAGCACTAGATAACGATTTCAGTGAAGAGACTTCCTAATATCCAATTCAGACTTCCCCTGTTGCAATTTGAGGCTGTACAGCCTGCATGCGCTGTTCTCTTGTTTTGTAGTCTCATACTCCAACACAGGTATATTTATATATGTATACCAGCTTGATGGATAATATTTTCTGTAGACTGCTTTCAAATATAAATATGATGGATAACATGAGTGAAAGAATGAAGATTTTGGATGAGAAATCTGCCGAGGAGGTGTAAGGAGAAGAGAGAATAAGCTCACTGAGAAGAAAGTTAATCTCTCAGTGATGAATGAAAGATAATAGAATAGGAGTAAACTTTGAAACTGAAAACACATAAATAATGATTGATCTGAGAGACAGAGAAAGGTGAAACAGTTCAAATGATAAACCAAGAGGAAGATCTGCAAAACAGGATTGTGAATGGAAATGAAAGGGACAAAACTGCATTTTTCAGATGACAATAGTAAAATTGAATTAAGGAAGATATGGCAAGATGACTCAAATTTTAGAAAACTTTCTGGGGATCTAATACCTTAACCTAGCCTTAAGTTATCAGATTTGAATGACATTTTAAGCTTCAGGGAATACTCACATCATCTAGCTTTAGAATATTTAAAATTCTTCTTTGAGGAACAATTTAGATCTCTCAGCATGTGTTTATGTGTTTCTTACAGAGTTCAGATCTGCTGTCACAGGTTATTCAGAAGTTTTATAGTAAGCGTATTTGCTGTCCTAAGTGCTGTAACATTGTCCTGGAAACAGGCTGTTCCTTGTTTATGGAACCAAAGTTTCTGGCCTGAGGAAGATAAGTGACAATACCTGAGTCTATTGGATTTCATCCACGTGGTCACTGATGTCTGTTAAAAACATGAGACTCAAAAAATAATTTCAGAACTTAAAAAACAAGGAAGAACTTTTTAAAATAATACAAATACCTTCTAACTGCCGGAATGAAGACCAATGAACTCACTAGCTGTAAACTGCTCCTTCTGACTTCTCAGAACTGGATAGTAGTACATTAAAGAGTCAAAGACTTGTGGAAAAATTTACGGTTATGCTTAATTTTAGAATAAATAATTCAGAGAGTCAATATGGGTAAAGTTAAGCTTGAATCATATGAGTTTTCTGGGAAATTTAATTATTTGGCCCTCATCTGTGTCCATGTGCTTCTTCATGTTATTGTGGAAATGCAACTTAAAAAAGAACAAAAAGCCCTAAAATGCATTTTTTTTTGTAGTTCAACAAGAAAAATGGTGCTCCAGTGTAAATGCAATGGTCTTGCTGCCAGAGTGCTCAGAGTTTTGGCATTGGTACATCAGTCACAAAAATTGCTGAGCTGCTGATGGCTTCACAAAACAATGTTCTATTAATGAGATAAATTTTCATCTGTTCATTAACATTAAATTTACACTAGACAGTAGAACCCAAAATTATTTTAGGCAGCTATAGAAAGATCTGTGAAATATCTGTGATACACTGATGCTCTCTAATATTATTGGAATAAATGCTAAAAACATTGATAGTTTATGTTGTGCTTACACTTGCATTTTCATATGACTGTATAATTTAAATACAGTGCACGCTGAATAGGACAATTTAATCTTTAAAGAAAAGTAAGATAATAATATAATCTAAATAAAATACATTAGGTAAGCATTTTGAAAAGAAATCTTCAGGCTGAAATGTAAGCCTGCTTGACTGAAAAGTCAACCATTTAATGTCCAGTAAAGCAATTTTCTGTAGGAAATTGATTCTATCTTGGCTTAGAGATTAAAAAATAACACTATAAAATGGAAGGGTTTTGCTCAATGTCATATCTGTAGTGTTTGCTCATGATTTGAGTTTTAATGACATTTTAGAATTTATTTTCATACTTAGATTCACATACAGCAGATTTCAAGTTCCAGAACTTTGAATTATTTCAAAATGTAAGGCTACATTCAATCAGAAATCTTGTTAGGTTTAAAAAAAAAAAGCAATGATTTTGATTTCTTACTTAAACAGAGAAAGAAAAAAATCTATGTAATCAGATCATGGAAGTTAAATATAGAATTCCAAACAATATTTAAAACAAAAAAAAAAAAGGGGAGAAAAACCCCCAAACTCTCTGAGAATTTCCCAAAGCAGACAGCTACATTAACCCTGGAGTTTGCTATTTTTTTGCTAATAGCAGCAAGAAATACTGTTTCATGGGACTATTGTCAATCAGGAAGCTATCATTTATTTAGTGCTCAAAACCATGTTGAATGTTTCACAAAACCAATTTTTTTTTTCATAAAGATAGTAATCTGAACTTGAAGACCTGATGGCGTACTACCTAAGAGAAGAAAACAACAAAACAATTTTCTGGGATATCTAGAGTTATAAGATGAAAATGGAGAACCAATACTGCAAAATTACATTTAAAATTAATCAGATGATGTTTTCTTGTGCTTGAGACCTTAATGATTCTGCTGAATATGGGAATGAATGGAAACAGACGTGTAAGCATATATGGTGGTTGTTTGTGGTTATCCTCAGAAGGCATTAAGCGGGAATCTTAGTTCAGATATTTTTCAGGTTTTATGTTCCTTAAGCTTGTGCAGGGATGAAATTAAATGCATATTTTAAAGAGTTCAAGATGAACAACTGCATAATGCTAACATTTCCCATTAAGAGACATGGATAACATGAAACAGGAAAACATAGACACACACACACACAAACCCACATAAGTACCCAGAGAACCATTCTTGAAATGTTTGGTATTTCTTAAATTCCTCCCTTTTAATCATCCTATCGGCAGTGTGACTAAGTTTTAAGACATTATTTCTTATTCTATATTGTCTTGACCATGAGTAGAAACATTTTTGGTTAGCAGACTGGAAGTACCTTCAAGGTCTGAAGGAAGTGGCTAACAATATTTGGGTTAGTTCCTTTCAGAAGAAAAAAAGTTCCACATAAAACTAAATTATATTCTTTCTAATTCCCAGTTTTCTGACATGAAAAATATTTGGAAATAGCCACAACCTCTGGAAGACTTGTCCACATAAATACTGTGGGCAAAACCCTGTGTTATGTGGGCTCCTAGGTTTTCCACCATGGTTGTAGAAACTCTCTAGCTTTCATTGCTAACTGTTTTGTGAATCACAAACTAGTTATTCTTTTAATAGGAACACATGGTTAAACTCTTGGTGAGAGTAGAAAAGAGGAGAGAGAGAATAAGTAAGCAGATTCAAAGCGCTTTTGGGAAGAGTTGATTTCAGCTGCCTTTGGCTGAACAGTTCTTTCTCCCGCTGGTAGAAACCCTTCATTTTCCATAATACTACTCACTCCTGGCATGCCAAAGCAGCTTTGTTTCAGCAGGGTGTATGAATGCATTGGTATGTTTAAATGACAGTGTTTAGCTTTTGGCAGACTGAATGTAGCATAGGAGAGTCTGTTCCGGAAACATTTTGACAGTAATGTTCAGGAGAACATGAAAAAAACAGTATATTTCCAAGGTCACATCTATACTGATGTATTTTGTCATCTGATGAATGATACCACAAGATCACCATACAGCAAATGAAAGTCAACCCACTCCGACATAAAAGGCACTTCTTCTACAAACTTTGTTCTGCATGTTTTAAAGTATCCTGTAGTTAAACTTATATCTGTTGCATTGCAGTCATGTGTGAAAAATAATTGCTTTTAATTTTTTTATCAGTTCCTCATTGCTATTTTTCTCTATGGAAATGCAGGAATAGCATGTATCAGATAATTCCCATTCTCTCTTCAGTTCAGAATACAAATAGTGTGTGTATGTGGAAGAATTTTTTTTTAAATCTTTGATCTGTCACAAGAACCAAACAAGATTCATTTGAAAAGCTCCAGTGCCAGTAGTCTACTGGAAAGCCTCTGCTTTTGTCTCCATTTTACTCACTGACTCAGATCTTCAGATGATGTAATCTGGCAATAGCTCCATTAAAGCCAGTGGAGCTGTGCCAACTCATGCTGCTGAGGATAAATCCTATGGAGTTCTGACCTGAGCCTTGAATTGTCCTTATTGGTTTCAGCAACTCTGCATGCTGAATATGGGTCAGATTGTGAGTACTTTATTCCCATGTAATTTTTTTTACACAAATCATCTCATACTGATATGAGATAAGGTAAAAAGATAGAAGGTTAACTAGAAAGTAAAGTGAAAGATTAATCTGCTAAATAAAAAAAATATACTGTCTTACAAAAATCCTTGCAAAGGAATAATATAGTACCTGAAAAAGTTTGCTAAAAGTATATTTAAGCCATTTCATGTTTGCTAAAGTTAATAAATGACCTACCAAATATGTTCATGATTTACAAATTATTGACAGTGTATTGCCCTAAATTAGACTTGTCAAGAATGCTTTATGGGTGCAAGTTTGTGGTAGCATAATGGATTGCCTTGTTTATGCCTATGTTACTGCATTAGAGCGCTGATTTAATAGAATTTTAATTAAGTTTGTTTCTAATAAGATATATTTATCACAGTTTATCACTGTTTGTAAGAAAGACCTTAGTGCCTGTATCAAACCTTAAACACTGAATAGCATTGGGCAAAAGGTGATTTGTGTGTCTTATACTACCTAGCTTTCAAACAAGTGTGCAGACAATAGCATCTTTGCCGGAAAGAGAAATAAGATTCTGCTTGTACAATGTACTAGTTGTGTAAATTTTTAATGCAATACAAAAGACTGAATGCATTGTCTAGTATTAATAATTTATAGATAATCCTTTTAGCTATCCACAAATTGGCTGCAGATAGCACACAGAAATTGTGTCTCATATGTCTATGTGGATAAACATTTCTAATTCTAGCTTCTTAGGAGATCTCTTCTCTGTAGTAAGCAGACTTTTTGTTGGATGTTGCATCTAACTTTCCTTTGATTTAGAGGCAATTATTCTGCTTTGAGTTATACCAGCATGGATCTACTGGTCTGGGTTCAGTCAAAGCAGAAGGTAGTTTACTACACTGTAAAGAAGCATGAGATGTGTCCCCAGAGACAGTGGATATTTCAGTCTACTTGAACTAGATAGTAAACTGTTCAATCTTGTGGAAGTAGAATGGTTCAAAAAATTGCTACCAGCATCTTCAGTCTTTCCATGATTACTGTCAACTTGTGTTAAGGTGTGTGCCAAGTCTTATAAGGAGCACCTGAGGGCCATGGGATTGTTTAGTACAGAGAAAAGGAGGCTGAGGGGAGACCTTATCACTCTCTACAACTATCTGACATTGTAGCGAAATGGGGGTTGGTCTCTTCTCCCAAGTAACAGCCAATCGGACAAGAGGAAAAGGCCTCAAGTTGCACCAGGGGAGGTTTATACTGGATATCAGGAAAAAAAAAATTTACATTTAAAGGGTTAATAAGCATTAGAACAGGCTGCCCAGGGAAGTGGTAGAGTCACCATTCCTGGAGATATTTAAAAGAGGGGTAGACATGGTGCTTAGAGATATGGTTTACTTGTGATTTTTGTCAATATTAAGTTGATGGTTGAACTAGATGATCTGAAAGGTCCCTTTCAACCTAGGCAATTCTATGATTCTGTGACTGAATGAAGGACAGCTCCTTCTTCCCACATCACTCTCGGACTTGGACTTGGAAGTCCTTGCTCTCCTCTGCACATGTGAACCCTATACCTAAAAAAGCCCACTAAGTTTGCAGTTTGAGGCATCCTTGTCATCCACTCCATACTGGCAAATAGTTTAATAGTGTTCAGATGACACACTCATACCCACAAATCTTAGCATATCTTATGGGAGTTTCAGTGTTCCTCTAGGAACAAGAAGTTAAAAAATTCTTTTTTGTGATGTGCTCACTTATTTCATGGCTTTCGGTAATACTGGAAACCAGACAATTCTTTGTGAAAAGCCACCCTTAAAAAACGACTGATTATTTCATACTTTTCTCAAGTTTTACAGTTTCCATGCCTTATACTTAATAATAATTTTTATTCTAGTTTTTGCTTTCCTCTGTTACACTTGTTGAGCTATTCCTCTGTTGAGCTAGCAGTGGTCTTCAAAGAGCAGGTTAACCAGGAATAGTTTCTATTATATCTGATTTTCCCAGCTACCTGGACCTGCTCAGCTCTAGTATATATGATGTGTTTTTCTTGCAACCACTGAAGAACACAAAAGTGAACATATATATAGGGCTGTCCAAAGCTTTTTCTTGCAGGACAACTGGAAAGATGGGACACTGGGCAGGAGATACAAGTAATCTGAAATATCCTTGTAGTCTCCATGTCATATGACATTCTGGACATCTACAAGAGTAAAACTGGAAAATTCACTGGTTCTATAGTTATTTCTTCTTCTCAGGGAAAAACTGAAATACAGAAAATACTGGTGTGAGCTCCTCTTGCTCTGTCTGACTGACAGCTTTGTAGGCTGCGAGGCCGCTCATAGAACTTTTAAAGGAGAGCTGCTCCTCTCCTGTGAGTCCAAACCCACTCATCCAGTCCCAGAACATCTGGAGGAGACTTGTAGATGTCACTGTTTCAGCTATCAACTTGTTCACTCAAGTGGAGATTTGCTTAGAAAGTTTTCTTTTGTGACCTCATAGATAACATCTATAGGGTATGGAAGTAAGAGTACTTTCATAGAATCATAGAATCATAGAATGGTTTGGGTTGGAAGAGACCTTAAAGATCATCTAGTACCAACCTCCCTGCCATGGGC
>JAOXNG010000001.1:139768919-139781186 GCA_028566535.1 Scolopax minor | reverse complement strand
CTACTGGAGAGAATCCAGCGTAGGGCAACAAAGATGATTAAGGGATTGGAACATCTCCCTTATGAGGAAAGGCTGAGAGAGCTGTGACTCTTTAGCCTGGAAAAGAGAAGGCTGAGGGGAAACCTTATTAATGCTTAAAAGTATCTAATGGGTGGTTTGAGGGAAGATGAAGCCAACCTCTTTATAGTGGTTCCCAGTGACAGGACAAGGGGCAACGGGTACAAGCTGGAACATAGGAAGTTCCACTCAAATATAAGGAAGAACTTCTTTATAGTGAGGGTGGCAGAGCACCAGAACAGGCTACCCAGGGAGGTTGTGGAGTCTCCCTCTCTGGAGATCTTCAAGACCTGCCTGGATGCAGTCATGAGTAGTGCGTTCTAGGCAACCCTGCTTTAGTAGGGGAGTTGGACTAGGTGATCTCTAGAAGGTCCCTTCCAACTCTAACAATTCCATGGTTCTGTTTAAATAAAGGAAAAAATATTGAGACATAATTAGAAGGGATTTAATTCCAGAACAAGAGTCGCGGTTATTTATTTTCAATGCTTAAAGTACAACAGTATCAATGGAATTATGAGAAAAATTATCTAGGGATAATGAGACATATAGTCATATAGCTGTTAATATATCTTTAGAACTATATCCTGAAAGCATTTTATATCCTGTGCACCAGTCAGACTTTTTTTCTTTGTGGTGGGGTACAGAAGTTATGAAGGACTCCATGCTTTTCACCAGGAAAAGGATATTCTTGCATTCATTATAGTACTGTATATATATAGTACTGTTTATTCATTATAGCAGCTGTTTCCTTGTCTACTGCAAGAAGAATCTACTCTGGCCGCAAAAAGAAAGTCAGCAATGTGCATTTTATATCTTTGTAAAGAAAGACATTTGGGACAATTATGAATTAGAAGTGTTCCAACACTTTTAAAGCACTGTTTGATGTTACCTGACTAGCATTCATTAGCACAGAGCTCATAAGATCAAACCATATTTTAACAATGTTGGAGCTATAGCTCTTCTGCTTTCTACCTCTAACATGGTCATTTTGTGTAATGTAGGTGGGATTTAAAGGAATGTCAAAGTGTCACTAATCACAGAAGACACAGAAAGGAGCTCAGAAGCAGAAAGAGAATACCAAGAAATCAGAATGTGTAATAGAAAAGAGGGAAATTATCTGCTACAGATTGGAAGGCACCTACATGTGAGTTTGGGGTTTTTCATGTGTGTGGTTTTTTGCTTTCTGAACAAAATGCCTAATTTTACTTTAAGCACAAACTTTATATTCCACGGAACTAGATGTCAGAAAGAAAACAGAAAATAAGTGGAAAACCAACATATTTTTTTCCAAAAGCAACCCATTTTCTTGGACTATAGGATAATCAAGTAGATTTTTGACAAAGGAGTACAGTTGCTTAAAATTAGTTGCTGCACAGGTTTATTGTCTGCCAAGAAGACATGGAATTAAGGTGGGGATACTGTGAGGGCTGAAAATCATGGGATTTAAGTGAGAATGAGAAGCGCAATAGTAAGAAATGAGCCAGAAGAAGAAAGCTGGCATCATTGCACTAGAACGTATGGAGATAAAGGATGCCATTCCACAGGAAACTAGGCTTCATTTAAATTCCACTCTCTGTAGAAGCCCCCTTTTTAAGACATTTTGTTAAGGACTCCTAAGGATTAAGGAAAATAAAGGTTTTTCAACTTCTCTGAAATGGAAGAAAATAGTATCCTACAAAGTCTTGTAATTTTCATTGTGCAGATTCAGCAGAGGAATAAGTAGAAATTGCAGAAAGGATTCTTGTTTTCTGAAAATAAAATCAGCTTGAAATCCTGATTACATTTGCCTCTGAAGCCTGTTTATCACAGGCTTACAACATGGAAATTCAGAACATGAAGTGTATATTGCTGTCTATTCATTTAATGAAAACATAAAAGCTATAAGTGTATATTAATTCTTTTTTTTTATGGAACTTGTTTTCTAACTTTTTTAAGTTGATTTTACTATTATAATATTCCTAGCACATTTCATGGGAATGACATATCTACATACATGACTGGTAAACAGTTTGTTAGTGTTTCCAAGTATCTCCTGCGTGGTAAATTAGTTCTTATTTTCACAAGGTAGGAGAGAAATGATTTCATTAGGTGCTGGAATTAAGAGTACTTAATAGCTTGGGAACTGTGACACAGAGATTAAGTTGTTGTGCTTCATTAATTAATAGTAAAATAAAGCAGCAGCTGCATACTAGACTGTTATAGTACTAATTCTCAGAGCACCAGGACTTCCCTTTTTGGTAAATGCAGAATTTCTCTGGAGGTAGCTTCAGGATAGCTATGTACAAATTGAGTGAAATTGATTTTTTTTTGTGTGAAATTCATTGATATAGGATACTTATAATAAACCGTGAAGAGTTTAGAGACTTGGAAGATACTCCCTGAAAGAAGAATTAATTCATTCCTGTGTTCAAAACCTCAACCTATCCAGCATCTGTCAGGCAGGTGGAATAAGCTTTGGGCTGGGACGATTTACTATTCCTGCATTAGCAATTGTGGTCTTAACACTTGCAGCCACAAATGATAGCGAACAGAGTGTTTTCCCTCACATCCCCCTACACTGTGTGGAAGAACTATCAGTAGTGACTTGCAAGCAGTGTTTGGACAGCTCTTCAAAGCAGAATTCATTGCACTGCATTTTGCCTTTTCTTCTGTAGGTGAAGAAGAGACAAGAGTTACTGCCATCATTGCACATGACGGTAATTTCATGGCACTAAGAATAAACAAAATGCATCTCAGCTACCTAATAAATATAGCTACACACTGATTATTTCTAACTATATGCCTTATTTATACACACAATTTGCAAACATCTCATTCTGAATCCAGGAAACTAAATCCCACATCTGATCGGTGAATCTTGCTAAATCAAAGTTAGCCATCAAATTACAGTGTATTTTACCTTCTCTACAGGGTTGTAGAAAATGTATACAGGTACCTGTTTGATTAGCTCTAGCTTTATATGTAATAGGCTGTCTCTCTTTATTGCATGATATGTCATATTGTGTATCATATGAAAATTACTTTGTCTGAGTGAAGTGAGTTTTTGATATGAAAAACAGTTTGTCTGAGTAAGAAAACTCAGAGAAAGTTTTAAAAACTTTAAAAACATTATCTTTAGGAACCTTATACAATCAGCCCAGCTCTCTGAGTAGAGCTGTTTTGAGGATATTGTAGACATTGTATTCATTATACTTGAACAATGAAAGTTGGGATGTCAGTTTCATTTGGTGGTGAAAAGCTTTCTAAGTCAATCAGTATTATCTGTCAATATGTCACCAACAGTTTTGGTTTATTGGTTAGCAATTCCTTGGTAACGAGGTAGATGGTTTAGATTTTTATATTCTAAAATAGCATTTTCCTTAATATAAAGAAAGTATACAATTTCTCTCCAAATTGAAATTGTCTTCTTCGTATGACAGATTTGCCACTCTTTAATGAAATGTTATCTATATGGATTATTTAATAACACTGCAGACTATGATGAAGGTTTCTTTTCTCTAAATAGGCCAGTAATTTTCATCTGAATAAGACCTCTTCTCATGTTCCCATTTTTCATTTCGACAGAAAAGTCAAACACATCTTCACTTAATATGAATAAAAGGTGAAACTTTAGTGTATTGTTGTTTAATAACAGACTATATATCAAATCTTGAAATATTTTCAAAAGAAAGCACTGCAGAAACATGATTAGGAAATTAATCCTTAATTCTGCACTTGCATGTGCTTGAGTTGTGTTTCAGTTGTAACTGAGGTGACAAGAGGTATAGGTATATATATCTATTTTTCAGGAGAGCATGTAGGGTTCTAAGTTAACAATCTGTGGGGTTGGGAAAAAGTATAAGACAGTGATGGAAATGTATGTGTATTCTCATAGGGTAATAAATGATCTGTCATCATTAGTAGCCACAGGAAACGGCTGGCAACTCAACCAAAATAAGTAAGAAAAGAGCATGACAACCTGTCATTGCCTAATGAAGCTGAGACATTAAAGGTATTCAATCACAGTATTTTACCAGTACACCTGGATTCTCTTTATTAAAAAGACATTTAGCTAATGATGCATAGCAAGGTATTCCCAGTAATTGAAGATGGTTTTCCTGATGGAAAGTGGATTGCAAAGGACCAGAGGAAAAATAACGCTGTTACAGTCTTGCAAGGCCCAGAATGTGAGTGCAGGTCATGCATATATTTGTGCACATATTCAGCTTTGTGCCTATGAGTAGTTCAATTGTATATTACATATCAATATTTGTGTAAAAAAAGATAAATTACTAGTTAGCTTAAAATAACAGTGATTGGATTTTGGCTGTGTGTGATCAATCCCTATAGATTTGAAAACCTGGGGGACATATTTCTCAGGTACAGTTCCACTGACGGAAAGTTTGTTATTTCAGTAAAACACTTCCATGTGCTTCAGAGGCATTTTATTCTAGACAGAAATAAATTCAAATAAATTAGGAATGCTTCATGGATTTTCCATAAGTAAAGAAGGAGGAAAATTTATCCCATGAATGATTAACTACAAATTACTCACTGAGCTCAACCACACTCAAGGAAACTGGTAGTCAAAATAATTTATTATAATTCTATGAATTTTTTCTTGCTTATTCAATGTGAGAAAAATATATACCCTAGAGCAGTGCTGCTCAGAATATCTTTATTTGGTACGGCAGGAAATTCTGGTGTTGCATGCTCCTGAGAGGATAATAGACAAATCTGACAATTAGCAATAATGGGATTTTTCTGATGATTACACATGGACCATGCTGAAAGGGGTGAAAAAATTAATCTTCATATGAAAAAGAAACTTGTATTCAGAGAAAATAATAGCTTTGGAATTCCTGTTAGAAACCTTTCTCTCTCTTGGGTTTTTTTTTTTCTTTTTCCTAATTTAATACAAAACAAAAAAAATCCAAATATTATAAATTTGCTTTGCTCACACTTCTTTTTTTGTTTTAGTTATTTACCAACAAAAAGAATACAACTGTATTTAAAATTAGGATAGGGAATATACAAGAAAGAAAGCTGCAAAAGCCATCTTGAAATTGTGTGGTGTCTGCATATATATGAAGATGAATGAAATATTCAAAATTCTTCTAAATGCTATAGAAAATAACTTGTTTGCACTTTCGGCATCAAAGAGGTGCTCCATCCCTCTGATCATCTTCGTGGCCCTCCTCTGGACTCATTCCAACAGGTCCATACCTCATTTCATCCTAAATACCTTGCAGGGCTATCTCATTTTATACTTGGTAGCTTATTATGCCTGCTACATCAACTAAGTACAGTTTCATGAGACACCACTCTTCTAACTCAAACCTTCTGAAACTGGAATTATTAGCATAATCTAGTAGGTAATGGTCATTTTAAAAATCTTCATTCGTGTTAAATTTCTAGTTCCTAAGCACAATAGAGTCTCAGTTGCTTAATAGCAATATATATTACTCAGTTCAAACTACAGTATAATTTACAGCTATGAAGTACATAAATCTTTCTTTCTTCAAACTGACAAGTAAAGTTTAAGAGAAAATATACTTTCAAACTGAAGAAAAAATTAAAATGTATTTGAAGAAGAAAATGTATATAATTGATTTTTTCTCCTTTGTTCTTCTGGAATGTTTGCCTTTTAAGATTTACTAGATATTGAATTTGGATATAATAATATCAGAAGCAGGTCTTTATGTCCTGCTCTAGGACTATGAATAGACTTAATAATTTCATCATATTTAGCATGATGTAGATTCTTAATAATTAATACATTATATTTGTAACCCTGGATTATCCATATCAATGAAGTTAATAAGACAAAATTCTTTATTGTATACAGAAGCTGTCTAAGAATCTAGCCGTAAGGAAAAAAATATCTCTTACTAAATAAAAATATTCAATCAATTAATAAGGAATACAGAATACCTTTGATTTTCTTCCAATGTTGTTACTTCCACTCTAATGTGAGGTGAAACAGTTGGTTTTGTGAACGAGTTACCGGTTATGAGTTAATGAAATTCTTTGCAGATTGGTTTAATTCTGTGCATACTGCATTGATTCTGGAAATCTTTGTTGGGGAACATTATCTCATGTCATATTACCTGTTGTGTATACAAACAAGTACTCATTCATTTACTAACTGGATTTCTGAATTCAAGAAATGCATTTGACATGCTGAAAGACCAAGTTCCTGACATGCAAGGAGAAGATGAGAGAGTCGGGACTGTTCAGCCCTAAAAAAAGATGATGAAGGCAGGATCTTACTGCTGTCTACAATGGCCTCACAAGAGTGTAGTGAAGATGGAGGCAGGCTTTTTTTGGAGGTACACATGAAAGTACAATACACAATGGACATGTGTTGAAACAAAGGAACTTCTAAATGGGTGGTAAGGAAAACTTTAACAAAGAGGACAATCAAATACTGGAATCAATTGCCCAGAGAGGCTATGGAATCTGTATCTTTTACTGTATTAAAAACTCGACTAGATAAGATCCTGAGCAAATCCTGGTAGTTTTGGGAGGAGAGTTGGACCACATGACATTTAAAATCCCCTCCAGCCTGAGTTATTCCATTACTCTATTTTATAATTCCATGACAAGGAAATTAAAAAACCCAAACCAAACTCAAAACAGTTTAATACTATTTTTCTTATCCTTACACTTCAGAAAAGGAGCTAACAAAGGATAGGGAAAATTTTCTTTCATGTAGTAGTGTACACAAATGTGTACCAGTGTTTTTTCTGCTGTTCATCTGTTCTATTTCTTCTGCTCAATGTTCAATGAGACAAAGGGTAGAACAACTTTCCCTGCAATTTCCTAACTTAGTATACCATGACTGCCCTCAAACAAGTAAAGATCTCAGAAGTATCAAGGATAGTCTTTTCATTTGCTTACTTTACTCTGTCTCCAAGATAACCTTTAGCATGAGATTTAAAATCTATCATTATTTCTAGTTTCAGCACAATTCATACTCTCTTTCTATCCAACCTGTTTTATCTTCCTCCTATTTTCTCTGATATTTCAACCTGTTCCTCTTTCTGTCCTAGCAAAAGGCTCTTCCTCTTCTCAATTTTGTCATTCCTTGATTTTAAAACAATTCTGTAATGGCATTATTTAATGTTTTTGTAGTGGCTTTGTCCTAGTTTCTTACATTTTAGCTACCCTTTATTATTTTCTTTTACAGTTAGCATGATCTAACTCCTGAAGAGATTTGTGCATATAATCTCAGCCAAGTTGCAGAACCTTCACATTTGATGCTTTCTACCCCTTTTTTAATAGAGATATTTTAATACCCCAACAGAAGGGAAATATGTACGTTTTTTAATTTACTAGGACTGTTTCAAGGAGACTGAAAAGTTCCATATACTTATTCATTACCTTATTGTAGACTTTTATCTGATGTGCTCTGAAAGTAATTATTATTTTTATCATACAAAAAAATGATGCCATATTGTGTTCAGCACAAAATAAGAACGCAGTGCATTTTTTACAGTTCAGTATCTGCCTGCTACATTTATTGGAGCATTCTTGATGTTCCCCATAGTCCTTATAAAGCAGAAAGAAATAGAGTAAGAATAAACAGCTTTATCTGCAGACCCATTCCCAGAGATTTTTTTATTATAAAAAGGTGGTCTTATATATTGCAATAAAGAATGAAGTATAAAGAGGAAAGTTTTATTCATTAACTTAATGAAAACTAATGAATAATGCATAATGAATTAGTGTATCTAAATAATAAGGTATCCCTATTGTGACAATAAGGACATCCCACTGTTTGACTTCCCCAGACAACACTAGTTAGATGAATTATCAGCTGTATTTTAGAGTTTTCTCAAGTTTACAGTAATAAAAATATACATATACTTATAAATATATACCTATGCAAGACGTGCTTGCATACAGCTTTAGGCAGTTCATCAAAGGATAGATGAAGAGCTGCTGAAAAATAGTTCTCTTATATTTACATATATTTGGTTTTCCTTTTTTATTTAGGAACATTTCTTGGAATTTTTAAAAAATAAATTAATCAGTCATACAAAACAATAAAGCTATTTTTTTTCATCTTAACATTTTTATCAGGATTCCAAGGGGGCCTCATGCACACAAGCAGCTTGGAAGATGCAGTTCAGACCAAGACTATTAAGGGGAGGAGCCATGGAACACATACATTATGTTTGTCATAAGTCAGAACTGTGATTTACTTTTGAGGAATGAAAGGAATTGTTACAGGATGAAATGAGTAGTAGTACAGTACAGATTTAGGAAGTGTGGGATCATGTCTTCATTCAAATGCTCTTGAAAAGTTTGTATAGCTGAATTTCTTGCTCTGGGTAATCTGATACACAGATAGGATTAGAAGTGTGTTGGAAATGTACTAATCATAACTGAGAATGAAGAAGATTTCAAAGTGCTTCTGTTTTCACAGTACCAAATTGGTAAACTATGTTGAAGATCGTGACGATGATGAAATCACTTCTGGCAAAGACACATGGGAATATTTTTTAATATACCATTAAAAGCTCCCCTGTCCCCTTTAAACCAAATGGATTTTCACTTGAGCTATTAGCTCTGTAAAGAAGTTCCACTACACACACTTACCTTGTCTGGGTATTTAATGAGGGAGGCTGTTGGGTCTCAGCATAGGTTACTGTGTTCAGCAATTTGCATGTTGTAAACTCTCATCTCAACATGGAAATCAAGACCACTTTTCACTGTCATTCTTTTCACTCTGTGCTCTAACCCTCTGAAAGCATCTCCCCCTGATGCAACTCATACCAGCCACTCACGTTGTAATTATCTGAGCAGCCAAAAGCCCAGTGATTTATTGGCTTTATTCTAGCTGGCATAAAATGTAAATCTGGATAATAGCTGTCATTTTCAGGTTCAGAGTTAGGAATCTGAGATACAGATTGATTTTTAACTGTCCATTTCTTTAGCTCAGAACATTATGCAGTGTTTCATTTTGGCTTGTGCTGAATGTCTGTCACTGCAGACACAAGAACATCTGACCACATCAGGGTGTCTAGGCCCTTTTAAAATTGTTTTGTTCTAGCACCTACAGCTGATGTATGCTACACACACATGAACAGTCAAAATCCATTAAAACCTTCTTTCATTGAACCTAACCATCCTATTCCTATCTATCTCCATTTTGCATTATGCAGTGAAAATAACTGCTCCAGAAAAGAAGCCTGTGCAGACAATAGTATTCTAGTTGTTACCAGGTCTTTGATAAAAATATACATGTTTAAATACAAGTAATATTTCTTTAAGACTGCAAAACATGATTATATTTTACAAAGAAGCACATCAAGGCCCTTTTTAAAGTAAGAATTCGTGTATTTTATCTTTAAAATATTTTTTTTTATTATTGGCCATTTGTATTCTAGTTTTGAAGGTGGTCTGGCAAGTAACAGTCATACAGTAACAGTATTAATTATTTTATTCCTCACTTACTACTAGAAGCAACTGAATTGCTAGTTACTACGGGAAATGCAATTGTTCTAATTTGATATTAGGATTATACAGAACAATGACGTGAATATAAAAAGAATTCAGATTAGCAGAAATTCTTTGCCATTTCATAGTGTGTGCCTTGATATGCCATAGTTACATTTTACTCTTGTTCATAGTTCCTCCTAGATTAATCTGAATTTGGTAATTTCTTGTTTTAGGTTAAGTACTGTTAGAGCTCACTAGTCAATAGTCCATCATTGACAGGAAGTGGGGGAGGAAGAGGAAGTCCCCCAGGGGGAGAAGGAGCAAGGGGAGCAGGGCAGTCGGGGTGTCCCAGGTGCGGTCGGCAAGTGGCAGTATCGTAATCGCGGTTGTATATTCCTCTGTCAGTGTTGTCATTGTTTCTTGCGCCCTTTGCTGTTCTGCTAAACTGCCTTTGTCTCAATCCAGGAGTTTTGACTTTTTCTTTCGATTTTGCCCTCCCGGCTGTGGCAGCAAATGGGGACTCTGGTCTGCGCGAGTGGCTGCTACGTGGTCCTTTGTTGCTGTCCGAGGCCAAACCAGACAGTGTTCTAAGATAGCATTTCTTCTGACTTTTATCCTCCTTTTTTTTTCTAAAAGTTTTAGATGCTATCATAAGACTATTTTGAGTACTGGGAAAACTGATAAAGTCAGTAATTTTACCTTTTTTCATTAGGTAGAAAACTGTGAATATTTTCAGAGCATTAACCCACATTTGAATACAGCATGGCAAAAGCTGTAGGTCTTCATTTATTGCCATGTAACATTTGCAGTAACACAGACTTTGAATGCTAATAGACTTTGTTTTGTCCTGATGATTCTTTGAATCTGACTTAATAGAATTGTTATAGCTCATCAAAAGAGTTTATCAAGTTTCAGCAGCACAATGCTAGCAATTTTTTTTTGTTTCCCTGATCAAAGTACAAATAATTAGATGATACAAGTTATGGAAATCAGGGTTATATCGGTCTATCTATTTCTTTGCCATTTCAGGATTGTGTGTTCCCTGAAGTACCTCATAGAGTAGCAATGAGCAAATTTAGATCAGAGGAGATGAGGTCTATGAGGCCTCAGTAATCAGGTATGGATGCAAATCACATCTCAAATATGAACAGTTACTTTAAAATGAAAAAAAAAAAACAAAACCCTAAACAAATCCAACTCATCAAAATCAAAGCATATAATTATTTTTAGCAGGTTCCTTTATGTCAGACCGAGTATAAAGCGGAAATATCACATTAAAGGTGAAATGACATGAAAGATTTTATTGAAGCTAATGGCAAAGCCTAGAGTGAATTTTATAAGATTAGACTGCATGTGAAGAAAATACCTGAGTGGAAGAAAGAAAACAGGAATCCAAATTATCTCTTTGGTGGCCTGTGTGAACAACATGTTTTAGACTTAGCTGTCAAACTGCATAGAAGTTAGCAAAAACCCATACACCAGATTTATTTCTCCAACTCTTCCTTTCCTTGAGCAGTAGCTTGACTTGCAAAATTACTTCCACTTTATGAAATCTTAATACATTCATATTTCTTTTTATAATGATTTAGAATAAACCAAGATCTTACAAACCAATATTTACCCCATACTTTGTGCTGAAAAGTTCCCATTGGATGGAAACCAATTTTGTAATAATGAAAGAGAAGAAAAAAAAAAGTTACATCTCCTCATAACAGTAAATTCCTCTAATTTATTTATGGATAACAGCACTCTGAGCTGGGAACATGAATAAGGATTTCTCAAAATTTCACCTATACTTGTAGAATAACTCTTAATTTCATAAGATAAACACAGAACAAAGTCTACTAACGTATAATGAATTTCAAGTACAAGATAATCCATTTATGATTACATATTTACAGAACATATTAATGTCACATCAATGTTCATAACAAGGGAAACTTAGAGAATCAAAATGTTTTATTCATGAACACATATAAATATCTTGTCCTCCCTTTTACTAACTTCAAATAATATAAGTTTAACACAAGAAGAAGACAATTACAATTTCCAAACCTGAAAACCTAATTTCCAGTAGTAAATAAACACCCTAGATATCTGGCAAAACTGGACTGGATCTTGAAATGTACATATCAAATGGAGTTTTCAGTGAGAAGAGTGACCACCAGGGTCCCTCATGACTGTAATACAAACTTTCAATAAAAAAAAAAGAAGGTACATTTTAAGATTCTGTTAAGCTTTCACATTGGAAGCTGAAATTAAATTTTATCATAAAATATACCATTTTGTTCTTTACATGCATTATAACCCCATTGAGGGCTTATTTGTATCAAGTTAACAGTATAGTTTTTTGTTTGTTTGGGGTTTTTCGTGCTATTATTTTGGTTTTGTTTTTAGTAGCAAAAAAAAAAGAAGCAGCCAGCAATACATTGAAGACAAAAGAAATGTTCTCTACTTTTCTGTACCTTTTCTTATTTCTTCTGTGCAGTCTTACAACAGTATAGGGCATTCGATTTTGTATGCAGGATGCAGCTACAGAGATCATAATGTAACTGATCAAATTTGTCAAGATTTTGTAGAAAAGAAATGTGGGTTTGGATAAAATTTGCCTATTTTCTCACCCTATTGATTAGACACCAATTTACACACTTTAAACATTTTAAAAATGAAATTGTATTTACTTATGATATAAAATTAAAAGAATTTAAAAATCCTCCAGCCCAAAGGAGGCAGCTGCACAGCCCCAGGGGCTCCAGCATCCACTGCCCCACTCAGATCCTC
>JAOXNG010000001.1:139710024-139721921 GCA_028566535.1 Scolopax minor | reverse complement strand
CTAAACCTACCCTCTTTCAGTTTAATACTATTGCCCAATGTACTGTCACTACAGGCCCTGATAAAAAGGCCTTCCCCATCTTTCTTATCAGCCCCCTTTAAGCATCGATAGGCTGCAATAAGGTCTTCCTGGAGCCTTCTCTGCTCCAGGCTGAACAACACCAGCTCTCTCAGCCTGTCTTCATAGGAAAGGTATTCCAGCTCTTTGATCATATCTGGGCCAGTCCTCTGGACTCACCCCAACAGTCCATGTCATTCTTGTGGTGGGGATGCCAGGACTGGATGCAGTACTCCAGGTGAGGTCTCACAAGAGTGGAGCAGAGGGGGAGACCTGCTTATTTGGGGGAGACCAATTATTTTGACACAGCCCAGAATTCACTTGACTTTCTAGGCTGGAAGTTCATATTTCAATGAAGGACCCAATATGTTCTTTCTCCTTTAGAAAGCCAAATAAACAAACACATACATACATAAGATACATAAACACAGGATACATATTGATAGTTATAAGTATACCTTTTAAATTACATCTCACTTCAAGCTTTCGTAGACAGCCCAGTGACTGAAGAGTATAACGTGTTTCTTTATCAAATCGTAAAGAAATCAGGAAATAGTTATTAATCAATTTTAGTTTATTTGACTAAACTTATTTCCTCTGGCTTTTTTTTGTCTCTTCCTTGAATAAAGTTTTCATGACAAAGTGCTATTCTATAGCAAGTTGCCTATGCTAAATAAACTAAGCTCTGCTGTGTACCGTGTGAAGTTTTAGTCCGAGGACTGATATTTGGAGGACATGTCCATAAGTGTATTAAAAAAGAATTTAAAAGATTTTATTCATTTTGGCACAGCTATCTTGAAGTGTTTTGCAAAATTTATCTCATTCCTGCACCTGTTTTTGTAACGCCAAGGATTTCATTTTTTGAGTTTATGTATCAGTAATTTTTCATCCCATTGGACAATGGGATTCAGTGAGAACACTCTAGAAAACATATAAAGCACATTATGTTAAAAAAATGCATAAGTATTTAAAAGACAGGTAAACATGGTGCTGAAGAACATGCTTAAGTGATGGTTTTGGTAGTGTTAGGATAATGGTTGGACTTGGTGATCTTAAACTTCCCTTCTGTAGGGAATATGGACTAAGGACATAGACTATTCTGTGATTCCATGATTCTGTAAATGCATCATTGATAAATGTATTTTTACCATGAACTAGAATATTTATGCCTCAGATTTACTGTTTGTTCTTTTAGCAAGGCTGACACTGGATTTTAGGATCAGTGCCAAAAACTTTATTTTTTTAATATCCTACTGTTATATTTTTGCTTTCCTTCTACTGAGAATTATTTAAGATGAAGAAAGCATACCAGCATCCCTCTTTTCATCCATGCATTAATTTAGTTGATGCTCTGGAACTGCCTGCTATTATACATGCAGAGGGAGTTGATTACTTAAAGCATATTATCTCCTACAGAAATAATCTATTTTTGTTTTGAATTTTTAATAAATTAAATATTTGTTCTTGTGTGTATATATTTATATATAAAAATCATGTTTTTAAGTTAATTCTGTAACTGTTCTTGTCATTATTTCTTTTATTTTTTTTTTCATTTTGCTTAATTTTACTAACTTTTAACAGTGATGTCTAAACAGATAATAATGTAAGAATATAGTCCTTTTCCCATAATCTATTCTCATAGGTAGAATAAGAAGAGTACAAATTCCTTTTCCATGAATAAGTTATCTCTTTCTCCTAGTCTTTTTATTGTCATTTCTTTTCTCCTTGCTTGTACATAGAAAATTTACAGCCTGGGGAATTGATGATGCAGATAATTAATATTTGGCTGCAATCAAATTAATATTATCATAGTTTGTTTGATGACACTGTACTCAGTGTTCATATGTGTTTGCCTAAAAATTCTTCTTTATAGCTCTTTGTATGCCCTTTTAAACTATTTTTATGTGCAGCGTCAGAAATAACATTAAGGCTATATTGTAGACCATCAGAGTGGTTGCACATGGAGAGGCAGACCTTGAAAGGTCTGTAGGAGTTTGAGAACACAACACTGTCCAGAGTATGGTACTGAAGAGGCACACAGGGCAGAGGGTGCCTTGCACTTTGCAAGCTTGCACATGATGACTTGTGACCTGAAGCGAAAAAAAAAAATTAGTAATTAAGGTAACTGTAAAACCACAGAGATGGTGACTGGTCTAATGATGACCCATCTGCTTTTGCCTCCATGTGCAGATTTACCTCGAAGCCTGTTGAGGGAAGTACAAGTAACCCATAAAATTTGTCTTTTCTTCTTCTTCTTTTTTTTTTTTTTAATAAATTATATCAATTGATATGCAATTCTTTTCTACACTTAATCTTTTGCATATCCTATAAATTGCGTCCTATTTTTCCAACTTTTTTACCAAATCATTAAGACTCTTCTAAATTCTTATCCTTCCAACGCCCAGACAACCTCTTCCACTTCAGCATCATCTGAAAATTTAATAACTATTTCCTACATTATTAGGTTAAGCTTGATAATATTTTACGGCTGCAAATACAGTTTCTTGATTTAGCCATCCTTTCTTTGTGCTACAGAAGCAGTGGTAGTATTATCTTTTTGGAACCATTTTTACATGTGTTATAACAGCTTCCTCCAGACCATGTTTTCTGAACTCAATTAAGAGAATGTCATGAGAGACAACACCAAAATCCCACCAGAGTCAAGATATGACATCTTTTTTGTCTCTTGCCACAAGGTTTGTTCCTTTGTCATGAGAAGTTAGATTGTTTTGACACAGTTTCTTGTTGAAAAATTTGTGATGGCTGTAGGTGTTATATACCCTTGTGTAGGACATTACTATAAAATTAAAAAAAAAAAAGTAAGTACAGAGGGAGAAAGAGCTACATAGGTATGTACATCCTTTTTTTTTTTTTTTTCTTTCTTATGCTTCCAAGCTTAGGAGGGACATTGATTTTCAGTCTTTTTAGTCTCTCAGAACCCTGTGATTTTCTTTGTCCACTTGGTATTCATATTTTCAGTTTCAAAGGAGTTTCAAACTTGATTTCAAGTCCAGTGCAAATATATAACCTTTAAAATGAACACATACTATTTCTCATTGGACAGTTGCATCAGGTGTTGCAGGGAGAATTTGCAGGCATTGGTTCTAGAGGGAAACCAGTGCTTAAACAACTGAAAAATTGGCACCATAGGGAGTAGATTTCACTCCCATGGAAAATGAAATTTAAGATTTTGGTGGGTTTGCTGAATGGTGTGCAAATTGCTGTACAGAGATGAGATTCAAGTTATTCTTTACAAGAATATTTTCATCTGCAAAATTGAATATCTGTGAGTATATCACAGATATTTCCAACAGACATATTATAATGAATTTAATCTTCTTAAGCTGATATAGTGCTTCTTCAGCTCTTATTTTTTCTGTTTACATGAGAAAAAACATTTTCATAAGCACAATATATGATGCAAAAAAAAAAGTATAAGGAAACAGGGAAGGGAAAGCTAACTTGGATGTATTTGAAATGTATTAGTTCTTCTGTATTATAAGGATATAAATAAACATGGAAATAATATATGAGGAATACAAAGAATGTATACATACATGAATATAAGAATATTCTATAATAATAAACTATATGTATTGGAATAAAAATAGGGTATGTAAGTATTTTAATAAAATGCATTTTGAGTGTGAAATTATTAATAAAGAATATGCACACTTAAATAAAATATCTATCTGATAAGGACTTCTATAGGAATTATGTGATTTTTATATAATGTTGAAATTTGGAGAATCACAGCTGATTGGAATGTGAAAGAAAAACAATAGAGTATACTTTCAAATTCTCAAGGTCATGCTAGTCCTCAGGCAGTAATACTACATTTATCACACACAATCCAGATTAAAGCTATCATTTTATGATAATTTAAAAAAATGTGGAAAACTACAGTGCAGAGTATTAGGTATTAGGACCAAGGGTAAGAGATGTCTCTTCTGTGAAAACTGCTTGGCTTGCAGTATTACCTGAATCATGTCAGTGTCCTTCCATATAAGCCCTATCACCTGGATACTTAGGCAATTGTTGTGTTTGTCCTCAGACTTGTTGTACTTAAAAGCAAATAAGAATCATTTTGGCTGTTAGCTGGATTTGCTAGGAATGTGTTTGCTTGGCTACAGAACTTCTGTTATATTACAAGTCATAAAATGCTCATGGAAATATGCAAAGTTCATTTTAAATATTAATCCTTTTCAACAGTGATTTTATTTTCTTTTTAATAAAAGAATATACAGAGATACTGCTATGACTTTGTAAAGTCAAGCAAAATATACAGAAAAATAGGTAGTGGAAAAAGACACTCAACATTATCTGTTTTTGTATTTTTTGTGAAAAGTTTACATTTCATTGGGAAGCTTTTTATATTCCAGACAGTTGGGTTATAGGATTGAAGCATAACACTCTTTTTAATCAAATTAATAAGCACCAACTTATTTCAGTTTGTCCCGGACTCTAAATAATGTCTTTCTGATTCCAAGATCATTTGCAAGGCTTAAGAAAGACTCATGAGAATTTAGCTTCACATACAATAAGTTTTGACTTTAAAAAGAGAGTTCTCTACAGATTAAAAAAAAAATAAAAAATACACCCACACAAAAAAAACCAAAACCTGACCAAAATTATGTTTGTCAAAATTTCTCTAGGGTTCTATCTTGGTTTTTCTTGTCCCAAGCTACTGGCATTTTTGTCGCTCATTGCAAGGGAACAAGATCCAGCTAAGCAAACAGACAAGAGATTCTGATTACATATGTCTAAAATGTGAGCAAGTACTAGTCACACTAGTATTGATGTTTGTAGTCAATACAGAGAAATAGCCATTCTAAGAGAGTTGCTCATGTGACATATATAGAAATAAATCATATCCTAGAATTTTCTGTTTCTGATCTCTTACTATGAATGAAATTCACATATTTAGATGTGGACAGGTACATATGCGAATTCACATATATTCAACATATTCAGAGAAATCCTCCAGAGCTTCCAGACAAGCAAGTAAAATATGTAATGTTTCATTCATTGGAACAGAAGACAGGACATGCACAGGTCCTTAAAATTAAACAGTGTCATGTATGGAGTGATGCACTTCATTAGTAAAAAGAAACAGCAGTATATTTATTGATATAAAACCAAGATATAACAAAGTTTGATGGCAAATATATAAACATTTTAACAAGATTTGAGATGCATTTTATGCATAGAGGACAGGATCAGACAGAACTGTCAGGAAGATCCTTCCATTGAGTCATGAGGTTCAGGAAGGACTTCCTTGTTTTCTAAACTCCTTCTCAGAGAGCAGTCTAGGCACAGATGGATCAAATCCTAGTCCCAGACATGGTCAACACTTTATGTCTAAAGGATTATACATGCAAAATTAATCCTTTATATTTTTATATCACTTAGGTAATATTTCAAAGTTTAGCATGTTATTAGTCACTTACTGTGAATCTGTTGTGGCAAGGAATCTCTAAATCTTGAGAAGAAGCCTTGAGAATTGTCCTTCCTCAAGGGGAGATTCTGGCATGCAGCCCACTGCCATGCAGAAGACCTCAAAGGGCTCTTGGGCTGTTTACTATTTATGGGGATGATTGACCTATAGTCATATTTGCATATTGATCACAGTCAAGGCTCAAGTTAGCCCTTGTCTATCGTGGTGTTATCTGTCTCCCTGAAACCACAGATGCAGTCATCATGAGGGCATGCACCCATTATGACCACTATGGGTGGTTATCGCTTGGGCAAGGGTACAGGAGGTAAAGATCAGGTTGGCGTCTTGTGGGGAGCACACCATCACAAACTAGCACACAGTCTAGCTGTGAAGCAATCGTAAGAGCTGCACTGCTCTTCACTCTCTTCTGCTTCACACTTCTCAGCTGTGCATTCATTTTTGTGGGATTTTAGAGTTTATAGCAAATTTTATATGAAAGGAAGGACTGATGTCTACACTGTTAAGTTGGTCGCCTATGCTTTTCATCTCCTAAACAGTGAGATATGACCTATAAAAAAATAAAATGAAAACTGAGATAGTCTTAAAAAATTTTACTGCATGTGAGCAAATATTAATATGGTAAGTCACCAATGCCCATTATTTTCATAACTCCAATGCAGCAAATAGCAATTGGTAATGCATTGTGAGCAAAATCATGTTTTCCAATCCTTACTGAAAGGTGGGTTTTTTTGTCATTTTTTTTTCACATGGCTGTTAGTAAAGTTTGCAGATTTTCTGGGTCACTATATGGGATCGCAATGTTATGTTTACTCTGTAACCAAATACAGTGCTCATTGGCTGTGCCTCTGACTTTTATGACTGTTAATTAGTTGTTGTATGTGAACAGCTTAATATTAAAGTTAACTTCTGCTCTTTAATCCCTCATTTGAACTTTTTTTTGGGCAATTATCTAAGCTTTTACTGTTCTTGGGCCTTCTCATATACTAATATCATTAATCATTAGGATTGTTAAAAGGTGCTTTGCTTCTCCTTAATAAATGCTAAATTATAAATGTGAACAAAGATGCACCTAAGTAATTTTAAAGCACAAACCTGATAAAGTTCCTGGAGGATTTTATAAAGTCAGGATAGCCTTTGAGATGTGAATATTTGTGTGAATTTGGGGAAAAAGGTTGCAAAAGATAAGACTGATATAATTATAGAGAAATGTAATTATTCAGCATGACATCAGTCCTCCTGAAATAGATATCTTCTTTTCTTTATAAGAGAGTTTTCCAAAGGCATTTATTTTAAAGATTAAATCAAAACTAATGCCAACATAAAAGTCTCATCAGGGTGATTTTACACTGAAATTATTGTCATCTCCTAATAGTACAAGGCCTTTTTTCATAATGTGCTTTCAGACTGAAAGGCAAACAGAAAACAACTGGGGGAAAAAAGCATAAATACTGCACATTGACCCATCAGATTAGGGGCCACGAACATGCTACATCTGAAGTTTCATTTGTTGTTTGAAGCAACATTTGAGATATCACTAATCATTTGCAAATGCTCATAAAACATATTGTCAGAAAGGAAAGTGTCGTTGCCAGCTATGTTATGCAAAACATTACTGTATTAACAGATTTATAGCTGAATTCAAGGATTCAGTCATTACTAAGACTAGCAGTTACCTTAATACTTTTTGCTCTGGATGGCAACTAACAACTTTTTAGCCTTACTATTTTATACACAGGTCTGAGAAAGCATATTATCTCTCTTTCTTTGTTACTTTATCCCATCTAATTTCAAACTCCCTAGAGACCTTGGCAGGGGATGGTGTTTGGGCTTGAGTATTCATTTGACACTTTGAAAGGTTTGAGAAGTAAGCATTGCCTGCAGATAAATGGAAGCTGAGAAAACAGGAATCATTGTTCATGGAGGAGAAGTGAATTAATACAGCAATAATCCCAGAAGGAAGGTACTTGAAAGGCTAGAATAAAAGGGTTTAATAGAAACCAAGAAGGAGTGTGTGTGCCTGTTTGTTTGAAAACCACAAGATAACAATTTCATACAGAAAAAGAATTCTGACTTCAGTAAGTGAGGATGAAACTTCATGAAACTGCTGAGGGGTGTCCTAGCCACAGTCAAGGGAAGATGCACACTTCTTGTTTGGAGGAAGAAATTCTCCATGGTACATATTTGAAAGAAACTTCATAAGATTACAGATTTTATATTCTATAATAGTACAAAAAGATTTACTGTTTTTTCTTTCTGAGAAAGCTTATTGGTATTTTTTTCCAAAGAACTATTCAGCCTGCATATTCATAATATAAATACTAAAATTTCCTATGAATTGCCATGGTATAATTTTAATGAGTAAGTTAGTGCTGTGATAAATGAAAATTTGTCTTTATTATAAATATTATAGTATTTTTTCCTCTGTAATAATTCTTAAATTGCTAGGACTTTTATTTGGATCATTAGTAATGTCGATCGCTTTTCTGTTGTTAGTTTAATTAGACAATCACAGAAAATCATAGGATCACAGAACGATTGAGGTTGAAAGATATTCCTGGAGAACATCTAATCCATCCTTCTCAAAGCAGGGCCAGCTAAGGCAGGTTGCTCTGAGTTTTGTCATCTTCTTTCCCCATCAAGTGTTTATGCACATGGATAAGATCTCCTGAGCTTTCACTTCTCCAGGATGAAATATCCCAGATCTCTCAGCCTCTCTCATATGTCAGATGCTCCAGTACTTTATTCATCTTTGTGGCTTTTCATTGGATTCACTTCAATATGTCCATGACTTTCTTGTACTGAATGATGGGGCAATTTTTCTGTTTGCATCAAGCAGATAATTGAGGAAAAGAAATAATACAGAAGAAAGAATACAGTTGCCAAAAGTGACAGGCTTAACAAAGCAAAGACCATTATTGCCTTGTTGCAGTATTATGTCAGGACTGCAGTTATACTAAGATATTGACAGTAGGTGACAATATTTAGGGAAAAATGGTGAGCCACAGTAAAATGGTGAGAAACGTTTCTTGTATATTTTAAATTCCAGAATTTATTACTATAAATAAATCCATCTATTACCAAGCAAATATGAAGAGAAGCAGAAAGATAAAATAATAGTTCCTAATGAGAAAATGACATTTTTTTCACAATGGGAAAGCCAACTCCTGACACTAGTTCACTCTTTCTGCATTTCTTAACTGAAATTTAACTCCTTTGCTCAAAAAGTGTACATGCCTTAAAAGTATTTTTGTTTATGATATTTTTTAACCTGTACATAGAGCTGTCAAAATTTCTCAACTTGCACCCACTGTTATATCTTAACTGCCATATGAGAGAATCATAACAATGGCAAATGACTTTAAATGGAGCTGATCTACATGAATCTCTGTTCTTGAGTTTCTCTCTTCCAGCTCTATGGACTCCAAAGTGAAACAGAAATAATGGCTAGAACAACAGCTTCTGGCCTCCACAATCCAGTTTCTTGTAGAGATTAATAGCAATAAAAAATAGACCAAATAATCAAGGCAACTGGAACTTTAGATGCCATCTGCTTCATCTTTGCACAAAAAGATATATCTATATATGCACTTATGTGTGGACTGTGAAATATTTGAAAGAGACTTTTTTTTCTTATTATTCTCTTCCCCATTTCAGAACTGTTTCTGACTGAGAATTGTTGGCATTTTTCAGACAAAAAAATGCTAGACACAATTCTGTCATTCAAAGTCTTGGCATTGTTCCAGGTTCAAGAGATCTTTAAAACTGATACCAAAGAGAGACCTGATGATTTTGAGGCATTTTTAAACATAGATTATATTCAAGCCATGAATCATTCTTTGTTAAGGACACTCACTAAACACACAACAAGACTATGACCTTGCCATTTATTCTATAAGGGAATAGATATAAAGACACGTCAATAAGATCCCCTTAGGCATACCGGTATAAATTTGCCAGAAAAGGAGGAGAAACGTTTTGTCCCATGCTACGCAGAGACATCTAAATCTTCCTATCTTAGATTACCTATTTCTTCTATGATAAAAAGTTTTATCAGGTTTTCTGGGACCCTGGAACCCCTCTATGTGTGTAAAAGCCATAAAAAATAAAATTATTAGTGACATAAATATTTTAGATTAGTATGGCATACCTGAAAAAGCACAGAAATGTTATTTGCATGTTTGGAGAAGTCTCAGCCTTATGTAGTTATGGAAAAGTTCACTGTATCAAATTACATCAGCATTTTAAGCACTATTTTAAAGTCAGAAAAATGGAAGAAAATGAAAAGTTAAATATCATGCATCTAATACTTTTCATTGCATTATGGCAGCGTATTTAACAGTCATATAACACCATAATTGTATGATGACACAGATGAAGGAAGGGATAATTGAAATAACTCATCACCAAGTTGATAAAAACTTTAAAAATTTTTTTTCCCCATTTGTACAGATGTTACTTCTAAATTCCCAGTACCTGATTCTGATCTATATTATTTTTTCAGGGAAATCACATCAAAATTCCAATACAATTTATTAGATCAGTCTGTGCCAGGCTTTGTTATATATTAATTGGGGAAGTCTAAAAAATTATTGTAATGCTAAGCAGTCCAGATTTTAAGTTTTTATACTTTATCTTAGTCTCAGAATCATGCAAAATATTTAATTTGATCTTACTTTACATGACTTCCCAGAAAAAAAAAAAAACAACAAAAAATCACGTGATCTCAGACTCTCTTGTAATCTTTCTTTCTGTGTAGAAATACAGCATATTTATGCTACTCTAGTTGCATGTTTTAACAAAAAGTTTCAGTTAAAATACAAGCCTTTCAAGAGTTTTTTGTTATTTTTTTTGAAGCATCAGCAACTTTTTATTTTTAAATTAATGGGAATATGAATATTTTTTTTAAACTCTATACATATATAAATTAATTAGTGGTTAAATTTCACTGAAAGAAATTCACACCTTGCCAAGATGTTCTAAGATTTTTAACTAACCAGTTGTTTATTAAAGAGAAACAACTATTATCCTTTCCCTGTTTAAATAAGAGAGGCATACAGTATTCAATTCCAAAGAAAAGAAAGAACATGCTAAACCCTTTCTTGACTTGCCAGAGCTCTCTGCTTAGCAAGAGGAATGAAAAGGGTATTTTTGATATCTAAACAGATTAGGTTAGTACCAGAAGATATTTATGTTCAATTATACAGCCTGATTTATTTAGTGAGTGGGCAGATTTTGTGTAATTTGCTTAATAACACAATAGAACAATGTTTATTTCATGACATAATTAAAAAGGTTGGATTGTAATATAATAAACTACTGAGTGCATGCCAGTGATGACATTACACAATTAAGGATTTCTGCATATTTCAGTGTATTCAGCTACGTTAGTGTCAGAAGGAGGTCCAGATTAAAAATATGAGTACTTAAAGAAGACTAGAATATGAACTTTCACTATGTCAAATAATCCTATCAATATATAGAGTTTTGCATGAAGATAAATTCTGAGTAGTCAAGAGGATAACAACTTAAGGCAATTTTCACAAATAAAGATAAACCCTCAGGTATTTAACAAGGTAGAGAAAAATGCTTATTAATTTTTAATTAATTTTTGAATGCTTTATTTTTAAAGGGAGGCTTCTTCATCTGTACTGATTCATTCATATTCTATAGGGCTCAGATTTCTCCCATAGAACACGTGATCTTTAATAGCTTATGGTATGGTTTCTTTTGTTTTACCTAAAGTCTTGGTATGTGAATTGCTCCAAGATCTGATCAGTGCTAATCATAGTGGGGATGTTTGCCATCAGATCTTGTGTTCCCCATTACATATCACATATATACACACTATATCCTCTGATTAGTATGTGAGTTAACATGTGGGATTAAAAGTTTACTACAATAACTGTATCGTAGGAATGACTAGGATATATGTAAATGTATGTTAACACACATATATAATAGAATAATTTATCAATAAGTCTATATTCCAGTTTTTGTTTTTCTGCATTCAGAGTACTATGTTCAGAGACACTTCAGTCTCTGTTCAATAAAAGCTGCTCCTGAGGCTGGAACAGACAACTTAGAAAACCAGAAGAATAATTAATATCTATTTGTTGTCATTTAGTGATATTTTTTATTTTCATTTCACAGAATCACAGAATCACAAAAGGATAACCCCTACCAAAACAGGTTCACCTAGAGATGGTTGCAGAGGAACTTGTCCAGGTGGGTTTTGAATGTCTCCAGAGAAGGAGACTCCACCACCAATCTGGGCAGTCTGTTCCAGTGTTCTGCCACCCTCAAAGTAAAGAAGTTCCTCCTCATGTTTAGGTGGAAATTCTTATGTTCAAGTTTGTGCCCATTTCCTCTCGTGCTGTCACTG
>JAOXNG010000001.1:139683029-139693233 GCA_028566535.1 Scolopax minor | reverse complement strand
AGGAGCCTGCCAGAAGAACTCTGGCTTTCTTGGAGCTTCTCTGGGAACTCCTTGAAATGCCACCCAGACTTTGGGGCTGCAGCCTTTCCTGGCCCTTCTCGTGTCCAATCCAGCTTTTTTCTAATTTCTTACGGCCGGGTCTCAGAAATTCCCAAAATTCCTAAGCTAGCCCACCGAGGCTAGGAGCCTGCCAGAAGAACTCTGGCTTTCTTGGAGCTTCTCTGGGAACTCCTTGAAATGCCACCCAGACTTTGGGGCTGCAGGATTTCCTGGCTCTTCTAGTGTACAATCCAGCTTTTTTCTCATTTCTTGCGGCCGGGGCTCAGAAACTGCCAACCATCCGGAGCTGACTCTCTTAGGCAAGGAGTCTCCCAGAAGAACAATTGCTTTCTTGGATCTTGTCTGGGAACTGCTTGAAATGTCACCCAGACTTTGGGGCTGCAGGCTTTCCTGGCCCTTCTGGTGTGCAGTCCAGCTTTTTTCTCATTTCTTGCGGCCGGGGCTCAGAAACTGCCAACCATCGGGAGCTGACTGTCACAGTCAAGGAGCCTGCCAGAAGAACTCTGGCTTTCTTGGCGCTTCTCTGGGACCTGTTTGAAATGCCACCCAGACTTTGGGGCAGCAGCCTTTCCTGGTCCTTCTAGTGTCCAATCCAGCTTTTTTCTCCTTTCTTTCAGCCGGGGCTCAGAAACTGCCGACCATCGGTGCTGATTCTCATAGGCAAGGGTCCTGCCATAAAAACTCTTGCTTTCTTGGAGCTTCTCTGGGAACTTTTTGAAATGCCACCCAGACTTTGGGGCTGATGTCCAATCCAGCTCTTTTCTCATTTCTTTCGGCAGGGGCTCAGAAACTGCCAACCATCCGGAGCTGATTCTCACAGGCAAGGAGCCTGCCAGAAAAACTCTGGCTTTCTTGGAGCTTCTCTGGGAACTCCTTGAAATGCCACCCAGACTTTGGGGCTGCAGGATTTCCTCCATATAGCAATAACTATAAATACATCGATTTTCAATATAAACTCTTCTACACCTTTACAAATTTCTCCAATATCTTCCTATCTAAAGGGTCAAAAATATTAATCTGGTTTTCAGCCAAGATAACTCATTAAAATCCACTACTTATTTGTAAATTGAGTCTGTTCAACTTCTTCCTATAGAAAGTTTTCTGTACACACAAGGCATAACTATAGCAGTCCACTTAGTTGCATATCTGGATTTGCATAGAAATAGTGGGAGACACTTAGGCAGTTGTAAGCATAAAAAAAAGCTTTCAGACTCACTGCTGGATTATCCGGTGGCAAGCTGATGACAGATTTCCAGTAAGAAAGCTGTGGCTTCAGTAGTTTTCCTTCCTTCTTAATGATTATCTCTCAGTGAATTTATAAAAACAATGCCATGCTGACATGGTTTGTCAAAGTTAAATCATGTCTCCTCTATTTTTACCTATCTAATCAATTTGTATCACAAACTACTGAATTAAAAAAAGATATGCAGTGTCTAGGAATTTCTGTCTCACGTTCCTCATGGCTGTTTACACTGAAATATTTGCTACCAACCTTTCTACTATTGGCTGACATTAGCAGGCGATGTAAAGCTCCAGCTCCAAACCCCCTTTCTCCAGGGAACATTTTTTCTTTAAGTTACAGTAAAAACAGAAAAAAATGGAATGCACACAGAGGAATTTGGAGATAGATGTTTTACTGTATATGCACACCTAGGAGTAAATCAATTTTCTTGGGGCAGTACTATTTTTAATAAGACTCACAAAATGAAATTCATAATGGGTGGCACCTTAGAAATTCAGGAAGTGTGGCATGTGCTGTTTGATGAAAAATGGACAGAGAGACATCCTCTGAAGTGATCAGTCTCAGTGGCCCATATACACTTTGCTTTCTGAGGGCCAGATGGAGAGAAATAGTAATGTAATGACCTTCTCCCTGTAGATTCAAACACCTGCAATACAGCAGACAATGTGGCTAATGTACTGCTGGTCATATAATTACTGAACAGGTGTCTTCCAGGCAAAGAATGAAGCTGGAATAAGCTTCCAGGGCAGCTGCATTATGAACATGTCAATCTGCTCACTATTAGGTAACAGAAAATATTTTTGAGATATATATATTTGTATCTTTTAGATTTAATGGGAAGTGGTGCAGAGAGGGAAGAAGTAATGTGGAAAGAAGTAAAGTCAAAATACAGGTCATTACCTACTCAATCCAAAATACAATGGAATAAATCCTGGCTATTATAATAATATAAAGCAGATGGTGAGCTACCACCATGCTTTTAAGAAAACCAAGGATTATGTATATTTTGAATGGAGTCCTTTCTTGTTCTGTGGTGATTTTTTTTTTTTCTGAAAGCTTCACTGCCTGCCTGATCTTCTTCTCCTGTATTATTTTCTACAGATATTTAATTTTTTTTTTTCTGTTTTTGTTGTGGTTGTCAACAGGTTTTATGTGGAAAAACTGTCCTGTTTGGAAACCTGAAATGATCCTACTTTTAAGACAAGTTTCTTACAATGCTGCATGTTTATGAGGATGTTGTTTTAACTGTATAAAGATATTTTAGCTCAGCATAATAAAACCTCCTTGTATATAGGAACATGCTTTACTGTGAAAAGAACAAGAACTGATGAAATCAAAGCTTTACCACTTAGGAATACATACACATACTGAGGACATCTTTGCCTTGTCATCAAAAACATATCTGTACCTTTTACCACAAATCACCCATCTCCTGAAACATAGATTTAGGATGGCAAATTTCAATCTCTTTAGATTTGTTCACTCCTTGAACGGTACCATTTATGGTTGTGAAACTCCTACATAACCATGGAAACTTTCCCCAAAGCAACATGTTTTTTTTTATTTACATTCCATGGATTGCTCAGACCATGTATTTTCCTACAGTGAGGAAAGTGTGCCACAAATCATCTGTGACTGAGAATGAAGGTAGCTTGTTAGCAATGCACAATCTCAAAGCAATTGGTTCACAGAATTGCTATGTAATGACAAAAATTTCCATGCTCGCAGCCCCTCAGAGCATGCTCAGTCACCTGGTCTTTTCCATATCTTTTTGTGTGTGTGTGTATACATCGAATACACATCTATCACTGTTTATTTTTTTTCTCCCAGGAGAGAAATTTTGAATCCCCAAGTATGACTCTGAGGTTCATTATGTGACTGTAGCAAATCTTCACACTTCTCTCCAGAGTTTAGAAAACTGGAGTGTTGTGACAACATTTTAATACACAACTGTTGTTCCCTTGTACTTCTGTTGCTATTGTTTTCATTCATTATCACTATGATTGCTCTTATGTACAAACATAGACCCTCATTTGGTTCTAAAAATAATAAAATGTATTGAAAGTTCTACAAAAATCTAACAGGTGATTCTCTTTGTGAAACTAACAAAGTAAATTATTTTATCAAAGTTATTATCCTCTTTTGTATTTTATGCTAACCAACACACACACACACACACAAAATAAAAGTAGTCTTAGAAACTTATGAAGAGTCAGTGAGAGGCATTGTCCTGCTACATATCTTAAGTAACACAGAATGGATCTATTAAAGAATAAGTTGTTAGAACAGGAATAGAAACAGTATTATGATTCATGTGCTATTTATGTATATGGTACACATATTTTCCTCACATGGATTTTATATCTCCCTTTTGAAACCAAATCAATCCTATACGCACTTGTAAGCAGTTCTTATTTTGCTGTCCTTTTTCTTGTCAGGGGTAGAGTTAATTTTCACAAGGAGATGGGATGGGGCACAAGTACTGGGTACATGTGATGTATCCGTGTCCAGTTTACAACCTAGGGAGCTGGCTGGGGGATGAGGTAGGAAGTCTCTGATTGGGAACAGTCTGGAGCTTCCCGTATTCAGTCACACAGTAAGTACATTAGTAATTTTCTGTATATTCTTCTATCAGTATCGTCTTTGTTTTCCTCTTTCTTTTGCTGTTCTGTTAAACTGCATTTATCTCAGCCCATGATTTTGCCTTTTTTCTTCCGATTTTACCCCCATCCCACAGCTGTGGGAGGTGTGAGTGAGCAGCTGCATGGTTCTTTGTTGTCACCTGAAGTTAAACCATGACATTGGTTCTGGAGAACAAGTCCTATGAGGAGAGGCTGAGGGAACTGTGCATGCTTAGTTTGGAGAAGAGGAGGCTGAGGGGGGACCTCACTGCCCTCTACAACTATCTGAAGGGAGGCTATAGAGAGGTGGGCATTGGCCTCTTCTCCCAAGGGAATAACGACAGGACCAGAGGAAATGGTATGAAGCTGCAGCAGGGGAGATTTAGATTAGATATTAGGAAGAATTACTTTATTGAAGGAGTGGTCAGGCACTGGAACAGCCTGCCCAGGGAGATGGTGGAATTGCCATCACTGGAGGTATTTAAGAAACATGTACAAATGGCTCTTCAGGGCATGTTCTAGTGCCCAAGATTATTGGTCTGTGGTGGGGTGTTGTGTGTGGGGTTGTGGGTGTGGGGTATAGTTGGTGGGTGCTTTTTTGTGTGTTTTTTCTGGTTTTTGTGGGTTTTTTTTGTTTTTGGTTGTGGGTGTGGTTTTGTTTGTTTTGATTTTGATTTTTTTGTTTTTGTGTGGGTGTTTTTTTTTTTATGTGGTTCGACTCGATGATCTCAGAGGTCCCTTCCAACCACTAAGATTCTGTGATTCTGATTCTGTGATTTACCATGTTAAGATTAATTTGTTTTTCCCAGATTTTTTTTTGAATCAAGAGAAAATTTTTCTACATGGAAAACTTAAGATCTTTTAAATCCATATATACAGCACAGTGTCATTTGAAGATTAGGTTTTAAGCTGAGATATCTTTCTTCAAAATTTCTCTTTTGCTGAAGTAAAGTCTTCCAAACACTGTATTCTGAATTTCATAAGTCCTCCTAAAAACACTAAAAAATAATCACTCCAAACTACTGTGTTTTCAAGTAACCACAGAAAGAGAACCCTAATACAGGCAAGAAATGTGACCTGATAGGATGAACTGTAGTAGCTTTGAAGGTACCCTTATAAAATTGATCCCTTATGAATTAAACAGAGAATATCATTACAGAGTTTTTATTGTCTTCAACAGATTTTTTTAAAAATTAATCTATTACACACTCACTGATAGAAATGCTAATTTCCCTAAAATACTCTTTTTGTGGGATCATATTCATTTAAGCATAATTTTAATTGAAGAAAGGAAGAAAGGATCTCAGTTCCATCAATTTTTTAACAAAAGCAGGAGCCCAGTGCTTAATAAATTCAGGTCAAATCCAGAATCAAATACCTACCTCATTCAGAAGTAATACCTGAACTTAGTGTTCTTGCTTGTAGTGACACATTTCTTTTTTAAGCAGGAAGGATGAACTTTCACTCCTTCCCATTGGAACTGCTCTACTTCATAAAAATAGTCTTTGGGAGAAGAGGAACAAAAGGTGTCTTTACAGGTAAAAGCTTCTGACACAAATCTAACAGAAATAGTCTCACTTTGAAGTCCCACATTGTAATCAGAAGAACTTGACTCTGTCACCTTATGTAACATCACCGGTGTGCCATCACTTATGGCCAGCAAGGTGTTTTCTTTTTTTTGTTTTAAAACAGAACAGCACAGTGATTTCAAAGGTTCCAGAAGAGCTTGAAATTATTTATACTATAACCCTATTTGATGGTAAAGAAAAATAATTTCACATAACTTGCCCTCTTGCCTGTACCAGCATCTTTTTCTTGTTTAAATATTTACAGTTAACTGAACAATCTACAACTAACTGATGTTTTTACCAGCTTTTTGATATGTGTACCTGTGTGCATATTATGATATATTTAATAACTTTTCATCATTGCTATAACAATTTTTAATGTAACTTTAATTTCTATTTCAATTATATTAGCTACACATACATGAAAGTGGTTCTTGGTCTTCAATAACTTGGTTACCTCTATGTCTTCATAAATATTAGTTTTTCATTGGGCTATCAAAACCAGCTCAGCTTACCACTTCTACTTTGAACAGCTAGAATGTGCAGAAGCAGCTTCTCAGGTGAATTTTACTGCAAATTTGTTATTCTTTTCCATTCCCTTTTTTTGTTCTTTTTTTTTTTTTCTTTATATTTCCTGTAACTTTATCTTGATGGAAATACACACAAAAATTCTTGGTCAAAGAATATCACTTTGTTGTTGGGATTTTTTCTTACTTCATCTGAAATATGAAACTAGTATAGAGAATGATTGGTTTTAACCACTCTGCTTCCCCCAGTTTTCAACTCTCTGACTACCACTGTAGTCTGTTCTTGAGGTTTGCACTTGAGAGGTCTAAGAAAGCTAGCAACAGGAACACACTGAAACTTCTACCCTCACTTTCTTCAAACATCCCTAACACAGCACCCTTAAATTATGCAAATATGATCTGAAATATTCATGTTTTCATATCAATGCTTTTTTACTTTATTGCACAAGCTCAGTTTTCATTTTTTACCTCTTGACATCAATCCTCAGTGAATTGAGGATTCCTGTCTGCCAGAAAGAGGACTAAGCTAAGATGACTATCTTGGTTCCAAGATCATCTAAATAAATACTACTAATGTTACTTTCTAGGTCTGCTGTTAAATTTCTCTGCTTACTGTGCAGTGCCTCCAAATCTCATAAACTATTTCTGCTGTTCCTCAAGGTAAGTGTATAAAATCCACTACTAAAGCTCAAAATAATGATAATCTACTCTTTGATATTTGAGAATTTTACTTACTGGCAGGGATTTCTAACCATAGAGGGTTGAAATACAGTGCAACTCAGTGTTCCTATTTATTTTTGTCAGGATTCTTGTCCAAGAACTATGTCAGTTCATTTCAAGGGATGGGAGAATGTTTCCTCTCTGGCTTTAACAGTGTTCTCTAAGTAGCTAAATAGGAATCTTGGACAAGGGTGAAGAAACATTAGAAAGGAAAGAAGACATGGGAGTAAAGTAAGCTGTCTAACTGAGTACATAAAGGAGTCAGAGGTAAAATAATAAGTAGTGTATTTTGGGAGTTGAAGTCTAGCAACTTTGGAAATTGGAGATCACAGAAACTGGATTTGCAACAGGACATGAGGTGGAAAAAAATGCAATTGCATTTAAAAAATAATTAAAATTATTTTACAAAATATTTTAAAATGTAACAAATTAAGCATTTTTATGAAAATTCTTATTTAAAATAAAATCCCTTACAATATGATTTTTTTTGCATTGACAACTCATAAAATAGTCATAGAAACCCCATGGAACTAAACATATTATTGGCTTAGGAGGAGTAAGATATTATGTTTTATTATTGTTATCTTAATTTTCTAATGACTAATTCCTTTGTAAGAGATGAAGTTTCCACTAAAAAGCTACACATGAAGCTTTCTATATGAAAGCTACTTTTTTACTTCTCAGAAAAGAAAAGGAATGAAGTATCACCCACCTGCTCAAATAACAATAAATAATCTAATGGCAAATAAAGGTCCACTTTTCAGATCTTCTCCTAAGCAAAGTTTGAAAGAATAAGTCTCTAAAACAATTAACACTAACAGCTAACACTATCAGTTCAACAAAGGCATAGGTGTGAATGGGGTGCATCAGTCAGAAATCAGAGTATGAATAAAAGGAAGCTCATCAATTACTGAAATGGAAGTCTCAATAATATAAAGACAACTAAAAATTAAGGGATCCAAAACAAACTTCACAATTTAATAAAGACTGAGAGGGTTCATCTGCATAAGGTAATCAAAAATCTTTGGGACTAAAAAACGTTCAAGTTGGATTTGAGTTTGTTTTATTTTTCAACACAGTACAATTTCAGGGAAATATGTGCAATAGCCACTGAAATCAATGTCATTTTGCTGAATCTAATACATTGTCAATTGCTTCTGAAATCAATAACAGTACATTCCATCTGACAGAATTACATTTTTATATATAAATAGGTTTTCTTTCAAAACACATATTTATAGAAGCGAGTAACTTTTTGACAAAGCCAGTATATTTTCATTCACATCAATAAATGTATTTCTCAGCTCCAATCAGAAGTACTTGCCCATCCAATGCACATTTCAACACAACATATATTCATCCAAGCTAACACAATACAGCAACATCTGCTACTGTGCTATGAATAAATATAATGTACTTCTCTGGAATTGAATGTATATTATTGAAAACAACATATCTGAAGCCATCACACTTTGCGTTAAATCAGCATGGCATAACTGCAACCAAGATTTTCTCATTTATTTTTCAGCTTTTGCTAAATGCATACTCTCCTTCATACTGAATAGATGGCATATTACTGGATAAAACTTTGATCTTGTTGAATATATATTCAGGTATTTTCGAAGTGAAACTAAAACTCTTTCAATAGTGATGGCAAAACCTATTCCCATAATGCGAGCAATCTTGTTTTCCTGTTGTCTCCTTAGTTCTTACAGGTGAAGAGTAAAATATTTCAGAGAAAAACTCCTCAAAGTCATTACAACTCTTTCTCTTCCTTACTTACCAAGTATGTTAGTTAGTAATGGAAAAGGTGGTTGTTTTGGGTACAGATCCAGAAAGCATGAGTAAAGATCCTAATTATTACCATTTACACTACGGATCACGAGAGAGAGTCTCTAACCATTGGAAACTCAGATTTTTTTATGGTTTTTTTGGGTCTAATCTCAAAACAACTCCTTCAAAATAAACATGAGGATGTAAGGAATTAGGTAAATTGCTGGATGCGGCTTCATGCATCAGCACTTCTGTTAATATTCTTGATACCTTCACTGGTGATCTTCTTTCTGTGTATCATCAAAGAATTTTCTATTATTCAGATTTGAACATGAGAGCAATATCAATACTTTTTTCAGGCCAAAGTGCTGTGTCACTTTCCAGACATTTTTATTGGTACAATATTCACGTTTGAAGAAGTATTTGACGATGATACATACTTTCCCCTTCCCCTTACCTTTTCCTTGCAGCATTTTAAAAAGTTGATGAGCAAAGAAGTATAATGACAAAATTGCTTAACTGTGAAGTCTGTTTCCAATTAAAAATAGTTCAGGAGAGCTATTTTAAATATATGTAATATAATTAGAAAAGAGACATTTTCTCAGTATATTGTTTCATGCTACTTAAAACATTTTTATCTGACAGTAGTAAATGAAGTAGAACAAGAAAAGGAAAATCTACCAAAGAATGGATTTCATGTTACCTTTCATTCATAAGAAAAGATTATGCCTTGCTTCCACCAAAAGTGACTGATTGAGGGGATTTTTAATAATCTATATAATAAGCCACAAGAAAAGATTTCAATCATATGGTTCTTCAAAATAATTATGTAATAACAGTTTAAAATATCAGTAATACATACATGAACTAGCTCCATCTGTTCAGCCTTTCTACAGTGGACACTAAGTCCAGCAATATCCAGGAAAAAAAAATAAATTATATTTTCAGATAAAGATTTATATTTTTATAATACTGCTTGACCTTAAGATACAGATATTTATTCAATACAATTTCTCATAACTACCATACCAAATGTAACCTTAATGATGCTCCACAGTTTTGCATTGCAAATTATAATCTGTTTATGATCCCTGATTGTGCAAATTGAGCCTAATTAAATCTTTTCTATTCAGGGAAACATTACAAAATTTAGAGGATTTTTTATTGGAAAAGCAAGGTCAATATAAACAATTAAAAGAATTTGTTGCTGAGCAGTCTGAAAATGTAATTTCAAATGCTGTTTATAAGATTCAATTTAGGGGTTCCCCACTGGTTAATTTTTGATGCACATTTATGAGAACTGCAAGCTTCTGAGTGTCCTGGAATTTATTTCTTCATTAAATTAAGATAAAAAAGAAGTAGACATACCTTAATAAACTATTTCATGTAGAATTTCATCAAATAAATTAAAAGTTTTTTGGTAGAGCAATATTTTCTGCATTAGCCCTGAAATAGATATTTCTCCTTAACAGATGTGCACAGAATAATCAGGATTGGCAACAAGGAAGCTTATTTTCCATAGAAAAGAGAGATTTGATTATGGGCAGACCTTCTGAAGAAATTCAACCTAATTTGAAAACATTTTTCAGAGATCAGATTTTCAGATTTTCTCTGTATCCTATATATATTATTTGGACTTAAGGAAAATTTTTCCTGTACCCATATATGGACTGGAACATGATGGAAGTTGAG
>JAOXNG010000001.1:139657446-139672960 GCA_028566535.1 Scolopax minor | reverse complement strand
GTTTTAAATATTATATTAGTAGCATTGCCTTTTCTCAGTAAGATGACCGTTGGCAGCAGCGTGATTTTAAAGTAATTATTTTAAAACATACTTTATGCCAACTAAAAGTGCTGCGTACTATTTTTTAATGTTCTGAGCATAGCCTTAAGCAGTTGCTTTTGTTTTAGTTCAGTCTCTTTACATGTGTCGCCCTTCTTCCCTCTAGTACTGTATTCAAATAATAAAAAAGAATGAAGCAGTATGAATTCTTTCAAATAGATATCCTGCTTCATTTCAGCAGTTTATTTCACATGCTTACACACATCCCTATTCACTAAAGCACACAGGCACATTTAAGTCCAGTGTACAATAATAAAGTTTAATTTAGGCCTGGGATTTCTGCTAAACTGAGACTATTCTCCTGAGTTGTAAGCTTTGATTTTTACTTTTTCCCCTTGTTTGACAGCTGGAAAATTCGCTGTTCTTACTGTTTTACTTCAGCTGCAATGTATTATGTAATCCTGGCTCTGAAGCTGTTACAGTCTTTCCTGGTTCTATGAAATGAGATGCTATCCCTAAGAGTGACACAAAGCATTACAATGTAGACTAAGACATTTATTTTTGTTTTTGTGGGGAAGGAGGTAGCATGGAGGTAAAACTGTTTTTTTGTATAACCATCGTACTGCAGAGCACTGAAATAAATAAACTGAATTCTATTTGTTGTTGAACTTGCATAAAGACATAGTGATTTCCTACATCTGGTATAATGTGCAGTTTTATAATTTCACTGTGAAACGGTATATAAACTCATTCAGGGCTAGAGAACAGCAATAGTTTCTCTGTTATTCCTTGACAGATCACAGAGCTGTTGGATGTTTCAATGGAGCTGGGATGCTTCTTAGCCGGAGCTCTGATCTCTTCTCAGGGTCACATGGTGTCTGAGGAGATTATGTCCTGTATTGAACCAATACGTGACTTTCTTGCCATCATTTTCTTTGCATCCATAGGTAACTACTAAGAAAACTTACTTAAAAAATAATGTTAACCTAACAAACGTAGAGGAGGAGAGAAAAATGGTGTCTACAAACTGGGGGGACGAGGTAGATTTTATTTTGTTAAAATATTAAACTGTTAACTGACCACAGTATTGGTTTGCTTTTGCTTATATTTTTAAATGTAACATTAATTTCCTAAGCAATTTCCATGTTGTATGCTTAGTTCTTGTTTTAATGTCACTTTTTGATTGTTAATTCTGAATTCACACTATTTAAAGCATGTATTTAAAAATTTTAAGGGGAAAAGGATTTGTTTGGGTGTTGGGCTGTTTTTAGGTTTTTGGGGTTTTTTAATGTTCTGTCTTCACAGTGGCTATATTTGTAATTTATACTACAATTATATTACTATTTTGAGTCAATTGGTAGAGTAGATTTCAGGTTCTTGTGGCTTGGTTTTCTCTAGAAGCAGGATATAATAATGGAAACAGATATTTTTTTTATAGCCTCTTGTTTCTTTAGCTACGAAAATGTGATCTGTGTGTTCTCAACACAGGGGAAAAATAATTGAACAAGATGCGTAGCAGAGACTACCTCAATGCCAATGGAAATGCAGCATTGACACTTAAGTCCAGGAGAGTAACTCATTATGCCTGTTTTCCAAAACAAGTTAACTCTGAGAATATTTACAGTCAATCACTAGCTTCATTTTGGAACAGCTACATTCTCTAGCTTTCTCTAAAGGAAAGTGAAACATGTTACTGAAGTGCTTATGTACAGTGAATGAGGAGACAGGCCCTGTGAAAGCACTTGGCTCTCCCCCTGCATTGTATAGGAGATGTGTGTCCTATTTTGGGGGCATCCCAAGGTCTAAAATAGGGTGTTTGAATGTGGCCCGTCGAACAAATCCAACCTCCTTCAAGACATGCTTACTCTGGAAATCCTTAGGGTTTGGGGGTTTGGGTTTGGTTTTTTTCCAGACCACCCTTGTTTTTTCTTTCAGTATTAAGTTTTCTATCGTTCTTTTTATCTCCACATGTTTATTCAGATTATAGTGAAGTCCCATCAGCATAATTTTAATGCCTTTTTTATGTACCTGTTTGATACCCATTTTTTTCACAACAGAAACTAAAACTGTTTCTGGTGGTTGTCAAAATAAAAAGGCAATAGTCACACCTGATAGTCTTGATTTCTGTTTTACCCAGCCCATGACAATAGCTGGTGTTGATCAGTCAGTTCGCTTAGTAATAGATATGTTTACTTGAATAACTTATTTTTGAATAAAGGGAGGAAAGTGGTGAGCTATGGTAAAACTCTTGGGCCCATAAATCTGACAAGGTTGGATAAGTAATTGCTGAGTGCTCACAGGTAAGTTGTTCATGTGTTTTAGTAAAGAAGGTGATGGAACAGACAGTTACCAGGGTTACAAAGCATGATAAGTAATTATAAGCCTAAGGTTAATTTTACAATGGACTGAAGAAAAATACTGTCTTATACTCTTGTGACTGCACAAATTAAGACTGGAGGTAAAACATTGGTATAGTTCAAGAAAATAAGACCTTGGTTAGTATGCTGGCAGCACTCCAGATAGCCTACACTATACTGTAAGGAAGTTATTCTGGTAGTTCTCTTACAGAATTTAAAAAAAAAATATCTTTTTAACTCTTGCTACCATTATAATTGCAAGAAGGGAAAGAAAATTGCATAACCGGTTTGTTTGGTTTTACAGAAAATGGGTGTTATTCCTACCTCAGATGAAAGTTAGCTTAGCTAACAAACCCAAACCCCCAAAACCAGAAAAATGAGCTACATTATAGGCCTCTGACAAAATGCAACAATGCTTGCTTGTTAAAAAAAAAAAAAAAAAAAAACAAACCCAAACTAAACTAAAATAAAACAAAACAAAAACCCCACACCAAGCAAAACATGCACACCAACACTAAACCATATTCCCGAGCATCATGTCAATTTGGTTTTTGAATAAAGCTTTCTCAAATGTATCTCTGGATAAATTCAGACCAAATACTGGTAGCCAGTGTAGCGGTTGCATAGCCACTACCCATTGTCTATGCAGCAAGCAAGTCAGAGTATTCTACTGGAAAGTGCTAACAGGCATGGGAGAGCTGGAGCATAGTATCGACACAGTTCTCTGACTCCAGACTTTGAAGTATTTGCCTTCACTGGACAAAAATGTGATGGATTCAAATTCAGCAGGCATTTGTGCTCTGCTATGGCAAACAGTGTACAGATTTACAAACATGGTCACACTCATTTACATCAGGCATTGAATAAAATGATTTTCATCATGAAGGCAGCCAGCAACTAGCAGTAACTGTAACTTTCAAGTGCTTCCATGAAATTAATTTTTACTAAGCTTATGTTTTAACAGAAATACATTTGCCAGTTACAAATCTTACAAAACAGAAAAGACAAAGAAATAAAAGCTTTTTCACTGGTTTCCAGATGATTCTTGACTTTATTCTGTTAAAAAGGAAATTTGAATAGAGTTTTCAGGAATACTTAGTTGCTAAATGTACTGGTACAAAAAGAGCTTTTTTGAGATCCTTTCCTTCAAAGGACAGATAGGGAATCTTCTACATTATCAGATCCTGTCTTTTTTTTTTTTTAATGTGCTTTTCATTCTGGCTTAAATTTTGAAATGTTCTGATTTAGTCTTTTTCTGATTTTTTAAGATGTTATAAATAGCAACAGCTAGAATTACAGTAAAAAATGTTAAGCAGGAGTGTTTAAGCAATATGTTTATGGTATTATATTCTTTTTCCTTTTCCCTTTCCTTTTTTTTTTATTTCAGTGTTAATGGTAGCTTTGCATGTGCAGAGTGGTTCATTTGCAACTAGATGAGATACTGCCAAATCACCCTGCTGCAGTCATATAAAACTTACACAATAAGCATCCGGCCATCTTCATCTTATTTTTTTTTTTTTTTTTTCACATTGAGCTATTGCTCAGCTTTTAAATACCCAGAAACATGTTTATCTGATGGCACTGCACAGTTCATGTCACAAAAGAAAATACATTAAAATTGATACCTGCAAAGGAATGTGTTGGAATGAATCAACAGCTATGACGGGGAAAAAAAACCCCACCATATTGGCAAATAATCAGTGTTCTTTTTATATTTTAAATTTCCTTTGATTCCATGAATTTTGCTGTTTTCTGATTCCTAATAAAAATGTATAAATTTTTTATTAGTTTATCACAATGGGGAACCAAAAAACTTGGTATGACAGAATTTAATTTTGCTGCAGAAGAACTATTCCCTTGATGCAGTGGTTAGAATCACCCAGTCAAAGCTAAAGTAAAGGTTAGAAAATATATCACAGTCAGTATGGCAGAAGGCATTTGATAACACCACAAATAACCTTATACTTCCAATGATTTGAAAATAGGAGGGAGGGAAGGAAAAGAAATTGAAACTGAGCTTTTTCAGAGCATGAATGATACTTTTAAGAAGTTTGGTTTTTTTTCCACTGTTCTGCACCAATGCCTTTCAGTTATTAATTTTTCTGCTTAATGAGTACTGAATTTCTGGAGGAAAAGAAACACAAATAAAGACTTCTCAAGATGAAATTCCTTGATACTTTAAGTTAAAAATAATTAGACTTTAAAACACAGCTTTCCTATGCATATACAGATAGTGACATATATGAATTGATTTGATTGCGCTAACAATGAGGTAAAACAAGTAATCATAATGATAAAAAATCATTTCCTTGATTAAAAGTATTACTTCTAATAATATATGTCTTAAATACTTCACTTGCAGTTCCAGAGAGAAAGAATGTAAGGGGAATGTAAGAATGACACTGTAGATTTAGGTAAAAATTACTGGTGGTCATCTGACTGATACAAGATCATTTGGACTGAAGACTCAAAGATGAAGTTTCATGCTAGCCATGTTGCTCCCTTCTGTGTTGTTGACTGCAGATTTTTAATCGCAGTACCAAAGTGACTAATTATGAGTCAGATGACATTTATATTGCTTATAATCTCTGTTTTTAAAAGTATATCTGCAAAATATATTTTGTTTATGACATAGATTGGTTAACCTCGCTTTAAAGATCAGGGACCTTAGAGGGGCGATCTTAAAGAAGAAATATTGTTGTACTTTTTTTGTGATTTAAATTAGTTTTTCAACATGAAATTTACCCTAAACATCTCAGTAACGTAGATTTTTGCCTTTATTTATGACAAAGCTTAGAAAATTTATCAAATAGCCCTGTTGCATATGACTTACATCCCAAAGTAGGAATACTGCTTGTTTTGCTCTGATTTGCAAAAATAATATTACACAGGACATCATGAATAATGCAAGAAGTCTGATTTAACACTAGGATTATTTCTGGCATTCAGAATTTGTGAATAGCATAGTAATAGCATATACCAGTTTTTGTGATTGAATGATAGGAATAATGAATTGGCACTGAGCCGTTGTGATTCCTGGCCAAAAATGGGATCTGTTTACTAAATCTAATAAACTTTATGTCTAAGATTAAGCTATGCAGTGAGTTGGATTGCAGACTTGAACACTGTCTTTTGCTTTATTTTCAGTTGTTATGTGAATTTACATGAAACTCATGACTGGTTATTGTAATAGCCATAAGGAAGGGAAACATTCTTAATTTACCAGCAACTATGCACTGTGTAAATGTAAAATAAATGTATGTCATAAAAATTACATGTGACATTCACAAACATGTAATGTTTGTAGCAGAACTGTAATGTAGCAGAATGTAGCAGAAATTAAGCAACATTCTGGCCTTTGCCTTCCCCAGGACATTATTTTTAGGTTCTGGTTTGGCAGGTAGTACTCAAGACTTTCAGACCTCTTTCAAATTTCTCATCAGTAAAAATAAAAAAAGAGATTATCAGAAGAGGAGCCCAGGGAAACAAGATTTGCTTCTGCTACTTTTCCATCACTCCACATGCATAACACCTTTCCTTGGCAGCAGTGGATCAGGAGGAGAAACAGTCTCTCTTCTGCCAGTCTGTGCAGCCTGGTGCCCAGAGATCATCTGTCCAGATCTGAAATTTGAGAAGGACAGAATTCCTTAAATCCATTAACCATACACTGTACATTTCTTTTTTAAATCCTCTCCCGGAGGATTGTACTCAACAAAGTTGAAATGTGAGTCTGATTGGTAAAGACAGATGTATATGGAAATGAAGAGTCTGTTATATCAAGATGTTTTATGACACTGCAATATTTTCTTATTGAGAACAAATGAATTAGTGAATTTTTTGAAATTAAGTTGAAAAATGTAGCATATGGAGTTATTTAGGAGTTTAGATTTCCAAATGACCACAGGTGTTATTTCACCTGAGACCAGCTCTGCTTTGATTACCCTTTTACAAGCACACTTCAGTCCTGAAATAGGGTGACAAAGGAAGAGCTAAATCTCTTTAAAATATTTAGAGATTCCTGGTAAACTCTGCAGCAGTTATAAATACACACACAGCCTTCCAGATCAGTAGATGTAAATAGCTGCTGCTAATTAGTAAGCTGTTCTTGCATTTAATTTTGTATCTAAGTAAGCAACAAACAGGTCACAAGAAATTCTGGTATTTAGGGCCCTAACTATTTTTGGCATTTTTTAATGTCAGAGATTATAGCTGGATCCATGTTAGGGTGAATTTCTATCTGTAGTCATTTTTGCCTGTTAAAGAAAGAAACAAAGACTGAAACACTATCAAGCAGACCTGCCTTTGAAGAATTAAGAAAGCCAGAAAGAAAATTTTAAAATATTCAGACTGTGTATGCAGGTTGTTTTTTACTTCCTGTAACTAATAAAAAGCCATTCTATGTTCATCTGTCCATTAATGGATATTAATGTATTAAGATTATGAGTCTCCACCACATGTCATATCAAATCTATAAATTAATTATTTCTCGTTAGGCTACTCCTCCATCAAGGCTAGTATACCTTAGGGAATATGCATGATTATTTCCCATTAAAGCAGTGATTCATGAGGTAAATCTGAGGCATTCCATAGTGTAGCTAATTCATTTACTCCAGTCCTTAAATATAAGCCAGACCTTACACCTCTTAGATCTCTCACTGACCTCATTCCCAGTTAGTATGCTCTCAGGAAACAATTCTACACTCTGAATTGAGTTTACTAAAAAGCAGGAAGGTGAAATACTCAGCATTACTGCTATTTGCCATAGTTCCCTGAAAAAGAACTAACAGTAACAGATAGTTTTTTTAGAGGTGTTATGTGGCTCCAATACTAAGTACTGTTGTTTATAAGAAGTACGTATAACTGCATCAAGGGTGACATATACTTTATAAATAGTGTAAGGGAAAGTTTCCTTTATGTGAAACCAAACTGGCTTCTTTCTCATCTTTTCTATCCACATCTGGTTTGACAATTTGCCTCTTGGAAATGCTACAAATCCAGACTAAGTGAAAACAGAAATTACCCACATGACCATTGGACAATATCAAAATAGTTTTATAACTTTGTATTATTGTGGTAGTTCTCTAAATAAGAAATTAAATAGATGTGGTAAAGATGAAGCATAAATATGCCTAAGAATCTTCTACATTTCATTCCTAAACTCCCAGATGTTTGAATGGTGGGAAAATGAAGAAAACAGCCAAAATCTAGAATAAAGCTGTGCTTCTCTAAACCTGGTTCATGTTCCCTCATGCATAGACAAATAACTGCTTTCAGCCACAACAAACTCATCTTGCTAAGCACAACTAGGGATTAAAATACATCATGTTTTCTCCCAGCTATGCAGGAAAATCATGACTCTAAACAGAACATGTCTCTGCTTTTCAGGCTTGTTATTTAAGTTTTTGCAGCTTATGATATTCTGTCATGTTTACTGTAAACATGAAAAATTTTACTTCTGAAAGGTGTTTGGAAATCAGAAAACATTTTGCACTTAAGTTTTTTACCTTATGCAGAAAAAACAATGTTGAACAACAGGAAAAAACCTCCATCTTGGAGCACATACTGATGTGGACAGTCTCTTATGGTTGAAAGCACAAAGCAGTAGAAACATTTACCCTTTGGTTTGAAGTTGAAATACTTTCTCCTGTCTGTTCTTTAGGGAAATAGGGTGGAAATTGTAAGGTTGATGGGCTTTCCAGGGGAGATTCAAATCACAAGCTGAATTTCATTTGCCTGTGAAAGACTGCATCCCCATTCTTCAAAATGTGAATAGGGATCTCCTGCACAAAGGACAGCTGTAAGAGTAGTACCTTGAAAATTATTCCCATCAAGTCCAGTTTAAAGGTCACTGTGTAGCCAGCACGTGCACATTTAAAACCTTCAGAACTCAAACTTAATTTCCCTGGTTTTCTGAATTACAAAGGCCACTCTTCTCTAATACTAGACCTTTTCTTTTTCTCCTTTTAATTCAGAGCTCTGTTCACTTTCTTCAATTGCTAATTGAAGATGAAATTTTCCAGCTGCAATAACTTTTAACAGATTTATGCAGGTCCATCCTATTTATTTATTTTTTTGGGGGGAAAGAGGGAGAATCCTTCTAATCTGTCCTTCCAGTTGCAAGTAAGAATCCAAGATAGACAAGAATAGCAAGCCTTTTATAGAAGATCTGTTCAGCTTGCAGTGAAAATACTTCCCAAAAGGAGACATAGACTTCAGTGTCCCACTTCTACTGGCACACATCTTAATTTACTGAGAATATTAAGGCAGCTCTTTGTGAAACTATAAAAGGTCAGTTTTCCCAGTGTGTTCATCTCTCAATATTTTAGCAAGTATGTTTTAAGCTTTTGATGCCATTTTCCAAAACATCCACACAGATGTAAAACACTGTAGTATATCTAGTTTTTGCTACCACCTGCTCTGTGTGGGAAGTGAAGAATTTTATTTAATATTTCCTCAGAAGTGGCAAACAGATGGTTTCATGTACTCTTAAAATGTTTGTGCTTGAGATCCAATTATTGTTGTTCAGTTAACAGCTTATTACTACCTTCAGTATAAAACGGTGTAGCATTCCTGACCTCAAGGCCATAGATCTTTTCAGGCTAACATATAAATACTGTTATATAGCTTGTTTAAGATTCCACTTTTGTTTAAGATTTACACATTTCCTGCCCAGTGCCTTTTTCTTACAGCACTGTCTGTTTATGTTTTCTTGGTTGACCGTATGTTAGAGTTGCTGATATTTTCATCTTAATGCCTTCAGGTGATGCTCTCATTAACAGCAACTTAATAAACTAATCATTTTATCAAACTGTCTCTGAATGCAATTCTTGACAGGGCTGAAGACTTTCCTTGAGCGTTTTCATGCGGCATCTTCTATGGTATTTCCCGTTTGGTCTTACAGCTGAAACTTGGTCTGACGCTTGCTCTCCATTCACTACTTTACCGGGAGTTCTGACAAGTTCTGGTGAGTGCTCTGTCTCCTGTGTTGTTTGCAGGGCTGAGCCAGTGACATTCACAAAGATGATTGAACTAGCAGCCTGTGTGACACATGCTGGTAAAGCAATCGTTGGTGACATCAACAATGGTATGTGTTTGTATCAGGGAAGCATGCAGGATTTTGAGTCCACCAGCTTCTTTGAAAAATGGTTTTAATAGCAAACAAAATTTTCTGGTCTTATAAGTCAATAAAAACATATTTCTGAGTATGTTTGAGTTTTCTTTGCCAAAACCATGGGAAATTTACCCATCCCATCATTTTGTTTTTTATAAAGACAATTTATTGATTCTATGAAGTTTCATTCAGATTAAATTTTTTGTTTCTTTTCATGCAATACAATAGTATATGCACAGAGACATAGAATTAAAAATTCAGAATTATATTCCTAATGTTATTAGTAAGTTATTTATATGCCAAATCTAAAAAAATAACAAAGCTCATAGGCTATATTGATTATTTTTAAGACTTCTCCACAAAGTTGTCAATGTAGCAAATACCTTCTTTAAGTCATGACTCCTCTATAAGGTCACATTTAATATGACCCGTGTCAGCAAGGTTTTTATCGAGTGTTGTGTACTTTTGGGACTCAAGTAACTCCAGGCAGTTATTCCAACTGTCCTTGTCACCACCCTCACATTTCCACAGAATTTCCATGCAGATCATGAACCAAGCTGTTACAGAGGTATGTGGTCTGCCTTTTTCAATGTTGGAAGTTTTGATGAAGTAAAACTTCATTTAGAGGAGCATTGCAGTAAACGGGGAATGAATCCAAGTTTTATTAAACTAGAATTATTTTTCTTTTGACTCAGTTAGTTAACCTAAAGAGTTAGAAACAGAAGATAACCTGTTCAAATTAAGTTTTTCAGAGAATCAAAAGATGTACATATCATCTTCTCCACTTCCCTGCTCCAAATCAGGTGTTCCAAATCATTCTTGACAGACTTTTGCCAGTCTCTTCTTAAAACCCTTTAGTGTTGGAGATAGTTTTCCTAGGAAGACTATTCTAGTGGCCAACTGTCCTTCCAGATAGAAAGATTTTATTGTCTAAGAGAAATATATTTTGAGTGTTCAAGTTTTTCTTCCCACATTTACCCCACTGGATATATAGATGTATAGCGATCATATTCCTTTTCTGCTGAAAGAGCAGGTCTTTTAGGTTTGTAGCCTGCATTCACTTTCTTGATTTTTAGTAAATATGAGTGATGGAGTCGCAGAAAATATTACAGGTGATGTATTACTAATACCTTGCACTCACTAATGAAAGTACCATACCCGATATGTCCTCTATTCATTATTTTCTTTGCTGCAGATGAATTGTATTAGTATTTATATAATATTAAATAATATACTTACAAATTTATCTTCCGCTATTTGTAAATTAAGAATTTCTGAGTTTAACACTATTTTCTTTTCTAGTCTTCTTTATCTGCTGTTAAAAGTATTCTCATTTCTATGAGCAACTGACAATACAACCATACTATTTTCCCTTTTTTATATTTGGGTATCATTCTGCAGTGGCAATGATTCCTTTATATATGTGACAGCAGCAAATGTAGAAATACAATGTTGTTTCTTAGTGTTGTGGTCATTAAGAATTTTTCAAATTTTTCTGAGGCTTTTTTTGGGGGGGGAATTTTACTAGCAACTTCTCTCCACCCTTTTTTTTTGTTCATTAATTTTATACCTTATAATTGTTATGTAAATCCTAAAGATTTCTAGCCTAACATTCAGTACTGAATAAAAGATTTAGTAAAGTCTAGATAGGACTACTGAATTCCTTTGTTTAGGAAATCTGTTGTTTTATCAAAGTGACATATCAGTCTAATGTGATACAGTCTTCCTTTGTTAACCTGTTCCCTAGTCTGTTAGTTTCAATTTACTTTGGGAAATCAATTAATTCTTCAAAAACAATGATAAATATGACAATACCTTACATAGTCCTTACACTCAGAACAAAACCCTAATAAAACGTGAATTAAAGTAAAATGAGCATGAAAATTCAGATTTGTCAGGAGAGAACACACAGCTCTCAACCTCCTTTAAGTTACCTACTAGAAACCATTTATTAGAAGCTACAGAGCTGTACATGAGATGTATGTATAACTAGCTCAGTGTGAGCATTTTCATATTTTTGAAATAGCTAGAAAACACAGGGCACATTCAAAGGCCAATAAAACAATATTAACATAAACATTCCATTATTATATTCTATTGTTTCCGTCAGTGCTCCACTCCTTTTCTAGAAACATGATTATTTGGCTTTAATGATGGGGAAGGGGAGAAGGGTGTTGCTCTTTCTGAAGTTAGGCACACAGTATGTCATTTTTTTCATCCATACTCAGCGAATCAACACTGACTCACCAAAATTCTGTACTTAATGCTGTTGGTTTATGACTGGAAGAGCTGAAGACAACAATTTTCAGAAAAATGAACAAAACAAAATCCCTCACAGTAATGAGACAACATCTTCACTGCAAATCTAAAGAGGGTGAAGATATTTTAAGAGTTCAAGGAGTTGAACATTGCACAATTTTTTACAGTTTCTGGAAAGAACTAGGGAGATTTAAAAGGCATTTAGTTTGACATGAAATGAAAAATTTCATGACAGTTTTTATCTATTTAACTCTATTTAACATTTTTCCTCCTTCTGTGATCTCTTTTTTGCAAGGTTAATGAAAACAAAATCAAATAAAACAAAAATAGAAAGAACAAAAGGGAATTTTAAAAACCTCACTGTTACTCTTTTTCAGTGGAATTTCATCAGCTGAATCTGAAAGTGGTACATTGTTTCATCTCTATGTAGGTTGGGATTGATTTTTTTTTCCAAAATTAATTTAATTTTTCTCTGGGTGATTTGAAATTTTTATGGAAAGTACCCAGAAAAAATTAGATTAAGAATCAAAATAAGAACCAGAATGAAATGTTTGAAAGGAAATGAAAAAATAAAAATCTTATTTTCTGTGGAAACCTTTAGTGGCAATCTATTGCAAGAGTATCATTATTAATGAGAATTATTCTCCATACAAGTAAAAAAAAGAAGAGTCTTTGTTATTGTTTACAATAGCATATTTATTAGCTAACATAAACTTAATGCTTTATAAGCCTCTTCAAATCAAACATTTTTAGCAGGTATTTTAATTGCTGATATCTAAGCAACCATGAAATAAATTACAAGTTGCCCTTGCATGATTTAAACTTGGTATGAGATTCACCACAAACAAAAGAAATATTTCTCTGCTGGATTTCTTTCTGCATCATTTACTCCCTGCAGTTAGGAGCAGATTAATGTGTTCAGAGACTGATTGCGATAATTACTCTGCCCTGCTGCTCTTCTGTATTATGCAAACAAATACACATGAGGAAAGAGAAGAAATGGACAAGAACAGAGATTCTTAGGCTCTCCTAATTTACAACTTAAAATATCAGCTCATGAAGAAAACCTAAAACTCTGAACCAAACATGAGTGCAGTTCACAAAGATCTCTCTAATGCATCTCATTAGTTCTTTTTTCATGTTTTTTTTCAATGACTTTTTATGTAATAATTTTCTATTTTTTTTAATTCATTCTCTTAATTTAGAAACTTTGGAACTCTAACAGACTTTCAGTGTTGGTAAATGTTAAAATTCTTTTGAAAAACTACCTCCAAATGTTTGCCCTTAACAATCATCAGTGGAAATAATTGACTTACATCTCAGCTACAGCAAATGACCATCATAAATAGTTTAATTCTGCTTTATTAATCTAAAACTTAATAAAATAAGAAATATTTAAAAATCTGAAACAAGGCTGTAAATGGGTCAGGAATTTTTGGATGATAATTCCATAACTCCTTCCAGTAGTTTCTTGAAATCCGAATGATACTTTTTAAAGCTCTTAGAAAACCTTGGATGAAATCTTGAATGCCACAGCCAAAAAAAATCTGTGTATTTTTTTATATAGTATGTGTGTTTATGTTCTATATGTCTATACACACTAATAAAATGATTCATACCTTTTCCTGACTACACTTTATCTCTCAGCACACTGTAAGAAATCTGATCTAACAGTCCCACTTCAGGCAAAAGGCTGGGCTTGGTGACCTCCAGAGGTCTCTTTGTACCATGCTTCTGTGGCCTTATGAGACCTGGCTTCGTGGAAATCTCTCATCAACTTCTGTAAATCCACACAGAAGTGTTCCTGCATTTGCTGTATCGGTTCTAATCTATTGTTTATGGTTTACATAAATTTGATGTTATGGAAGAAAAGAAGATAAAAAGATGTATGGTTATTACTGCTTTTTTTCTCTTGCAATGACACTAAGCTGTGAGGTTTGGTCAACATTGTGGAGGGAAGGGGTGCCATCCAGAAGGACCTTGATAGGTTTGAGAGATGGCCCTGTGATGGCCATCACAGGGATGGGAAGCTATTTAATGGTCCTGAGAGACTCTGAATAGGAAACTCAGCACAAATTATAACCAGAAATTTGTGTGATTAAGTCGACATGTTTAGTCATTACTCTCTCCTCTCCCAAGAAGGATCTTAGTTTTGTCCATTCCATTAATTTCTTTAAAAAAAAAAAAATTTCTCCTGATAAATAAAATAAGATTAACTTCACTAAAACACAGTATTTTATCTTAAAAAAATATATTTCTTTCCCATACTATACTTTTGGACAAAAATACCCATGAAAGTGATTCAACAAGACAAATTTTTTCTCCCAAATTTGAGAAAAAGAGGATCTGATGGAAAAAAACCAAACAGATAAATATTCAAGAAAAAGAAAAGAATGAAGAACTTTTTTTTTCCCCTGTAAATAACATTTTTAAAGGTATTAAGTCTCAGAGTGGTCTTGTATTGGAGTAATTTGTCTTGTACTAGAATAACAAATACTTTTTGTCAATCTTTGAATGCCCCTTACTTTTTTCAGTTGTATCATTGTATTTTCAGTTGCATTTTCATTAAGATTGTTGCCTTAGGCTTGCACTCTCTACTCTGATTTTTGCTATTTTCTTCTCTTGGTTTATTCTTTTTACATATAAGATTAAGTCATTCAAATATTTAATTTTTTTTTTATACAGAAGCTCCAATTTTGGAAGTTTCTCAAAGCTAAAATGCAGATTTTATATTAATATGAACTTTTCTTGTTTATTTCTACTGTGTTGCTTACTTTTTATAAAATATACTGTTGTCTAAGTCACTATACCTTTTTGAATTGTATTTCTCGATGAAAATACATTCAACAATTTTAGTGAAAGACCAAGCTGGAAAATACATAAAGTGCCATCTATAAATCTGTTGTTTTGACATAGACAAAAAATGTTACAGAAACAAAATCTACACTTAGAAGTGTGGAAAACAATATCTATTACAGACTCATGCAATTTTTGTGTGAATAATGTAATTTTTTTGTTTGAGAACTCAGACATAAAATGAAGAAAAATAAAATGGTGGGAAAAATAAGTGCTTCAAAGACCTCAATTAGGAGATACTACTAAATAAAAGATTGAGGATAAGAGGTATTAGGCATATTTTTAGGAAATACACAGAAAAAAAATAGTTTTTTATTATGCCCATTAGTAATTCTCAAGGTGGAGCAGCATCATTGCTCCCATTTTAAACACATTGAAACAGAGATACATAAGATGGAAAGTCTGGGCAAAAGGCTAGATGCAAAGCATCTAGGAAGAGCTTACAAATTTGAAATGTCTGGTATAATTCCCTGATCTACATTAAGTGACCTTTTGCAACAAGAAAGTTAAAAAGAGAATGAAAGATCACACGTTAGTCAGCAGGCAACAAATTTTAAAATTCAAATGGAGAAAAAAATACAATAAGAGTTCTTAAAGGTACAGAAGTTTTGCAAATTATATTCAATTTCTTATCAAAACTTAACATATGTGAAGTGAAAGCAAGCCTCTTTCAGAAACAAATACTTCTATTGCTTTCACAAAGTTTCTATTTTATATAGTTTTTACAATTAAATGTCAAAACTCTCACACTTCCATTTCTTTTTATATATTATAAATATCTTTTTGTAGTTGAAATCTGAGGAATCAGAATCATAGAATGGTTTGGCTTGGGAGGGACCTTAAAGATTATCTAGTTCCAACCTCCCTGCCATTGGCAGGGACACCTCCCACT
>JAOXNG010000001.1:139599474-139623262 GCA_028566535.1 Scolopax minor | reverse complement strand
GATGCTCCATCCCTGGAGGTGTTCAAGGCCAGGCTGGATGGGGCTTTGAGCAACCTGGTCTAGTGGGAGTTGTCCCTGCCCATGGCAGGAAGGTTGGAACTTGATGATCTTTAAGGTCCCTTCCAACTCAAATGATTATATGATTCTAAAAAAAAATACAGATAAGGCAGTGACTGTTCTAGATATTTGAAAAATAAGATGCTACATACATGACAAACAGCAATGAATTTACAACAGTGATAGTAAGGAGTTCATATTTGATTCAAATAATGCAAAAACATCTGAAAAGTGATTTGTGTAGATACTAGATTTAAAAAGTTTTGCATTATCATATAAATACAGTAAATGCGATCAGTCTGGGTATTGATTGAGGAAGAAGATAACAGGCAAAAGGTGATTTCAAAAAATATTTCTATAAAATTCTTTATTTTTTTGTTTATAGTTGGACAGATAAATAAAACCAATACAGACAATATGTTAGTTAATGTTCTCCTAAATGATTATACTAAAGCAGTAGCAATTTTTGTAGGTAGAATTTCTTTCTTTACATTAATTTAGTTACTTAGAATCTCTTACGTTAGTATATTTTTCACAGTGCATGTTTCTTCTACTGGTCTATTTTCATTCCTACAATTTTTCAGTTTCTCCACATGCCTCTTATCTCATTTTACTGCAGATGCTCACAGTTTGCTATAAACTAAAAGGTTATAGAATGAAAAATAAAATAAAAACCCACCAAACCCCAAAACAATACTGTCATTATTGTATAAATACTAATAACAAGTACTTAGAAAGATATTATATTTTAATATTACTTTGTAGCTTGAATTTCCAAAGACCTCAATCATGCACATATGTCCAAGAATGTTTTAAGGCTGTCTTTAAACTCACTTTCAAAATGTCAGACATGGATAATATGTTTTAAAAGGTTGCTAATATGGATCTGAGTAAAAGTACACTTTGATGGAAGATCAATAGATATATATGTTATCCTAGAAAATATGCAGTTAACAGCTGAACAGAGAAACACTGATGAGAAAATGTACATTGACAGGCCCAGGATGGATGTGTTATCAAATTGAACAGGAACCTTCTAGGGGAAAAAATAGTTGACCCACTATAGGCATTCTAAAATTTAATTACATGTAGAAGTATCAAAACTTACCATAAATATAGCATAGGTGGTGTTGCCTGCACACAAAACTATAGTGAAGATCACAAGTCTGTGCTTGTGCTGTACTTCAGAATCAGCAGCAGAACTGCTAACTCAGACATCATTACTGCAGTGATCTCACTGCAGTATGTAAGTATCACTGCATTGTTATTAAAAGTAAATTTATCTCTATTGCTTGTGTTTTATATGATAAAATACCTACCCTTGAGACTTTGCTGTAATTTGACCTAGTATCCCATGCTTTTATTGGAAAGAAATAAGCACTTTTAGACTGTGACTTCACTAATAATAATGACACCTTAAGTATTTGGATGAATTGTGCTTCTAAAAGAGCTTACATCTTTACACTGATTCTAACAGTGGAAGTCTACAACTGGTAAGGGTAGTCTCCCTTACTGCCTTAGATAGTAATCAGTGTGTCTTTTGCCACTTTATACTGAATATTTTTTTTCTCAATCTAGGATAGACAGTTTCAAATTACATATCTTTCATCAGTAAGACACCCTAACACAGTAGTCATCAGCATATGTGAATAAAAGCAAAGATAATCATAATTTCATAACAACATGCTATGAAGATAATTATTTATACTGCTATGAAGATATTTTGTTACTAATTATTTCTTTAATTGTTGCTTCTTGAATCTGTTCCTAAGAATGTAATCACGGAAGTATTTGTTCTAGTCATTATATGTGACAATAAGTATATATTAACAACCATATCAAAGAAAGTCAAAGTCCATCTAAGATGTATTTTTCTTTGTTATTTCTCAGTAGGTATACTTAGGTATATGTAACGTGTAAGTAAGTAACCTTATATATAGTGACAATGTCTCAGCATCATTGTCCCATGTGTAGTGGTGCCCATCTTCTAATTCCTGTGCTTTAGATACCCTCGTTTCCAGGAAAGAGAAGCTTCAGAAACTTCAAAGATTTTTTTCTTAGTATCCAGTGAAAGCAAACAAGCAAACAAAAACCAAACTCTAGTTGCTTATTACTTATATTAATTGGTTTTTAATTTACCTTAACTTTAGTACCTATAAAATTTATCTATGAATGTGGGGAACACAAGTGATTCTTTTCCATACTGTTCCTAACTCTCTGCATCCCTCACCTAGGTTCATTTTATGTTACACTTATCCAAATACTGATATTGTCAATTATATTTCTTATTTGAAGATACTGCATTATTGTTATGTGTGCAACTGAAGTGACAAGACGCATATGCCACCCTCCTTGAGTGACACACTTGTTTGCAATGTTACCTGTATAAAAAGATGAGTGATAGAAGGAAAAAGAAGCACATTTATTTTACCTTGGACAAAAAACAGGAATAGCTTGTCAGGGTGCATCACCATAATCACCAGCATTATATACGGAGAAACATAAACACATTTCTTAATATGTATATGCTTTCTTTAATTTTGTTTTCATTTATGTCTTTCTTTCCTGTACCTGTGGCATATATATCTTATGCATTTCCCCAAGGAAATTATTTTGCTGGTGCTTTGACAGTCTGTCTTAAATAAATGACATTGGTTTTACAAGTGGTGTTTCAGATGCTTTTATTTCTTAGGTTATTTACTTGTTAATGCAAGCTTTACTTCCATATATCATGAAATAAGTTGCAAACTCTCAAAAGGTTTATGTTTTCTGTTACTTTTTTTCCTCTTGTATTGAAACACTAGATATCCTTAATCCCTTTTACAAAGTAGATGTTTCTCTTTAAGTAGTAGCACAAAGAATTTGTAAACCTGGGAATAGGTGTTGTTATACAGCTGTTAAGAAACTGATCATTTTTTATTCTCTTTGCAGAGTAGCAGTGATCTACAGCCTTTAATAGAGTTTTTTTTTCACTGTACTGCAGTAGTAAGACTGGAATAACTGACCCTGAGACAAGTATTTCTCATGTTCGTATCTGTATTCACACAGACATATATAAGCCCTGTATACCAAAAGAGCCCAGGCTATTGATCTATACAAATTTTTTTTTCATTCTATTTCAGAACATTATGCTGTAGGTTCTGCTATACACATCAGAGCTGATGAGTATCTTAAAGTGCTATGCTGAAACACAAAAATCAGCTTAAAGGAGATAGTTTATCAGCAAGTATAAAGAAGTCAATAGCCTTATAACCTTTATCTATATGCATTAAGTCCTACCCAGGTTTTTTCACCAGTAACACAGAACTGAATATTCGTTGACTCCTCACAAGGGATGTAAGCACCTTCCTGCAATTATAGAAAGGACTTAAAAGACAAATATGCACACTGTTATGTATATGCATTATATAACTAAGAGAAAGATGCCTTCATACTCATAATATTACTGAGTGCTTTGTACTAAAGGTAAAAGTAAAGTACTAAAGGCTTTGTCTACACTTATGAGAAAATAGTTTTTTGATAATATAATGAGTAAATAAGATCAGATTATCATATAAAACAAAATGAAGGAATGTATAGGTAAAAAGTAAAAAGCAAAACTGGACATAAGCATGCAGACATCAGCAAGTACACAGCATAAAATACAAAAATAAAAACAGGAAAGTAACTGAAAGAAAAAAAATTTCTGGAAATAGAAACAAAACCACTTAAGATTATGGAAGGAGTTTAAAGTATAAAAGAATGCAAAACAATAGCCACATCCAAACAGATAAAAGGTGAGAATCATGGAATCACAGAATCATGCAATTTTTGGACTCAGAAGGGATGTTATTAATGGTGAAAGATTTTCTGATTTTTGCATCCTTGCTTGTTTGATCATTTTTATCTTATTTTTGTGTTTAAAATGCAATGGAACAAATTTTGCAGGTTTCAAATTTGCAGGTTTTGAAACAGTGTAGTATCTTTGAGCAGGAGCAGATCTACTTCCATACATATAATCCCTCTGAGATGTAGTTATGTAGCAGCTGTGTAGAGCAGTGATTTACGAGAAAGTTTATACACATTGAAATCCTTAAAAATTAATCAAGAATAAACAGCACAAATAAATACCCAGAATTTGATAAAGACACAAAGGTTAATAATCCATCAAAATCCAGGTCCAGAGTCATAGTCATAGTCTATTTCTATTGAAATAGAATCCTTTTGGTATCTCCATAGAATAATTGCTGTTTGGTCCAGAACTTTTCTGAGTGGGAAGATCAGAACTCACAGAATCATTAACAACTTGCTCTACATATCATGAGCTCTACATTTTCCCTAGAGTTCTCGCATCAAAGTGCTGAGCAAGCTTAATGATGCATAGTTTGAGATTTGATGAAATGACAGCTTTAGCTGTTCTGGCTTCAGGTTGTATCAGAAAGAATACAGCAAACAGATATTTTTTTGTGCATAATATGTCACATATGGAAAAAAGCATTGTTAACTATCTGGTTATTCATGTAACTTTGCTAATAAAATTAGAGAAGACAAGCATTAATATTTATACCATTTGCTTATCAGCTCCCTGTTATGTTCTCTTTGTCTTTGTACAATTCTCTATACCATGTAGAATTTTCCAGGATTTAGATCAGGTCCTTAACCTAGTAGAGTCAGTAATCTCTATGTTAATGTAGCTGGTTTTTAAAATGTTAACAAAATCACTTACTTTTAACAGATGTCTCTATGGATTTTAAGTTAAATGATAAAATATTGAGAAATATGAATATGAAACCTGTCAAGAAAAAACCCCTAACAAAAAGTGGTTTTGGTTGGTGTGAGGTTTGGGGTTGGGTTTTTTTTTGGTTGAGAGTTGTTTTTGGTTGGTGTTTGGTTTTTGGCAGAGGGAGAGGGATGTTAATAGTATTCTGTAACTGGATTAGTTTTTCAATTAATTTATACTTCTTCCCACAAAATTTTGCATATTGCACGCACAATCTGCTGTACCACTTTGGTTTAAATGGCAAAACACAAAAATACTATTTTTAAGGGCGCTGTGTGGTAAATATAAGGATCTAATTACATATACTTAGAAGATCACTTAGCTATTTTTACTGAAACATTTACAATTTATACAGCCAAATTATTATGAAGTCTATCTTAAGCTAAGATACATTGGTACCATAAGACTTTGTGTTGGCTCAGAGCAAGGGGAGAATAAGGATACATCTAGACCTTGTACACATAACTTCACCTATATATATGATATATATATATATATATATATATATATGATATAAGTCATATTTTTGAGAACACTTAGCTTGGAGTATAGCAGGTAATCACTTTGTGTAAGATTCATGTTGCCTAACTTTTGACATATAAAATGTAAGTGTTGTGTCAAAGCTCATTATTTAGACTTTCAGTGTAATCAACCTGATGGACAAATATAAATACTTCATCCAAATTTTGAGATGATATTTAGTCCACAGCTCAGACTCCATGACATAGTAAAGAAAATAAGCTGAGCTGAATATGTTACCTCATAAAACTCCTTGGAGGCTGAAGGCATCATCCCACGGCATATTCTGGCAACTGCAACCTCTATTAAAGCTGCTAGGGAATCATTAATAGATGATGCATGAGACCTATGGATGATCCAAATGACAAATTGTAAGCTAAGGAACTTCTCCATCTAGAAAAAAGTCTCCTCTGGAATGTCAAAAAAGAGGCTTAGAAGTCTGTATCTCCCCATATATACCATGACATCACCCATTTATATCATGATTGCACACACTCCTTTTTTCTCTTTTTCCCCTCTTGCTGACTGTACTTGAGAACTGTTGTGCTCATAAGTTTTTCTGTTCATGAAAAATGTAAAGAATTGTCTATTATTTTATATAGCTGGCAGTGGGAAATTAGAAGTCTCAATTATATTTTGGCAGCGGGAAATTAGAAGTCTCAATTTTAAGAAAGTCCAACAATGTACGCACATAAACCAATGACTTAATTATCAATTTTATTTTCAAGCACAAAGCAATGGGCTTACAAGGGACATTTATCTTCTGCAAACCTCAGCTAAACATTCAAGTTGAGTAACTTCAATTGTGTTGATATAAAGATACGTTTATTTTTAGGAACAACGCTCTCTTTGGGGCACTGAAATCCTGGCTGTGAAGGCAAATTCACCCTTATTTGATGTTGATAAAGACATACAAGTGCTTTTATTTTCCTAATGCATGGTGAAGGTTTTCTGGTTCATCCACAGTTCTAGTACCCTGAAGGACAGAGCCAAAAGCATGCTAAACTGCCAGAGCAACACTTGGCTAAGAGTTTTACTACTTACAGTGCATGGTGAAGGCTAGTCCCTGCTATTCCTTATAGAGTATTAGAAAAGAAAACAGTCTTTTTGGATTTGTATGAATAAAGAAAAAGCTGGAACAGAAAACACAGAATGTAATCCTTCACCAAAGAAAAAATGTGAAAAAATAAAACAAGAAAAAAAAAAGTCATAGTATTATTCCACAGTAGTTTTGTTTGAAAGACATTATTAAGCTAATTTCAAATACAATGTGTAATTGTTTCTTTAGACAAGTAATAAAGAGTCTTTGTTTACTTCCAAAACAGAAAAATGAAATTATAATTAAATTCTAATTAACTGATATTTGGAAGATATTTCACTTACTACTTGATTTTTTTTTTCAAGCTTTATTTGTAATTAAGTCCTCCTTTTCATAAAATATAAAGATGTATTGTAATATGTATGTAATAATAATTTTAACTTATAATAAAATTTTAACAATTTTATTGTCACCCAAGGATAAATATAACAGATATTAGTGGAGTACACAATAGAACTAAAATGAAAATTGCATGCATAATTTTGCAAATTAGGCTTTTAAATTGTTAAAATGATGGATTGTGATCCAACCAACTGAATTTATAATCCAGGAAGTATATGAGGGAAGTCAAGTAAATTGCAGATGCAGATAGAAGAATGGCAATTAATTTGGAACATTTATTGTAATTAATAATATGATTTTTTTTTTTCTTCCCTGTGGTATTTTTCAGGCCAAGATAGTAACAAAAATCTAAAAGTTTCTGAACCCCACAGCATCAGAGCAAACAGCTGGCTTTGGTGATCTGTGGCAACAACTGCTGAATCTTAGTTTGTTTTGGTGGGTTTTAGCGGAGCTATCTGGAGATGTAAGAAAGGCTATTTTTCCTCTACAGCTCTGGAGTATTTAGATGGAAAATTCATGGATTCTCAGACCACAAAATAGACAGAAGTTGAGGAAAATCACAATTGAGCATCCATAACTGCAAATTCCCAGTAGAGAGGGTTTTCAGAAGAACATAAAGGTAAAAAAGAAATCCTATTGGAACAAAAGTGACAGAGGTAGAATGATGAAATCTTTTTTTGAATAACATCAATATGCGATGTTGAACTTTTTTCTAAGACCTTTAAGTCTTTTCTTAATCTGTTCCAAAGGCTATTTATGCTCTGTATATATAAACTAGGATTAATCTGACTTTAAATGAGGTTTTAAAGAATCAAGATTAAGATTAAGATAGAGAATGATGTCAGGATTCATTTGTTAAAAATAAAATAAATAATCGTCACCTTGTGCCTTTTGAAAAAGGTTCAAAGAATGAAGAATTCTCTAATCCTGCTGATTGCAATGTAATATAGAGGATAGTTTAACTCAATGAACATAGGAGTCTATTTAGGAAGAGTACCCCAAACTTTACTAACTATATTGGTTGATTTTCATTAGCTACAATGAATGTTTAGATATGACTTTCACATGTAGATATGTCTACAGTAGATACTTCAATAGATATATCTAAAAATAGATCTGAACCTTACCATAAATCCTGAAATCCTGAGCATATTATATGTTTGATTATCCAACCAAAAGAACCAAATGCTATTCACTTTGAAGTGGATTAGGAACTACATCTATGTTCTGATTCTCCTAACTCAGATGTTATGTGAGCTCCATGCGAACTTTGTCTTTTGGCAGGCTCTGTAAAACATATGGAGCTCCAACTTTTGATTCAGTTAACTGGAAGAAAAGTAAAGTAAAATTTTTTGTAATAGCAACACTATTACACAAGGTCTAGATGCTGAGCGAAACAGTTTTCCATTCAACAGATTCTAAAATTCATCTGCAGGTTACAAAGGTTATTGAGGCCTTGACAATGCATTTACAATAAATTGAACTACCAGCTGCTCCAGAAGTAGTGTTATACTAGTGGCTTTTCCTACTATTTACCAAGACAAATTCAAGTCAACCTAATGTATTTAGATGAGAGGCTCACACCTAAAGTCCAAATAACATCATGCTACTTGTCATAAAGTCATAAACATTACAATGACCATTGGAAGAAACACCTCCTCTGTCTTTATGGTAGCAGCTCTTTTCCTGTGTCCTGTTCATGAGACAGTGAATTCTTCTAAGGCTCTCTTGATACAGCGCAAAACATGTGTGAAATTAAACATTTGTTAAAGTTTCTCACGGTTTACAGATTTTTGAGCAAGCTAAGCAATACTATGGTTTTATCTGTTCATCTTAAATCCCACGTGGCTGATTACAGAATAAGATACATCCAAAAACATGTATTCATAACATGAAAAACCAACAATCCAGAAATTTAAACAAAAAATACCAAAAAACAAACAAAACCCAAACAACAAAAAAAAAAGTGACACACTTAAAAAAGGTTGGACCTGATCAGCAGATTGCATATTTGACCTAGCCAATAAGAGCAACAGAACTCCAACAGGAAATACTTTATAGAACACTAGTTGCATGATATGCATTAAAATAGATCATCTTATCATCTTATCATTTTTCTCTATTTCAAATGTTTCAAGTCTCCAGATCTTTAATCTCTTATTCAGACTCATCCTATTTCTTCCTTCTCCAGAAGATAATTTATGTTGACAGGGTTAACATATGGGCCTATGTGAACCTCATGAAGTTCAACAAGGTTAAGCTCAAGGTCCTGTGCCTGGTTCAGGGCAATCCCCAGTATGGTTACAGACTGAAGGATTAATTTATTGAGAGCAGCCCTGCAAAGAAGGACTTGGGGATACCGGTGGAGAAAAAATTGGACACAAGACAGCAATGGGAGTGTTTAATGCAGAAAGCCAATTATATATAAAAAGAAGCATGGCCAGGAGGTCAAAACAAATGATTGTCCCCACTTACCCTGTTCTGGTGAGACCCAGTCTAGACTATTGCATCTAACACTGTCGTTCAAAGTACAAGAAAGATGTAGCCCTGTTAGGATGGGTCCAGAGGAGAGCCATGAGAGCTAGGGCTGATCAACCTGCAGAAGAACCTCCTTTCAATATATAAAGATGGCTTATAAGAAAGACTGAGAGAGACCTTATACCAGGGCCTTTAGTAACAGGAAAAGGGGCAGCAAATTTAAACTGAAAGAAGATAGGTTTACATTGGACGTAAGGACATTTTTTACAATGAGCATGATGACACATTGGAACAGGTTTCCCAGAGAAATTGTGGATGTCCCTGGAAGTGTTCAGTGGAAGTGTTCAGTGTTAGGAAGGAGAGGTTTTGAGCAACCTGAACTAATAAAAAGTGTCTATATTTATGGTGGGTGGTTGGATTAGATGATCTTTGAAGGTTCCTTCCAACCCAAATAATTCTATAATTCCATGATCCCATGATAATCTTGTAACTCATTTGTTTGAAATTAAAGGCTTTCCCCCTTTCTTAGATATGAAACTATCTTTTTGTTAGATTTAGGAAAGAATTTAAACATTGCCTAAGTATTGAATGGCATTTTAAATATACTTATGATGTTCACAAATAGTTAACAGTTACGATGAAGGATCTTTAGGAGGCGGTTTGGATGAATCAGAAGCTTCATCCAAAGCTTCTAGGTAGATGGATGCTCAGGGGCTTTTAAGTTGCTCTAAAAGCAAAGTTTAAGCACTTAAAGTCATCTGCTGCAGTTAACATTATAATGATTTTTCTAATTGAGAGGAAAATCTCCCCTTTTCTTGCTGTTTCTTTATATAGTCTACATTAGGACATCTTGGGTTTGGGTTTTTTTTGTTGTTCTTTTTTTTCTTTTTCCCATATCCTATATCAGCATGGTTATTAAAAGCAAGTTAAAAAAAATTGAAATAGGAAAACTGTATATCATTCGTTTCTGACTTGTGTTTTAGATGTTACAATAATTTATCATACTAATGTGGAAATCAATCTATGCTGTGAACCAGAATTTCTTTCTCTTAGACACATAGTTAAGCCATTTTCAGTGAGTGAAAATTAGAATGCCTTTCAATGGCATTTCATGGAGACTATAAACACTTACTGAAAACTACTTTTCTTTCCTTACTTATTTTTTTCCACTTCTTAAAAGGAGCCCACAGGTCTCTTACTGGTATGTGGAGAACAGGTGGAAATTTGTCATTACATAATAAAATATAAGTATTTTGGTTTAGAATGTTTTAGGATATTTTAAAATAGTGCTTGGTAGGCATCTAAAATGTACATACACACCTATTTTACACAGAATAAATGGCATTCCAAATTGCCATTATGGATTGGCAGGTATGTGTGCACACTTAACAACACAATGTTACCACTGCTTATTACTGTCACTTTGGACATTAATAACTGTCACACTAAATCACAGTTTGGATTTAGTGTTTTCAAAAAAGAAAACGTTTCTTGGATTCAAGTCTGGAACAAATGTTAAGTTGATTTTGAGGCCTTCTTCATGGAGCTAAAACATCACAATGATGCAGCTGGCAGTTTTTCAGCCAAAGCATTGCTCAGAGCGTCTAATGCCTGCTCTAATGTCTGAAAATTAAAAAGGACACTTCATAGCAAAAGCTGTTCCTCTGGTGTCACCAACAGTCTCTGTCACCCCACTCCAAACAAACCACACACCTCACTTCAAACAAGCTACAGAGCAAATTATAAGTGATGTTAGTAAAAATGCAGCTTTCTGTCTATTATTCATGTTGCTTAATATTTCTAATGTATGGATGATGAGGCAGAGAAATGCCTCATAAAATGGGTAGACGTGATCTTCTTACCAACCATCTCAGCTCTTCTGCTGTATCATACTAAGGATACTTGTGTCTACATAAGATAATCCCCATTCATAACATTATCTAAAGCCTGCTCCATCTGATGGGTTTGTTTGTATTGATTTAATTGTATGTTGGATCACATCATTGCCTTTGTAATATGCAGCAAAAAAATAATTAGTGGTATTGTTTTATACTTAGGACTAAGTCTCTTTATAATTTTTTTTTTCAGTCAAACTCTAATGGGAGCTGGGGAAGTCACTTAGGTTACTACTCAAATCCTATTAAGAAACATTGGGTGACATAGTTAGTCATCAAAATTAGTGGGCAAATAATTCATATATTGCAAATATATCTGCAATGTGCAAAAAATATGAAGTGCAATGATCCTGATTGCTGCTGATTCTGATGTGTTTAGGAAATTGCTTAGTCATCCACCAGTTCCTCCATCTGATTGTGTAATGTATATAGATACCTTTATCAAATTTACTAACTGAAATTATAGAAACGGTTGCTAATGAATAGGAAATGGCAACTAGAAACCAACTTTTTATTGTATAACTATGTATTTTTCAGATATTTCTGGAATTTCACTTTCAGTAAACAACAATAAAAAACACTTTGTACGTGCTGATTAAAAGATCTGATGGTTAAACCTTTACAAAACTGTGACTAGACAAAAGTATTAATTTTGCAAGAAACAAAACAGATTTTCTGCCACAAGATTTTTTTTTTTTTTTTTACTGTTTCAGAGTTCTGTTTGCAAGCTTTATTCCTACAGGGTAACAGCTGAAACCTCTGAATTTAATCAGAACTATATTTTTACTTAGAAAAAATATAAAGAGGCAAGGTTATGTATATTACAGCTAGCTTTGTGGAATAAATGTTTTACCTAAATTTAATTCTGTGTAAAAAGATCATTGACCGTGTTTGTGGGTCAACTACTTTGGCCTTGACAAAATGAATATTAGCAAAACCCAGTTCAGTTTAGGAGGAAGGCACACATAAATGATAATCAATTAATCGATCAGTCAATCAATCAAACAAACTTTGCGTGTACACATATGTCTTAAATACAATATACTTATTTAAATTAGATAAAAATATCAGAGATTGATAGAGATTATATATATACAGATATGGATACAGATATAGGAACTTTGCTTGGGCAGGTATATTTTATGAAAGGAAATATACCACATATAGAGAGTGATAATGAGTTTAAGCTGAAAAAATGCATATAAGCAAATTCAGATTAAAAGTTGTTTTTTTTAAAAAAAATAAGAACAGAAACAAAAATAAAGATGAAAAAGATGACGTCATAGGCTAACCAGAAAACAAGATAATGATGCTTCACCTTGTTGAATTCTTTATTATTTCGAAGCCAATTTTACATGTAGATCTATAGCTAGTGTTTTGTCCCAGTATCTATTATTTCACATGCACTACAGGACCGAACCAGCAAAAACTGACACCTAGGCAGCATAGTATTAAAATGTGAAACCATTTCCAGAAATCTGTGTATGGTATGTCAAAGCACAGTCAACTTGCATTAGCTAAATAAATCTGTACTGCATCACTGAACATTAGCTCTATTTCATCCATTATGGTGCAGATTGCTTATTGTGTTCCCAGGGCACTTTTATATGAAAGAGCAGTAGTACTGGCTGCCAAAATGGTCTTGCCCTGTCAGAGTAGTTTTAATTGAGCTGAGCCATAGGACCCTGCCCAGTGCTATTACAGAAGCAGAGAACCATTTGTTGAATAGCACTCTATGATATTATAGCTGTTAAGGGTATAATGGACAGTTACTTTAATATCCTACCCATCTAGGACACTATAAACATGTCCATAGGTAGTCATTTTAACTAGCTCTTCTGTTTCCTCAAACAGTGTGGATCTGATGCTTTGTGTCTATCTTTTATGTGAAATTACTGCTTGTATTGTTATCTGTTCTGTGTTCATGGGAGGGAGGTAGAAGAGGTTGTCTTTCAAAAGCAAACATAAGTTGATAAGGGAAATATTTTATTTTCAAGCTTATGAGAGCTGGCTATAAATAAAGACAAATATAAAGAGGCATAAACAGGCACCTGAAAATTACTTTTTCAATTGTTTCATTTGAATAGTTCTGATATTTGAACATACATCACTTAAATTACATCATTCCTTTTTAGTTTCAAATTGATTTACAAACTATCATAGCAGCATTTCTGGAAAGAAACCAAACAATTACTAAGTACTTCCCAGAAAACTTATGTAAGTTTGTATATGGAAAAAATTAAAATCATGAGTCATCAAAATGAAATTAGAAATATAAGTATTTTTCCCAGCACAGGACAAAACCAGAAACCATCTTCATTTATATCTCTGGCAGACCATCAGTTACCAAGTAAATACATATGATGATTTCTTATGATGATGATGATTTTTGCAATCTCATTAATTCAGTTCAATCAGTTTATCATTTTTGGCAGAAAAATGCTGTGAATGTAGGTCTCGTGGTACTTCCATTCTCTAGAAATAATCTAATGTGTTTGCTCAGCACTTAAGACTATTGGAGAATCACAGAATCATTTGGACTGAAAATCATCAATTTGCAAGATAATGGCATGGTGGAGATGAGAATATAGAGTTATTTACAGCAGAACCAGAAAACCACAACTCAACAAAAAAAACCAAAACCAAAACCAAACCAAAACAAAACAAAACTAAAAACAACACCAAAAAAAATCAAGCTAAGACAGAATGTCACAGACTTTATAAATTATTGAGGTTAAGTTGAATGCTCCCCAACACATTCTTTACAGACAACAGAGAGAAAAACTGACCTAAAAGACACAAATTGTCTAATTATTTTTTTTTTACTTCCAGTAAGGATAAAATAAATCACTGTCCAGAAATGCCTATTTACTTTGAAATGATTTTGACATACATTCAAAAAATATTCTTAAATGGTGAAGAAACTTAAACAACAAAGCAAAGATAGATACACTTTTTATCTTTAGGTATTTTTATAGGAGTCCTTTCATGATTTTTATACTAATTTATGTATCTAAAATGCAATTCACAGTCTTTACCATGTATAAACATTGTGAGAAAGCATTTATGTTTAGGGCATTTTTAATTGTCTTTCTAGAAAGGGTTAATAGGCATAGGCTGTTTTCTGGAAATTGTTACACTTTGAAAAAAACTTAAAATTCAGATTGTCTGTAATAAAGGGAAACATAGTTACTAAAGGAGTGTTCATCAAAACAGATTATACTTTAGCAGTGACTTTTTATCTCATGAACCAGAAAGACAGCCACCTCTTCATAAGCAACAGGACTAGTACCAGAAATCTGCCAGGTACATAATGTTATAGATTAAATTAACGTTAACAGCTCATTTAGAACTCATAGCTACCTGAAGGGTAAATCTACAATGAAATCTAAACGTATCGATCAATCAATGATTTTCACTCCTACAGTGCTTTTCTTTTCCAAGACACAGATATTTCCATCTTCAAAGAACAGCAGAAACTGGTATAGGTCAGTTTTAATATAACATAATGTTAGAGGAAATGATTGTAGTATTTCACTTTTCAAAAAACACACAAATGTGTCTATTTTTTAATCTACTTCTGCAAAGTCACAGAACAAAAATAAAAATAAAATTATTAAAAACTGAAGATTTCTATTTCCCTGTGCACTTGTAAGAAGCTCTGGAAGACCATGTCCCTAGTACTCTACCTCTGCACTTGTTGAAGTCTCATAAAATGAATAGCTCAAATGCTTCCTGGCATTTGGAGGTAGTCCTATGATACTGCCCTCCCCCACTGCACCCCCATTCTTCCCATCTCATTTTGTCCATGTGTTGTCTATCATGCACTAGCCCTCAGTAAAACAATCCAACCAATTATACTGCTATAAAAGTAAACATTTTCCCCCCCTTGAATGTCTGTTTTCCTACATGCCTTTCTCCTTCCATGTCTTTGTCTCTTCCTTCTTCCCTTTGTCCTTTCCCTTTGTTCCTCAAATTCTCTCTCTTTCTAGTTATTTTTTTAGGGCTTACAAGGGGTCAGCTGAATGCCAGAACTAGTGCAAGGGATTATATAAGAATCTCTCCTATAGAATAGCACTGTTACCACTGCATCACTCAGTAGCAGCAGGATATTCAACTGACTTCTCAGCCCAAGGGACTTTTGCCCTGATAGGTCTAGCCCTGACCCTTGCAGCTGTTGGGGGCTGCGATTATAGGCTGTACACATCTACAACATGTTGGACCTACAATGACCTACAAGAACATTTATCATCCCTGTAGAAAACCTGTACGATGAAAGCAAGCAATGTTAAGTCACTGTTAGAGTATGTGAAAAGTATTTTAATCACTTTTTCATCACCATGGAACCTGTAGATTCTGGTTGAACATCTCTGTAGGGAGAGGAGGCATATCGCTCTAGGTCAAAAGTGAAATGCCAGCTGGATGGTGGAAATTATTTAAGATGTTGTGTACAAACCTATTTTGTCTGCCTTTTTTTATGCAAGTTCTATTAATCTCTTCCAGCTGACCTTACCCTAAAAATGGATACCCAGAAACTGAATTGCTTCAGAACTCTACTTACTAGTCTTACTCAAAATCAAATTTAGCTGATGTAGGGTGGGTGTTGTTAAATAATGTATTGTGAGTAAATTCATCATCAATGGAGAATCTGAAATCTGTTCCAAATAGCAATAAAACCACACAAAATATGGAAATTCCACATTTTTTCAGCTGTCTTAGCTAAATTATCATACATTGACAATATTTGAATTTTAGTAACAGCACATTTTTTTTGTTTTGTCTCCTATCAGTAAAAAAAAGCAAGCTACATAATACTTTCTTGCACTCTTCTCCATATCATTGACATTACTAAGTTAAAATATTTTTCTCTTTTTCTATTGTGTTAATAACTTCTGCTTCTATTTTGAAACCACAATGGAAATTGAAGGAAAACAAAGGACACAAAGTTGATTACATATTGTACCAGGGACTTCACTGAAAGAAAATTAATATAAACTAAGCTGTTAGGTTGTCAGACCTGACACAGACAAATAACATGCAGATATTGTGGACCTAAAATATTTTGAAAACTGTAAATGACTTTTCTACTTAAATGAAGACACTGTTGTAGTCTTGGATATCACTGAATGACAGCAGTGGAAAAATATAACATAGAAGGCCATTTCTTTGCAATACAAAAAAAAGGACTAAGCATCTTGGAAAAGTTTGCCACAGTTTGCTTCTGTGCATTGTAATACCTTGAGTGGGCTGATGACAGAGAGAAATCTTCCTTCCTCATCAGTTGCCAAGGGTATGTAACAGTTCAACAGTACTTGCACAACAGAAATTTGGACAAACCTGTTTCAGAACTGTTTCAAGGTTATTTCTTTTTAAAAGTAACAAACAATGAGATTCAAAGCTTCTCAAAACAAGAAAACAACGTCTATGCTTTTGTAGATGGTACAATCGTTACTTTGGTGCAATGGTATTAAAAGAATTCCACTAAAAAACAAAAAATCAAGGCTTTGGAATTATTCACATAATACTTGATCAAGTATTGTTGATCAAGTTAAGTGTGAGACGTAGAGGTATGATATAGATTAAGCTTCAGCAATTGTGGGACTTGTAAGGCTATTACATTGTGTAAAAAGTCATAACTTTATATTAAGATGTTTTATTTCATATACTTGATACAAGGCACTGTGGCTCCATACAGATGATGCTTTATCTTGTAAATTAAAAATGAATAGGGTTTTATTTCCAACAGAATCTTGTACTCAAGAAGTGATTGTTTTTTCTTGCTAAACATGTATCTGAGTGGTGACTAGTTCACTACCAAATGTCCCTCGAGTCTCTTGTCGTGCAAGCAGTTTTTAATCAGATCTTCCTACTGATTTAAGTGATAAGTTTATTTAAGAATTGATGGCACAAAAAAAAAAAGCTCTTATTTGTAATGTTTCTCCACTGATAACTACCATTCACAAACCATAACATTCTTTTATGGCAAGCACACGGCAAGCACACAGCAAGCAAGTAATGATGCACAAACATCTGCCAAACACATTGCTTTTCATGACAGTATTGGATCTTTTGTTTTATTACATTGCTCTAGTGAGAAATTCAGCTAATCGGCTAATTTTGCTGATATCTGGCTCCAGACTGAGGAAAAGAAAATTTAAGATTAAATCAAATTGATTTGTACATGGTAGAAATAGCCTTGATACCAGAATATTTTAAAATTGTCTTGTATTCTCTATGTTTTTCAATTTCCAAGTTTCATTTATCCTCATTGATTTTAATCAAAACCTTTTTAATTCAAAACAAAAATACATAAGATAATTAGTTTTATCAGATCTAAGGCTTTTGTAATCACTTTGGAATAACCCAAATTATCTGGAAGAAGAGCAAGGCAAAAAGAAGCATAGGGGAAAGTAAAATGGATCACTGTCCTGCACAAAATGAGGAGAGATGTGGATGATGGGTAATTTTATTTGTTGAGTCCATAATCTCCAGTTGAAAAAACTTATGCTGTCATTTGTCATTGTCATGACTTTTTCAGATTTAATTAAGTTTAATTAACTTGGAGCAATTCTACAAGACATTTCTTCCCAACATCTTCCAGATTCACGTAGACCTCAAGTTATAGGGAAAGAAGCAATTAAAATAATGTTGGAACATCCCCTATTGTTGCAAATCAATTAAAAAACAATGTTTTATAATACAATTGTAAAATGAAAAGCCATGTGCTTCTGAACTCTGTGTAAGTCTGTGACTATTCTTTTGCAAGAAATTACTGGAAATTCTTACAAATAATACTTAAGAAAAGTTTAGGGAAAAAAGTATTCTTATTTAAATACACACATGATGTGAAAAACTGACTGTAGGATACTCAAATGTGAATAGTAGTTTTGCATAATTCTTTGAAGGGTTAACTTGCAATGTAGTTGCTAAGTATTGTCTAAATGTTTTATGGATTTTTATAAATATATATGTAGGCAAACTGTAAATATTCCTCTTTGAAAGTAATTCAAGATTTCAAGAAAGTAACCATCTACAGATTATTGTAAACCAAATTAGATTTGACTGTAAAATCCAAGCATTTCTAAAAATAGCCTGCTAGCTCTTATGTTGGTAGACAAATGAATCTCAGACATCCTCAAAAAATGTGTGTTGTAATTAGATTAATAAAATACATGACAGAAAACAAAAAGGAAATTTTTTTCTAGTTATAAAACTCAAACTCTACCTTCATATGTAATGAAAGAAGATAATACATTGTGACAGAAAATTAGGAGCTTTGAGATATAATTGTGAATAAACTGAATAAAAAAGGTATACAAGTGGAGGGAGGGAAGGTAAGACAAGAGATTTCACCTTTTACAAGAAAGGTAATAATCTTCAAATGACAAATATCTAAAAAAAACAAAAGTAGAGAAAGAAAGATAAATTATAAAGTTGGAAAGAAAGAAATGTAAATTAATTTACCATTAAATGTAAAGAAAGAAATGTCGTTTCATTCATTGTGAATGAAACATACTGCTTATGGTTCAGCAAAATTGCAGCGCACAGAACAAACTCTGGAATTTCTTTAGAGTGTGACTGCACTGCTTCATAACTTGCAGTCCTGGTTCATGATAGTCCTCCCTGTAAACCATCTAGTTCCCTGTGAACAAAGTCCATTTGCAGCTCTAAGACAGTCAGCAAATCTACTGCCCAGAGGAAATACAGGTGAGACTGGACCCAATGAGGCTGCCTTTTCCCTGAACATCTTTCTACTATTTTCCCAGCAAATGTAGCAATGGGAAGTACCTTTTTCTCATGCCAAAATCTTCAGGATATAATGCATTCTGAATAATAGATAACATACCTCCTTCAACTTTCTATAATTATGATAGAGAATAATACACTTTGGAAAAAATATCAATTTCTGCTACAAGCTCAGGGCTCATAAGAATTCTTCAGGAGGAGGAGGAATTGGGTTATTAATGTACAGTGGATCTGTGAAAAGACAAGGACTGTTTTAAGATGTATCAAGGCAGGTAATTGCATGAGAAATAGCAGGTACTGGTGAGATCTTACCTGAAGTAAGATTTATAATTCTGTTTAATAATGAAAACCTGAATTCAGACTAAATAAGTTAGATAGAATGCTATTATAATGAAGAGATAACTGGAAAGAAAAAGAGTAGATCATGTAGAGCTTAACAAAGAAAGCTAACATTGAATGTAATTGCTGTTTAAATTCACTAAAGGAGGAGACAAAGTAAGAGAAAGTTATTTGATTGGATATGACAATATTGGCAGAAGACCATAGGAGTACAACCTAGATGCAAGAAAAATGAGTGGCACCTTAGAGGAAGTTTTCCTGTCTTTAAGATGACACAGTTGTAGAACAGATTGTTCCAGAAGACATGGGGATAAAAAAAAATATATTTTTTAAATCATCACTGTCAAATCTTGAAAAAGATATTAAAGAACTTATTGCACTGAGGAAAAATTATTCAAGTCCACTGCCATTATACCCCAAGATGCTGAATATATGTATGTATATTTTTTTATTTATCTTTTACTGATATACTGGAAAGGATTGTAAATATAACCCTATGAGGATATAGCAAAATAGAGGCAGCAATGTTATTCACTGCTGTGAGAAGTTGGCATTTTTTCATTGAGTATTCACTTGGGATATTTTCTGTAAATAGATTAGATATTTACCTCAAAATAAGAAATAAACATTTGTTTTTCCTTGCAACATCATTGTTCTTGTCAATAAAAGTTTTATATAACTTCCGCTGGAGCACTTTTAAGATTTTAGCAATAAAGTATTTATTGGCTGCAATACGAGGAAACTCTAGAGAGATATGTACCCTGGTTTATTTCAGTAGAATAAAATATTGTCCAAATATCAGAGAAGTAGTTGCTATATTCATGTTCCTATAAAGTAGAAGTAAAACAATGGAAGTAGGTGGTAGCATTTTTTTCCTATACAGAGCATTCCTAAATGAGATTAACTTATAAAGCTTGTAGACAAAACATAAAAGTACCAGTAAGCTGGGGGAGACAGTGCAGGTGAAAGGCAGAAAGAAAGGGAAGGAAGGCAGAAAGAAAATTTTAAAATAAACTAATATTTTTAAAGCAAATTGAATAGAATAAAGCAAAGCATGTTTGCTTCATCAACCCATCCAACTTCTTGTATTTAGGCTAAAGAAATGACACTCTTTCACAAGATTTCACTGAATCACAATCTTGTTTTTTATTAGGAAATTTGCCACTGATTTTTCTACTCTATGTGTAAGATGCTAACCTAAGCAATGATATTTCCTGATTAAGGAGCTGTATAACAGCAATCAAGAAACATCAAATCCAACATAGTTTTTGCATATGAATAGGCATATAACTGAGACTCCTGAACAGATTTTGGTGGTTGGTTGAATTCCACAAGGTCAGCATAAAGTCAAAGGAATAATATTAATTTCTTTTTAACAAAATTTATTATGAACAATTAAGAAGGGACAATAATGAGGCAAACCATTTGTCTTCCAGACAAATTTAAAAAAACATCTTCAAAGCAACCTCTGAACTTGTACTACTTACACAGAATTAAGAAATTACTCCAGTAGAAGTTCTATATCCAGGTATTACTAATTTGGATTCAGTTTTCTTTTCTATACCTTTTCACACCTTAGATTGGATAAATATTTGCTTTCCATTGTCTTTAATCTACTGCTTAAAAATTCTCATTCTGTTTTTGGCATAATCCTTGAGCCTCTGTTTCATCACAGGTAAATTAATTCAAAAGAATTCTGGTTAGCATGGACAGAATCAAACCACAGGTTTGATCAAAATAATTTTATTCCTAAAGTTAGATCTGAACTTCCCAATTTTTGCTACTAACACCACTGTTCTTCATATTTGAAATGCCCTCACAAAAGAATATATATCCTTGTAAATTAGTAACCAGTTAGGGTGGAGAAAGGTTACTTTTAAAATCAAAAGAGGGTAAAAATATTGTGAAATACATAAACCTAGTTCAACTAGTGCATTCAAATTGAGATTGGAGCAGGAACTGATCTATCTGACTTTTTTCAGAGGCAGGGTCCCACGGGATCATTTTCCTTCTTGGTTGTTTTAGATGTGTCAAGGTGATTCTGCACTTAACAGAAGCTGCTCTGTCATAGAACATCCAAGAAGATAAAGCCACTTTGAAAACTTTCTTCAGACACCAAAATGCTCCATAGTGTGTTATCAGCCATCAGCAAAGTGGACAGAGATTTGTTTTTAGTATGCATCTGACAGCTTTTGTTTTTCCTGCAAGTATTTCACAGTAGAATTTATGAAGCAATCTTCTAGATGTACAATGTATGTACAATGGAAGTTCTATAACACTAAAAAGGTAGAATATATTTCACGGTTTTTGTGCTCTCAGTATACTCCATGAATATTTGCCACAAAAACTGTGCTGTACCGGGGACTTGAGAATGGTGTCTAAAACTGATGTCCCTGTAAGATTACTTTGTGAATTGTGAGATTCTTTAATATCTAATTCTTTCTGATGAAGGCAACTTTATTGTTCACAGCAAAATTCTTCTGTACATTGGGTTGAAAGCTGTAATCAATAGAGGCCTAATTAATATTATGCTATATATCTTGATGCAAATAAGATAACCATGGTTTGAGTTTTATGTTACTTAAATAGTTCCATGGATGCAGATATGCCAATTGAGTAGTTAAATTTGCATTGTAGACCAATCCATAAGCATAACAAAATCACATAGAACCTCTGCAGACAGCTCAATATGTTGAATTAACTTTAAATAATCTGAATTACCATTCATTTTCAACCTGAATAGTTTTACTTGCTACATAAATTTGATGAAAAATTCCTGTTCTTTGCCTTTCATGGTCCTGAGCTCTGAAGTATTTCTGTATTGTAGTATGTGCTCTATTTCTTGCAACTTACTGAATGGTTTCTCTGGCTACTATTTAAATTATTCTTTTAATTTAATCCCCTCCCACACACACAACAAAGCTCTCTTTAGTGTCTAACATACAGTCTAGTAAGAGACAAACAGTGTTTTTAACCTTGGGACAGTACCTATTAAATGTTTCATTGTCTGTCTGGCACAGATGTCATTTAAACCTTGGTTCTGACTGCTTGAGTTTGCCATTTGGACTGTGTACTTTCAAGGTATAATTTGGTATGATATTCTTGAGATTTTGGCTACTTTTTATGTAAAGGTTTTAAAAAATCATGCAAAACATCTTATCAATTATAATAAAAAACATTAGCAGGTTCTGAACTATAGAATTTGAGATTGTCAGAGCTGAGTGACATGATTATGAATGGTATACAAGAGTCATGATTATGTCATAAAGTTATAAGCTTTTCTGCTTCACTTTCCCCTCATTCACTGTATAACCAAAAGTAATAATAATAGAAATAATGATAAGCGAATAATAATGCAAACAGGAAAAAGCTAATTATAGTATTCACTGTTTTATAACAATAATATTACTTTCTTTTAAAAAAAAGTAAAATTATCTTAAAAGGGTATATTTCTTCTGATTTATTTCAGACTTCGTAAAGATCAGAGATAAAAAAGCATGTGTAAATTATAATGACCTGAAAGGTGGTTTCTAGAAAGATAGGAACTGGCAATAGATGTAGACTGAACTGGATCAAAAAGATTTTAATAGATGGGGATGTATTGCTGCAGGAAAGCCTGGACCAAATTCAGTGCAACTTAATCATTCTAAGTGAAACATTTTACATTCTTATATATGCAAGCAGAATAGGAGAATGAATCTTGGATTCAATAATTCAGTAAAGAAGTAGTCTCTCTCACACACTGTAGTAAAGATTTGGGATCTGCAGGTCTAACTGAGAGATAGTCCTTTGATTTAAGGTATAAAAGGGCAAATACCCCTGTTATTCAGTTTGGAGTCACTTGTCCTTTCCACTCCTTCCCACAGATGGGAACCTTCTGCGCTTTTCTGTTTCTGCCCCTCTAATGGGGCAAATAACGAAATTGTCTGACCTTGGTTGTTATAGCAATAAGTATAAGCAAGAGCCTCTCTGCATATTTTTCCTTGGCACGTAGCATAGACATTGGTCTTATCACTGAGAACAAACAGTTTTCTCCACAATATTCCGTTAATTTCAGAGAGTTAGAAGACACCTAGCTAAGATGTAAAATTATGGAATAAAATGTTGGTTGTTTTACTTGAAACCAGGACAGTCCCAAGCAAAGTTCTGAGACTATTGCTCCTCAGTCTCTCTTTTTGAAAGAAATTTGCTCTGTGACAAAAGTAGTTAAATATCCTGTAGACTAAAACCAGACTTTGAATCTTCCTCGGCAATGTCCCACTCACCTACTCATATTATATAGCAAGCCCAATTAAGAGCAGAACCAAATGTAAAAAAATTAAATTTTCCACTAGGGGGGATGGAAAAAACTCTTCCACATTTTTGTTCTCTTTTCTTCCTATTGATGGATGGAAGCTCACAAACCAAAAGTAGTGAGGCTTTTGTTTTGTTGTCCACTTTCTCATCTGGTGAGTAAAATGGTGGATAGAGATAATGCATTTTTTTAATGGGGGTGTATTTGTTCAGGTGAGGCTCACTGATCTCTCTGGCTGGACATCAGAGTGGGGTCTGGCT
>JAOXNG010000001.1:139565991-139576042 GCA_028566535.1 Scolopax minor | reverse complement strand
GGGGATGGGTGGGTGGGTGAGTGGAGTTGGTGTGGGAAGGGAAGAGCATCTTTTTCAATAGCTCAGTTCTTCTTCCAACAAATTGAAAATTGTCTAAAATGGTTCTGGTTCTTCAGACTGGTGTTCAGTGACTTCAATCATTCTTTCTTGTTTAGGACATTATGAGATAATCACAGAGTCATAGAATGGTTAGAGTTGGAAGGGACACTAAAGATCATCGAGTTCCAATCCCCCTGTCATGGGCAGGAACACCTTCCAGTTGACCAGGTTGCTCAAAGCCTCATCCAATCTGGCCTTGAACACCTCCAGGGATGGGGTTTCCACAATTTCTCTGGACAATCTGTTCCAGTGTCTCACCATAATATATTGTACTAATAAAGTATGAATAAATGTGCTACTACTGTGCTTCCTAATAATTTTCTACTTATTTCTATAACTAATGCACGTAACCATATCCAACTCATATGGCCCTGGTGGTATCACTGGTCTTGTATATCCAGAGTGACTGTAACACACAACTCTTGTAGCGTCTAACCCCAAAAGGTACAACTAGGCAGTACAGGACTATTTCTGACCTTGGTCATACCATATCACATTAGCTGTTTATTCCATCAAATACCATCTCAGATTTTTCAGATAAAGTAGATCTGCTTTTATTTTTCTATCAGAATCCACTTCCTGCTGCATGTTTTATTGGAAAATAACCTTCCTGTCATATATTTTTCCTGTTTAAATTTTCTCTCATGGATCTTTTAATGTTACAAGTTTTTTTAAAAATAAAGAAGTGAAAGAACATTCTTGGAGATCTTATTGCCCTCTAATGTCTGTAAACACTATTGTCTTTCCTGCTTTCCCAGACAATCCGTAACTGGGGAGAATATAGCTCTATTAACCTTGCTATATCAGCCAGAATGTCAAAATCTGTGTTATAAATCTTCATCTTAATCATTTATGATTAAATATTCAGATGAGATTATATGCAACCTAATTCTACACATCCATCTCCACTTCCCTAATTAACAGCAGACAGCAACAGAGGGGCAAAAAACACCACCTTTCTCAAGTAACTAAGCAAAAACAAGCTTTTGTAAACAACTTTCACTTCTAAGCACATATTTATTTTTTGATCACCATTTAGGAAAGGAACATGATTAATGAAGGTATGTATATTGAATTATACATCTGTTGTTTTACTATAGGTTGCTAAATATTGGCAGTGTTAATTCCAGCAGCCCCCAAACTCTTATTTTTATGAAGCCTCACTGGCTTCAGTTCTGCCCTAACTGTCAGAGAATTTGAGATGCATACAGTGAAAGTTACATAGGAGGCAACTTTCCAGGGCTCTGGGGGTAAAATTCACCTTGCTCAGAAAAGTAATGTAAGATTTATGAACCACTAAAGATCCTCTTAGTCTTTATTCTACTTCTATTTAGAACTGCTTTAGCTGTAAGCACCAAATTTGAGCTGCTAAGACCCTAATTTTGAGGGGAGCTGAGAAAGCATCTCTCATACTGAGACTAGAGTAACTGATACACATCACCAGAGTTTTTGAAAAATCAAACCTGAAAGCTTCTAAAGGCACCACTTAAACTGTGGCAGCCAACCCAACCTGTAAATCACAAAATGAAAGAGACCTCACAGGAAAAGACATTAAGTCTTTCCTTGTCTCTGCCTGAAACTGACTTCTCAGTGTATTTTCTAGAACTGTACAAATAATAGATTCTTTTTTTTTCCTCTTTGAACCAAAAAGTTAATCTCAGTTTAAATCAGATTGTGGGAAAAGAAGGAGGCAGGAAAAGAAAATATAATTACATATTATTGCACCAACGTGGAAAAAGTATGAGACAATTCATAATGCAAAGCTCCACATTTCAAAATGTTAATTCACATCTTTAGCATGAAGCTTCTGTCCCAAGCATGCAGACATTTTCACAACATTTCTGGAATTATCTTCAAATTCACTCCTTTTCAGCCAAAACTCCTTGCTAAATGCAACCTGAACCTGTTATTATTTCCCCAAATGACATTTTTCAAACTTATTTGGGGAGGAAGCAAAAGGGGGGAGGGGAAAATTGCCTGACTCCATCCTCTGCTGCTTTTTCTAATTGCATTTAAATGATCCGTGCAACTGGTCTCCTACAACTTCCCTGAGGGGTAATATTTCACAGTCTAGCTAATCTCACTATTGAAATGTGTCCCGTTTTTCAGCAAAAAAAATTTCAGTGGCAGAAAGTACAATCGGAATCATTTGTGCTGACTTCTAAAAAATTTTTAGTTAGTTTTAAGATCGAGAAGTATGCAAATACAGAATATTAGCAGACTATACAACTCTGGATGCTTTAACGGTGTGAACTAATCTGCCATCCAAGGTGCCTCGTGTCTACTCAGGGACCCAAATAAACAGATGAAATTGAACAATCTTTTATTGGATCTGAATGAATCACGCTTACCTTCTTTAAAAGATAAAAAAAACAACCAAACAGCACAACAACAAAAAATTGAAGCCATGTAAGCCCAAATTTATTTTTCTGTATTACACACTTCACATAGAAATTATTAAATAATTTCTTTCTCCAGTTTACTCACATGACTGCATCTATTTTGGCTCAGCAAGCTCTAGCCCTGATTCTTCAGGTACTTGTGTACATATATTCAGTTGCATACTTAACATAGTTGGTGTGTGGAACAGAGCTGCCTTTCCACACATTTCCTCACTGTGAGGGCTGATGAAGGACTACTCGCCAAACAAAAATCCCAACTTTTTTTTTTTTTTTGGAGGGGGGGGAAGTGCTGCTTACACTGATTGATTAATCCTTTTTGCAACTATTATTAGCAAATTTACAACACAACCTAATGGTCTGATTCTGCCTTTTTTTTTTTTTTTTTCCTTCCCAGATGAGTAAGATGATAGTACTTTGTGAATTGCTGAACTGGAGTCAGTAGGCTGATGAAAGAAGTCAGACACATTATTAAGCCTGTGGGGACTTCACGTGGCTCCTAAGGCAGTAATGCCTCTGCCCGAGGACCAGCACGCAGGGTAAAGTGCCCAGTTACCTCTTGTACTGGTTTAACACTGCTTAACGAGTTAGGGCTGTGGTAGTCTGTACAAGAGGGAACACATTCCAGACTCCATCCAAAACATCTTTTTTTTTTTCTTCAGACTAACTCAATTTCTGAAGCAACTAGATTTATGTAACAAGAAGGAAAAGGGACACCTCCACGCCTGAGGTTAGAAAACCTCTAGTATGAGCCAAGCAACAAACACTGCTGAACACAGCCTAAAGAAACCCTCTTCAACCCTACTTGATGTAGACCTGTGCCATTCCAATTTTGGACAAGAAAGATATAGTCTGGCTCAGCCAAGCAATACTGGCTTGTTTCTCATATAGTCTCATTTTCTGGCCATTGTGCTCCTTCTGCAGCAGCAAGAGAAAATGTTTCAAAGTGTAAAAATTAAAATAAATCCATTTCCATAGTAATGTGGTGTTATTTTTACTATATTTTACTTAAGGATACTGCAAACCACTATACAAACAAAACCCATCACCACCTCTATTTTCAGGGACTGATGAAAGCCCTTTTACTGTTACCCTAAAATCTCCAAGCAGGAAGTCCTACCAAGCATAGAGCACGTGGCCAAGTGAAATACCCTGGCTAGCCTTTTTTTGGGGGTAGTTTATGTCTGCGCTTTGGATCTAAATGATATAAAGCTAGCCACGATCTTCAGATACAAAAGTTAGTTTCCTCTCTCACTTTGCAGACCCTGGACGTCCAAAGGCTCTCGGTTGCTGAGCAGCCAGTAAACTTTCACCAACGTCACGTATCTAAACTGAGGACTGTACCTTTTGAAAAAAATCTTGGTCCCGCATATATATTATCATAGCAAAGTTTAAGCAAAATTTTCTGGTATGCTGCAACATATGGAGAGCTCTAATTTAACTGTGGTCTCGGGGTATGCCACGGATGTACAAGCTTGAATCCTATTTGAGAAGATATTTAGTGGAAGCTTAAATCATTGACTCTGAAGTTTTTAAACCCTCTGATTTCATAGCATGTGACAATACAGCTCTGTGGAGCAAAATCAAAACGTAGAAAGCCTCAATTTGTTTTGACTGTATTTCTACCAGCAATTTTTTTTTTTTATCTTTTCATATCATGCCTGGAGAATAAACAGAATCCCAATATGCTCAGTCCAGGCTGTGAAGTGCAAACTTCTATCTGACATAAAATACAGAAATTTGAAAACCAAAGGAGCTATAGATTGGAAATTCAGGCCAAATGTCAATGCAGTGATTCAAACATAAGCCTCCTGGATGGGGGGAGGAGAAGGAAGAGGCCAAGAGGAATGTGAGCTCCCATTCGGAGCTTCATGAGCTTTAGGTCACCCAGTGAAGCTGTGGCCACGCAGTGCCCCTCTGGCTACCCAGCTGTGTGGGTTCTGTTTAAACACACCCCCTAGTGAGTTCGTTCTTCTCCTACTCTACAGCCTCTTGCTAACCCCCATCTTGTCCAGCTCTGCTGAGAACTTCCAGAACACATCAGCAGCTTTCCTCTGCTGGAGAGAGTACGCACCCCTTTTTTTGGCAGTTAGGAGGGAGAGGGAGGCAATTTATAAATGAGTCTAAAGAAAAGAGACTTAGGAAGATCAGAATAAATAGCTGAATTTAATGTCCTTTCCACAGATTGTTAGCCTATCTTGAGTAATTATAAACTTCATAGAAGTTTGTTCCATGGCTTGATTTTCCTTAGAGCTGTGCATGTATTATTTAACATGAAATCTAAAATTTTCCTGCTTCTTCTTTTCTACTCTTTAGCCTGACCTCTTTCTGAGATGAATTTCAGTAATAAAGAGTTGAATTTTTATTTCAAACAGTTTAGGCCTTTAATGAGCACTTTATAGTTTAAGAGAGTGAAAAACTCTTTTGTCACCTTTACAGTTAAAAAAGAGATTCACTTAGTCAGCTTGGGGATAATAAAGGTTTTATGAGCATAATTAAATACCAGATTGACTATTGTGACTATCAGACACCCCAAATTAATTGCAGATGAAAGAAATGTGAAAAAATGTGGTTTTCTTCTTGTTTGGAAACCAAAAACCAAGAGCTCCAAAATTATTACTATTCATTTCATTTTAAATGATGAAAGAGACTTTTTGTTATAGGTGGCCTATAAAACTGCAAGGGAAACAAACACCACAATTTCAGGAAATGTTGTAGTAGACTAATTATCCATATTCACCAGCCATAAATTTGTGTTTTATCTTGCATAATGTTTTATAGATGGAACATTTGCCCTGCTTTTTTTTTTTAAGAAATATTGCTTTCCACTTTCCCTTCAGCAAGCTGTGTATTTCCTTTGAAAGCCTCAAAAGTTATTGCTGATGAATCTTTAAGTTAATAAACTAGAAAGATTTTGTTTCTTTATTATTTTTTTTAAGACTTTAAGGTCTATTAGGAATATCTCATAACTGAAGCATTCTAATTCTCTTTGTACGGCAGAAACAAAAGATGCCTAGAACAAGTTAAACAAGATGGACTGCTTAGTCATAAAGTGTTTACAGACTCCTGAGCTTTTGGAAATGTCAACATTTCAATAACAAAGAAAAAAAGAAAAGGAAAAAAAGATCATCAGTACAAAACAAATTCCTTTCAGAAAGAGTTTTCCAACTTTTCCCACAGAAAAAGATTATTCCTGTGGACATTTAAAACAGAATTTCTGGGGAATTTGCATCTGTGAGGCAAGGGATCTCTATTTCCTATTAAACAGCTTATTACATAATTTGGTATCTTAGAGAAACCCTGGTGCCTAAGCCCTTCAGGCACTATTCTTAGTTGCAAGAACTTCAAGAAAATTCAGGAATCCTGCAGCAGTCTGAAAGGATCACAGCTCCTGGGAGCTGGGCTGGTAAGTGAGAGAAATCTTGAAAAATTGCATGATTTCCACAGAAATTTTTTGCAAAATAAATATGTCTAACCTGAATTCTTTCATTTGAGTAAATGGACAAAGAAATTTCTATACCACCACACAGATAATAAACATTTGGCAAATACTTCTTTTTAATGATCAAAAATTAGAAAATAACAATCACTTTTTCTCTCAACGGTTGCAACTTCATATACTCAGTTTCAAATTTCTTTTCAGGAAAAAAATATTTCATCATTTCTGCATCTGAATTTCAGAACAGAATTCAATGTCTTTGCTGTAAATTTGATTTTCTTGGGTAAAAAATATGCTAAGGAGAAGTAACTGAGAATTCACCTGAGAAATTGGCATTTTAAGTACAATAAAACTGCAAGAAAGATAAAATGCCCTACTTAAAGATCTTATAACTTGGCTTTACTATGATCCCTTTTCAGAAACACACACGTGCTATTCATCCACATATGTATGCTTGTACAGTATATTCATTTATATTTAATAAGGACAATTATTTAGTGTCCATCTATGACAGTTTGTCTTATATCAAATGGTCTCTCTTGCATACAGACAAACCAAACACAATAGAGAACAAACTTTTAAAATATACCCATTTGCTCAACTTTGAGTTGAACACACCACTCAGTAAAAATAACCTAGATTAACTTTTAAAGCATGTCTATTCTTGAAAGGCACTGTGGGTTTTCTACACCTGTATGAAATTATATGAAAGAACTGTTAAATGATTTTTACAGGATATGGTTCATTGATCATATCTCTGCCAAAAAAAACTATTCAGACCCTCTGGCCAAGGAAGGTTATATCTGTTCTTAATTCTGCCTTTCCTGTCATTGGCATAACACAGCTTAACCTCTCTTCTGTCTTGTGGTGCTGGATCAGTGCTAAGTGTCTCTTTTCCCTTCATTTGTCCTCACAGATGCTTGTACACTAGAGTGCTCTCCAGATAAGCCTGGACTCTCTTTAGGCAATGTGATTCATTAAAATCTAAGACCTCAGAATGAGCCACACATGAGGTATGTCTGATGAATAATCGCATTTTGAGCTCAGCTATGTTAACTTGCCTTGGGCAATAGCAAAGCATGACACTTGATTATGATAAATGGGAATAGAACAAGTTGTCGAGATGATACCACTGCAGCATGAGGTACACAAGTACACTCACAGATTTATTAGTGTAGACAGTCAATAAGACTGCAGAGAAAAGAGTGCTAGAGACAGAGCTGTTATTTCAGTGTGGCAATTCACCCACATCATTTTGCTTTAAGGAATCTCATGCCCACATTCCAACTAACCTGCTCCCAAACTGGGTTTATTAACACAGGTCAAAATGTCAGGCATGTAATAATAATAATAGTAATAGTAATAATAGTAAAAATAGTTGTTGTTGTTGTTGTTGTTGTTGTTGTTGTTGTTGTTGTTGTTGTTGTTGTTATCTCTTTACAAGGCAGCCCACAGCACGTTAGGCTCTTCCCAGCCGGACAGGAGGACAGGAGGGGCTAAGCTGTTCAGGGTCTCTGTGTCTCACAAAGTGGCAATAATAGCACCTGAAGAAATACTGCAGATTGTTTAGTGTTATGAATCACTTTTTGCTTCCTTTTCATCTCAGTTTTCATGAACCAAGGCCGGAGCGCTGTGTTAGGAGAGAGCCCAGTTCAGAGCTCTGCTTATGTTCAGCTAGAAGCAAGGAAGATGGCTATTTAACAGTTTCCAGCGCCAGCGGATACTTTCAAAGACAGCACAGGTCATGAGAAAATGCTTTCTTATATGAATGAAGTTGTAATATGTATATAGTTGTAATACTAACCTGATGAAAGATTTGTACAGAGCTGGCTGAGATATCTCTATCCAAGACACTACGAGAGGAACGATCAGGATCTGATTTATCAACAGAAAAATCCACCTGAGGCAGTTCCAGGTCGAGGGGATCCCCTGAGGAAAAGCAGTGAATTTGGAAGGACGGAGGAAGCTTAGATTAGCTGAACCCAATGCTTTTCTCAGTGACTGATCTAAGTCAGGCGTGAGGAAAAGGATCTGCAAACCGCTCAAGGCAGGAAAACGTTTGTTGCTTTCTGAACAGCCTGGCAAGAGGCAAGCTGGATAGTCCAGAAGAGCCAGACAGATGGAGGCAGCTGGTTTTACTGGGAACACACTCCCACGCTGCCTGCTTCTGGAAATCAGATTCTGCATCTGGAAGAGGGAGGTTTAAGGCAGAACAAGAGCGGCATTTTTTGACCTGTCGTAGTCAGGACTCTCTTGCTGAGAGAGAAGAAAAAAGGCTGTCACCAGTGATCCCAAATTCCCTCTGATCCTCCCCTTCTGCAGTGAAGATGCTTAATTTTTATTCTGTGGGCACCGGGCCTCAGCTCCCAGCTTTGTACCAAGCAGGTGCCAGATTACAGCCATTGTGGCGTCTGACAGGGAGCACAGTGGGATCAGCCTGATTATAGTCATAGGAATTTGCAAGCTGTTAAAAACACTGGAGAACATCCTTATCACAGGAAAAAAGACCTGATTGATGCACTTTAATTGCTTCTGTTGCTGGAGTTAGAAAGATCAACAGTAAGCAAACCTTATTATTTGATACCTTTTAGCATTTCTATGGGCTTTTTTTTTCTCTTACAGCACTCTAATCTTCCAGCGGATGGAGTTGCTCGTGTGAGGCACGGGGGTATCTAAGAATAAACTCATCATTTATTAACTTTATGGGATGCACAGTCTTATTATTCTGACTTAGTGTAGACACCTTGAAGTTTCATAATTTCATTTAACCCCTGATCATGCTTTTATATTTTCAAAGCTGCACCAGATCAGATGGCTGCAGGTGGAAATAATGAGAGACTGTCACCCCTGCACAGAGAGTTTGAACCCAGCCGTGATCTAAGATGATAAAAATTGTTTTCAGGGTTCTTTGGTGCCTTGTATGAAATGGGTCACTTCTTGCCATTTGTCTTCTTAGTGGAAACCATGTTTGAAGCATTTTCACTGCATTTCACAGCCCAAAGGACGGATGGGCACAAAGAGTGAACTATTGTTTCCCGTTGGCAGCCCTTTCCCACACCTCCCCTGATGGCTTCTCAGTGGACAACCACCTGATTACGTTTTTTAGTCCTTATGCTTTTCAGGAGACATATACGAAGGGGTGTTCTTAAACCACATGCATCATTGACAAAAGAATTTATCTCTTCTATGGACATAGAGACACTCTACATGTTTTTGTGGGCCAGTGCAGACCCATAACTCAGCTCTTCATGGAAATATCGACACCCTCTTTGATGTCTGATTGGATCCAGCTTGACCCAAAACTCCAGTAACTTAACCACAGAGAGTATGGAGGTGAAACTGAAGTCTAACGGTGTTTAGGACTATATTTTCCTGCAAAACCTTTAAATATCTATTCATATTTGGTTGGCCTTTAGATACTGGGAAAAGGAGCCCAGAACAGCATGGCTGGTCCAGCTCTCCAACACTCCTGCCAGCCTAGAGCCAAGAAGAGGAGAGAGAGACCACAAAGCTCCAACTCAGGACGTTGGAAGAGGAAGCAGAAAATATTGATCAGTTCCTGCTCAGCCTCCAACTTTAAACACATGTTTAAAACCTTCACCACTCATCCCCGAGACAGACTAGTTTCCCAGTGCTTCTGGTGGCAGGAGGGGCAGGATACATTCTCAGCTGCCTCCCACTTTGTGCAGTGGTATCAAGGCCATTTGGGTTGCACGAAGCTTGGAGATGTGATAAGTAGGTCTTCTCTCCACAAAGGTGGCTTTGGATGAATATTGACAACAGACCTCATTGACTGGTCCTAAAGTATGATACATGGTTTGTTAACATGCTCATTACTGGTACTTAAAGATCATACTCAACAGTGAACATCACTCACCTCTACTCCAAAAGCAAGCTCCCTGCTGAGAGCCTCTTCCTTGGCCGAATGGCAGCAGTACTCAGCGTTGGGACCTTCAGCACAAGGGGCTGCTTGTTCCACATCCCTTGCTCCTCTCACAATGAACTGCATTGAGACAAAGTCTGAAAGCCCAGACTAAAATATCAGGGCCACCTGGCACCAGCAGGGGTTTTCTTTTCTATTTTGTTTTTCTTATTATTTGTTTATTTTGTATAG
>JAOXNG010000001.1:139535129-139553416 GCA_028566535.1 Scolopax minor | reverse complement strand
ACTGGGATAAATTGAGTAAGAAGTATACCACGTTCAAATGCTGGAGGTATCATCTCCAACCCAAGAGAGATTAGAAACAGAAATCCCAAAGGAAAATAAAGTTGAATTTTCATACTGCTTCAGTCGCTAACAGAACCTTTGCTTTATATCAGTCTTAATTTATAAACACATTAGATTTTTCCGCTATGTGTATATAACAACAACCACAGTGAAAATAACAAATTAACATGTTTTATTAGAGTAAGGAGGAAGCTAAAAAAAGAAATCACTACTTAGTATGTCTGGATGATTTCCACTGTACTGCCATATGGCAGATTCAGCTAGTGTGCAGCTGAACTGCAATAATTTGTGATTGTTTTAGGCAGATCTGTCAACTTTTTACTAAAGATAACAGCAACTAACCCTTCAGTGAATCCAGTTCTATACATGTTCTATGTATGGTCCCAAGTAACACAAGGGTGGGGTTACAATGATTACAGCTACTTTTTTTCCAAATGGCCATGACTGGCGTTTCCTTTCTGCTTTCTTTGATATGAAGAAAGAGAAGCAAATTCTGTTTAAGAGTAATCTATAAGTTGCCAGATACAATGAAATCACAAAAATGGCTCCTAGGCCTCTAGAGGCCTTAAGAAATGCTAATATATGAATAAATAAAACAGGTATAACTAATCAGTTCTGTATAACTAAGCAGCTCTGAAGAACTTAGGACTACTTATATAAAAAAGATTTACCCTGACATGTGCTGCCTAATTGCTTTATCAGACTCTAGTTCTGTTATAGTTCAAGCCTAAATCTCTACTCTCCTGGTCTTGTATTTTTTCTGGTGCTAGAGCTATCGAGCATGTGATGCAGCAAATGAGATAATTTGTGGAAGCAAACTGCTCAGAAAACTGAACCAGGGGAAAAAATGTAAAATGCTTTCTGCAAATTATAATAGTATTAGCGCGAGGAAAGCAAGCAAAATCACATGGCATGAATCCATAATTCAGAGTTACTTATTTCCTGGGGATTACAAAATAAGACAATTCTTCTAGTACATTTATGTGTCAGCCTTCTTAAAATGGCTTAATGCAGCCAAGGTTCCGGATTTAATGGGTAGCAGGGGTCAGTTAAAAAAAAAAAAAAAGGTATTTTTTGCTTGATGTTTTGTTTTCCCATATTCAGGTTTTTATAAAAGTTCTTTCCAGTAGATATTGATACCTCATTATATGATGACGTGGTTAGCAAAGACAGTATCTACTGTTAATTTAAGGCCTATCAGCACAATATTAAGGATTGGATGCCTGGGAAGCGGGTTTCCAGTTTGAAAAGGTCATGACATAATCAGCTACAACTAACTGTATTTGGGCATCCCATATACAAGAAATCTGATGCATACTGTACAAAGCACAGTACCAGAACGAGCAGTCTGTTCACATGCTGCTTCCCAGTCTTGTAGACTATGAATCAAAGTCATTGAATACAGTACCATTTTGCTAGATCAGTGGTTTTCAACCTTTTTCAATTTGCAGACTCATAAAATATTTCCACTGGAGAAGCAGACCTCTGAATAGCAAATGTCGTCAGCCAACAATAGGCTTATTCTTCTTAGTCGTCTTGCTCCAGGTATTAGCCGATTAACCCTGTAATCCAGAAAGTAAACACTTTAAACCACCGTGGCTGATGTTGTACAGAAGCTAAAGAAAAACCTACCCCTAACAAAGATATTCTACATTCTGCATTAAGTTGAACATGTGGGAAGCAAAGAATTCTAAAGTCATGAGGAAACAACAGAGGTCTGCCTGTGTATCAGTGCACTCAGCATCAGGACAGTAATTCTAATTCTAAATAACCTGTTTCCTAGTCAAAGAATGACTTTCTAGACAGATTTCAAGCAGATGAGTGGTGTGGCTTTGTGGATATTTATTAGAAATCCTCCCAGCCAGAGGAAGTAACAGTAATATAATAAAATTTGTTTTCTTTATAATGTAAATGCACTGTAATATAAATGCAATATAATTGCTTCAACAGTGTATCTTCTAGGAGCAATAACGGTTCTAGCATTCTTTATTGAATGTTTGGCATTTAAACACTAATTCAATTGCCTTTGCAAATATTTGCTTTCCAGCTGTTACCAGGAAGCTCAGCATAGTATACCTTTTGAATTAAACCAAGCAATCCCTATTATTTCACTTGGTGGCTTCCGCAACATTACTTCAGGAAATAGGCTTTAGGTGAGGAATTTAACAACTTAGCAACTCTGTCTCTGAATAAAAACTATTGTTTTGCTTTTGGCTAAAAAAAAAATACGTATCTTCAGATTGAACTAAAGAAAATAACTAAATTTTGTGGTTTCTTGATGTTGAGCCTATTAGTTGACAGTATGTTTCAACCAGACATTTGTGTGAGGTTAATAATCATCAAGGAGCATGATAGCAAGAGGTTTTCCTAGTACACACATGGCAAAAGACAGGCCTTAATATAGGTATTTTTCAGCTGCTCTGTAGTCACCTTAAGTCCAATAGCTCCCCCCAAAATGAAGACTGGGGGACTCAAGACTCCAAGATTACATGCCCTGCTGATCCATTGCACAGATATATAAACCAAATAGTTAGATCTCACTTAAATTATGTCTTTGAAGTCTAAAAATTCTATGTATTTTCAGTAGCTTTAATAAACAACAGAATCCATTCAAATTTTGTTTTGTGCTCTAGGATTTTTCAAACAGTTCAAGAAATTTAAAAGTGTATTCTCTGGTATCTCTGAAGATGCATATTATCTTCAGCATTTGACTGTCAACACAGGGAGAAAAGGCTTGGATTTTCTTATTTCTTTGATAGTTTGCCAGAAAACATTCAAACAAGCCTAGGCAAGCCCATGAATGCCTGTACAAGGGTTAACTGGCACACTGGAGAAAATCACCTAGTTTAATCCATAATTCAATGCTAATTCATGATGCTTTCATTGCTCTGAGTTTGAGACAATTAACTTATCAAACTCAGCTTAAGTTGTTGGAATGAACTGCATAAATAGGATTTAAACCGATTATAAATTTTAAAATAGAATCTCATTACCTGGGTCAATCTTTCCAGAATGTTTATGTCTATGTTTGAATTGCTAATGTACAATTAAAGAAAAGAAATAATGGAAAGTATTAAAACACTCTGCGCTCTGAGAATTATTTATTACTCCTTGAGTAACCTCCCTGTTTATAGTTAAAATGATGAAATTTTCCACTAACAAAGGAAGAAAAATCAGAATCTTGGTATCACATTTGCAACATCTCTTTATTCATGAATACGCAGCACATATTGAGCTACTTTGAAGAACAGCACTGGTAAAATGGAAAAGAAATGGAATAAATACAAACAGCAAAGGAATTTTAATCATTATGCTAAGGCTTACTTCTGTTGATAATGCATTTAGAAACAATAATTGCACATGCATATTCATGATAAGGGTCTCTCAAAATTATATGACCATGCTTTTACCTACATACACACACCCCCCTAACACACACAGACACAGAGTTGCAGAGAGGTTGTGAGGGATGAGAATTCCACCTTGTGTTATGTGAAGCAGTGGATCTAACTAAATCTAGTTTAGTAATTGTAGGTATTTAAGCTTTGATGTGCATGGAGAATGTGGCTGAATCCTGGCTGAAAATAGTTTCAGATGAATCTGAAACCAACCAACCAAAAATCCCTAAACCCTCTCCACCCAAAGGTTGATGTTACATTGAAAATAAATAACGAATTTTTCATTATTTTTATTAGCACTAAAGTAAAACATGAATGACATAATGATGAAAGCAAGTAAAGGTATGAAGCAATGATCAGAAAAAAAATTTAAAAAATCAAAGTCTCAAGTACACAGTGTTAAATATGTTTCTTCTAGTAGATAATGAGAACTGTCATTGACCTTATTCAAGTCACTTCTCACATTTAAGGTACTTTCTCATTTAACAAGTTGGGTCAATTCACGAGATTTAATATTGACTAAGATGTCTGTTCTTATTGGCAACTGAAAGCTGACAATAGATCTGCTTGTATTCCTCTAATTTCAGGTTTAGGACCCTTCAATCACCATTTTTGGCTACATTTATTAGACTGAATTGTGATATCTGTTTTGAAAATGCATGTGTCCATTACTGATGTCCTTAAACTGCTAAAACATTGAAGTAAAAATATAATGCAAGACATAAAAAACTGGTAATGCACAAGTACGGTCTTCATATCATAAGCTTTTTTTTTTTCCTCATGACAGAAATGTTTGTAAGTGAACAAAAAACAGGTTAGCAATGAAGCATGATTTACTGACCTGAATTCTGGAAAGATGAATTAAAAACTTCCTGGAAAAGTGCAAATTTTTATCCCTTTCTTTTTACAGTCAACTACCACAATCCTTGGTGAAATATAGACAAATATATTTGTAGACAAATGAAAAAGCATAAACGCCTATTCTGTATGTAGTCTGCAGAGTTTTGCAGTCCATTTTTTTTTACTATTTGCTTAATAGTTTCCAATATGAAAAAAATTACCCACCAAGTAATACAGCATTGTGTACATTTGCTTGAAAAAGAAAGATTATGCAAAAGATAGAATACGTGCAATCCAGTATTTTCCAGAAAGCATCATTAAATAATTTGTTTCTGTGCTTTAAGAAAGTCACAATTGTTTCTAGTCCTTCCTAGCATGGATGGTAATGCCAAAGTAAGAATGGGAAAATTATTCAGATTTTATGCCTAACTCTAAAGGCCAATGTTAAGCACATCATGGCACAATACTCAGTGCATGAGTTGTTCATGTACTGGTTGCTTTTCACATGTAAATTAAATGCAATTCTGAGCTCCCAAAGTTAAAAGCTAATGTTCCATCCTGGTCAACAGGAAAAACCAAACCAAACCAAAACTGATGAGTCCATCACATTTTATTACCTAGTTTAAATTATTTTGAGTCTAGTCATTTGTGTAGCTACAAGAACAAAATCTACTGGCAGTTTAACAAACCATACGCAGTCCAAAGTATACAGTAATGGCATGTGATTGTTATCATAGACTAATATAACTGAAGGCAAACAGGGCATTCAAGAACATCGAATGATTGTAACTTTATGCAATACGGGAACATTTACAGTACCTAATAGCACTGTTCCTGAGCATGAATGCTGAAGAAAAAAGAGGGCAATGAAGTTCACTTATCCAAGCCTTAGAAGTCAGTTTTTTAAACAAATTTTTCATTCTTTTACCTGTCCTCTAAGGATTGTTGTTCTATTTTAAGTTAACATTTTATTATGCTATGTGGGTTTTATTGTGTTATTAAATTAATTAACTGATCTTGTTTATTCAGGTTGATCTTTTATTTAGTTTTGGATTTAGTATTGAGTTCTGTAGAAGAAACTCCAATTGTAATTTCAAAGTGAATTTGCCTCTTATTAAATGTAGTTGTTTACACTATATTTAATCTATAACTGCTATATTTTTAATTTAAGTCAGAAATTCTTCTAATGAGTTATTTATCATGGTCTACAGCTGTGTTTACCAAAGCAGATTCCTCTCTAGTCAAGTGGAAAACCAAATTAAAATATCATAGTTCAAATTTGTGAGATTTACATTCTTTTAACATAGTTCCTATTAGCGATTCAGAAAATTTATTTTCTTCCTACCATTAATCAGTGTTTCACTGTTCCATGCTGTTTTAGAGACAATGAAGTATAAAAAACTTCAAGCTACATCAGTAATAGTTCTTTTACTTCCACTGCTGGTGGATTAAAATAGATATGCTAATGAGTTACCATTCTATGATTGTTGTAATCTTGATTTTCCCTGAGAAACCACATGTAATAACAGTATTGCTGCAATTTTATCAGATATAAGAGGTAGACAGCCAGTGGTACAGGATTAAAAAGAAGGTAAGGAGCATTAGAACTGACTGACATAACACATCCACTCACTTCTCAAGTAGCAGGAGTTGTGGGGATATAATTTTGATCACATTGGATTGGAACTCCCCTCTCTTAAAATGCCAGAATACTTCCACTCCATAAAACATTCCTGACATGTTCTTCAGCAGAGTGTATGATTTTCCTTTAAGATTGGAGCCTTGAAATGCAGCTTTTACTGAGTTTATTTTTAAAGAGGATCATTGCTTAACTGAATTCACATAAAAGGAAATTCCCTGTCCTTCCCTGATATGAAGGACATGTAGTCTAACTGTGCATCCCAAGACCTCCATTATATTAGCTGCAAGGCTGCTACTTTTATCTCTCCTATGGGTCTTTGAAAATTAAGTTTGTTTTATCTAGTTATTTTCATAGTTTTAATAAGCCTAAGATAAAGTCTTAGATTGTAGCCAGCACCACTAGGTAAGTTAGACATAATTTTACAAACATGCATACTAGCACGCAGAAAATCCCAATCAAAATGTATATTGCTTTGGTAACAAAACCAATGTTGAAGATTTTATGGTTTTCACTTTCTGAGAACACTACTGGCTGCAAAAAAAAATCCCTTTTAAATTGCAATAGCAAGCAAATTGCAATTGCAATAGCAATGGCCTGGAGATGGCCACAGAGTAATGAGGTTGTGTAATCAAATTATAAATCAAGTACCTTATTTAGAAGTCTGATCTCAGGCAGAATATATAAATTTAATTTTTTTTTTTTTTTTCAGAAAATAAAACTGTAATGGACCTGTGTTTTGTTCAAACCATTATTGTCTGGATAAAATAATATATAAGAAATTCTACCTAATGGCTGGTACCAAAAAAAGTTTTGCAAGGTGCCAGCATCCCTATACTTCATTGAAGATGACAGAAATGGAAAGTTCGGAAGACTTCCAAACCAGCAAAAATTCTTATGTTTTTTCTCCCCTCTTTTTCAAAAGACAATGCTACAAGACAATGAATACAAGAGGAAGAAGAACAAGAGGATGATGTAAGATAGAAAAAGATAAATCATTTTAGTCATTTTAAAAAGTCCAAATAAACATTATAGATATTTTTTTTCCATTTAAGAGGATTGTTCACATTAACATCTTACCTTTACCTTCTAGGAAGTAACAACTTTCAATAGTTTCATTTTTGTATCATAGTGATAACACATTATCATGAAATCACTCTTTGCCCAGGAAAAGAAACCAGGGATTTGCTTTTGACTACTTAGGCAGTGTTTAACAAATTCAAAAGGGAATTCCCAACTGCATGCTTGCCTGACATACTCAAAAGGGAAGTGCCGAAAAAGTCACTATTTCTACTGAGAGATATGATTTTGATATAAATGAGGACATTACCAAGAAACTCTTTAATGCTTACAGGAGAGAAGGTAAGAAAGAAGCTGTAGAAGATAAAGGCATTGTACTTTTAATGAAACAACTCTTAAAATTGTGTACTTGTAGTCCAATTTGCCTGTCCATAAGCATTGTTTCCATGGCATGGCTTGTTGTTTGAGTAAATAGGACAATAACCATGGAAAGCAATGCAATAAATATACATCAGTGAGGATCCAGATCAGCACTGTGTATTTAATAGTAATGTCTAAAGAGTAGTGTGTAGCATTAATAAGAATAATTTAGAAATATGTATTTTTTCCATTAAATAGAAGAAGCAACTTGTATAAATCTTGTAGTGTTTTTCTCACTCCTCATTCCTGACAAGGTAGGAATAGATGCTAAACACTTGCATGTAATATCAAATAAGGCTAATATCTTCAGGATACCATAGAAGAAACATATCTGCACAGCAATTTAAATTGTAACTGGATCTCAACTGGATGTTGTATATCATGCTGCCCAAGTTAAAGGGCAGGTAAAATTAGCTTTTTTATTGTTTCTAAGAGAACTTTCACAGTCCGGAGATATAAGTGACCTTATTTAAAAGATGACATCTGCTTCAGTAGGTTTCCCCCTTTGACCTAAGAAGTTCAGACTCAGTTCTCAAATTCTTTTGGTCTCCCCTGATAATACAAAAGAAAGATCTGAAAGTCTTAATTATTTCAGATAACATTGGTGATTTCAAGTGTACGGTATATTAGTCAGTTAAATTATTTTTTAATAGCGAATGAAACTACTGTATAGGAGGACGTTAATAAAACATCTGTCTTAATATATGTCTATTCCTCAAAGTATTGTTAGATCCAACATTCAGAAAGACAGGAGATCTTGCATCTTGAGGGGGGAAAAACCCAAAAAACTGAAAGCCAACTTGTTGATTTTCAGTCTTCCCTTTTTTCTCTAGTTTTGCAAAAAAAGTAAAAAAAAAAATGAGTGTTGTTCATACAGTTGTTCATACCACTAACTGTTCATAGCAAATGAGTCACAATTATCAGAAGCAAAAACAAAACCAAGGGAACAAGGAAGATGAGAGGATGAAGGAAACATCAATGTAAACTTTTCCATGCTGTGTAGAGATCGTAATGTAATGCCTGTTCCCATAACTTACTGAGCTAGTGACCAGCTGTCATTACACTGGAGCATATCACTAGATTAACAAGAGGGAAAACTGAGCATTGGTCTAGGCATAGGATCAATATCTGTGAAATCCAACAGCAAAACATAGTATGGAATTCAGGTTAATTTAATACTGAATTACTTGGTCTCAGGTTATAGTGACAGAGAAGAGAGTATCCATCTTGCAATTTGGTAGTACAAAGAATTTTTCTAAATGCTTTTGAGTTGTAGAATCATCACACTGCTTCTTAGTATTTCTAGGACAGATTCTGAATTCATCTCTTGGGTTCTAACAGTGAAAATATACTTTTGTTGAACAGTCACAACAGCTAAAAAGTCTTCTTGACCTTCTATGTACCCTTCTGAAACACTTCGGATTGTAATATATTGCACAGCATTATCAAAAGAGATGGATATTAATTGTATTTTATAGGATGAATAACCAAGAAGTAGGAGATTCTCAGGTAGTAATGCCTTGAACCACAATGTTGTGTTGTTTCTTTTCTGTATGCATGTGGTTTTAGAAAGGTATTCTTTAACCATGCCTGAATTTCTTTGAAGGTTCTTTTTAAATTCTCCTGGTTTTACTAATTTGCCTATGATGTGGTAGTTCTGTTGACTTTCTATATCTGCTAGTAAAGAGGCAAAGTTTTACACCCCACCCCACTTCCTCCTTTCTATTTCATCAAGAATTTAGAAAGCTGAAACAGATCTGTACAGAAGTTCAGTTAAAGGTACTCTGGTGTGAAAAATACTCTATGTTCATAAACACCTGATGAACCCATTAAGGAGAAAAGTTGGGTGGGTTTTTTTTTTTGTTTGGGTTTTTTTTTCTTTTTTTTAACCAAGGAGTTATTTATATAATAGCCTTTGCTTGTGTTGTAAAAGTACAGCTGAAAATAAAAGCTTCCAACAAGCAAAATAACAGCTTTTTTTTTTTTTAATGGAATACCTTGTGTGTAATAGATTTTTTGTGTGTAACAGGATTTTTTCTCCCTCTTTAACTCTAAGTTATTAATATGTGTAGTTTCTTTAAGTAGCAACACAAGTCTCTGAAAAAACCAACATACTGAAACACTTACTCAGACTATCACTTTTTTTTGATACACTACTCTTTGGACTGAACACATCCAGAAATTTTACCTTAATACTAAAAATAACAAGAGAGAAAATAAGAGTCTTAAGAAATCAATACAAAAACCAAGAATATATAGGCTCATCCAGTGAAATAGTTTTCTGCTTTATAATGAATATGTCTGTTTCTGGATGTCAATGCATTAATTCAGTGTGTATGGGAGTGTGTTCATGTGTAAACCAGTTTCTCTCTCTTTTTTTTTTTTTGTCTTTAAAAATCACTATTCCCAGCTAATGAACTATTTCCAACAACATACACATGTCAACAAATTGTTATGACTTGTTTAATGGTTTGATTTATAATTGACCTTTATTTGATCTACTCAGTGGTTCAAATTACTAATATCTACATACACCACTGACCTTTTTTTCAATGTATTCTGTAATTTTATCTAAACATCAATTTAATTTCCTTAACTCCTTTTATTGCTTTAAATCTAATCTCATGCTAAAGAAAACAGACTTTGTCCTTTCTAGAAAGGACTGGATTTATAAATAACTAATTACATTCTTTATAGTTATAATAGACCAAATAAGTCATAAGGTACTTTAACTTAGTGCTTGCACTATATTTTTAGGAAATTGATTCTTTTTTTTTTTTTTTTTCTGAAAAACAAAATGTTATTAATCCATTTGTGAAATCGGCTTGTGCCTTTCAGTACCTGTCACAGTCTGGCTCTGGTGCAACAGATGGGTAGCTATTAAATCTCTCCTCACTCACAAATTTCTATTCTTCGTGGCCTGCCTGTTTCTGCCTCATGCACCTGCAGATCAGGCTTTGAGTTATAAATGGAAACAATAAGAACTACAGAAAGCAAACATGGATATGTGTGAATGAATAGACATATAATGTGACTGTATGTACTACAGCACACCTCGTTTTGTTTGTAGTTCCATCCCCCTCCATCTATGAACGGCTATTTTGTAGTACTTGACTATGTCAAGAGTAAAACAGAACTGCATTTCTTATATCAGGAAGTGAAACTCCAAGATAACAACAGTTCAGTAGCCTTCTATCTAAACTGTCTACCACCCAAAATTATTCCAGTGATTTCATTCTTCAGTTTTGCAAATGAAAATTCCATAAGCAAATTGTTACTGAAGAAATTCCAGGTGTTGCTTAATATTAATATCCATTCCCTGGTTGAATCTTACCCCATGTTATTCAAATTCAGAGGGGTCCAGATGTTCAGCTGCATTGTATTCCGATTAAAAGAAACAGCAGGAAGTTCTAAAGTCGTGGGCAAAAAAATATTCTGTTTAACTATTAATATGAAAATGTTACAATTTTTTCCTTTTATTTGTCATGAGAAGAAGAGTGAGCTAACTTTCCCTATCATGAAAAAAATAAAATAAAAAGGAATTTAAAAAGAAAAAAAACCACAAAAACAACCACCACCCCCCCCCCCCAAAAAAAAAAAAACTAAAGAAACAAAAAAAACCCTCCTGTTAGCTTCCTTTAGGGGGTACCCCAGCTTTATTTTTATTGTCATCTCCTGAAGGCCTTCAGCAATTTTCCCCAAAGGCTTTTTAGAAAAGTAGTAAAAGGTAGTCTTGGCTGATTCTGTCACATTTATGACTTGACTTGTTATTTGATTTCTTTTTTAGCCTTTTTGCATTATGACTTTTATTTCAGCTTGTGACAAGGGAGAGAGAAAAAGATAAGAGGTTGGGATACAAGTCTCCTGAGTATTGTGAGTCTTGAAACTAATGCATCAGGATGTCTTTAAGACTAAATGTGGGCTTAATGTTTTCTGTCTGTAGTATACCAGAAGAACTCATCAGGAAATAAAATAAAACTGGTGATTTTTCACTCAGAGTTTTCATGTAGTAATTATAGCACAGATAAAAACGGAAATATTAATTCACCTGATTCTAACAAAATCACAGTAATCTAAATCTGGATTACAAATAGAAACCAGGAAATTTCACTACATATGTATATATAAGTACGCATAAATATATTTTAGGTTATAACATGAAAGAATACTAGAAATGTGGTTTCAGTTTCTCTTTGCTAGAACTTTGATAGCAAAATTACTAGTTCCATTCTTCATACAGGTATTTGTTCAGCAAATCATTTATGCATTTATTATCATTTATGCAATTAAAATTTGCCTTTGTATGGAGAAGACAAAGGCTTAAATTTGACCTCCTTCCCCCCACCCTTTTCAAACAAGGACACAAAGGTAAATACTGATGAAAATAGACACAGATGTTATTCCTGGATGCAATAAAAGGTTTATACTACAGACAATACCATCATACTTATTGTCATGCTTATTTGGCATGACAAGAGTTTCTCACGATAAAGTTAATTGCCCCAAAATTTAGCCACTTAAAAATGAACTTTAAGTTGTTCACCTCTAGTCACGAAATCACAGAATTGTCGGAGTTGGAAGGGACCTCTAGAGATCATCTAGTCCAACTCCACTGCTAAAGCAGGAATGCCTACAGCACATTACTCAGGACTGCATCCAGGTGGGTCTTGAAAATCTTCAAAGAAAGGGACTCCACGACTTCCCTGGGCAGCCTGTTCCAGTGCTCTATCACCCTCACCATAAAGAAGTTCTTCCTTATATTTGAGTGGAACTTCCTATGTTCCAGCTTGCATCCATTGCCCCTTGTCTTCTCACTGGCAACCACTGAAGAGTCCAGTTCCATCCTCCCTCAAACCATTCTTTAGATACTTTAAAGCATTAATAAGGTCTCCCTTCAGACTTCTCTTCTCCAGGCTAAAAAGTCCCAGCTCTCTCAGCCTTTCCTCATAAGGGAGATGCTCCAATCCTTTAAGCATCTTTTCATCTTTGTTGCCCTACATTGGACTCTCAAATAGTCTGCTGTCTCTCTTGAACTAGGGAGCCCAGAACTGGAGGCAGTATTCCAGCTATGGCCTCACCAGTGTAGAGTAGAGGGGAAGAATGACTCCCCTCGACCTACTGGCCACACTCTTCCCTATGCATTCCAGGAACCATTGATTCTCTTGGCTACAAGGGCACATTGCTGGATAGGTGGAAGGCACATTGGTGGAAGGATCCATCAGGACTCCCAGATCCTTCTCTTCAGAAGTGCTTTCCAGCCGGTCCACCACTAACCTATATTGGTGTCTGGTGTTCTTCCTCCCCAGGTGCAGGACCCTACACTTGCTTTTATTGACCTTTCATTAGGTTCTTCTTAATGCCTAGTCATTGTAGAGGTGATCATCCCATCCTAAAATATAAGTTTGACACTGTGGCGTGTGAGATGTCAGTGAGTGATTGGCTGTGACACAGAACACAGAATAGTACCTGGATGTCAGGCCACATACTTGGAGGCTTCTCAGTGAACTAGCTACCTATTTGTAGGCATATGAACTAAAGCCTACCTGCCTCAGAAAGTTTGTATTTACTGCGTCCAGGGAGTCTGTATGTCTTTGCATTGGCTACAGCAAAATAGATAATTAATTTACCTTTAATATTGTACAGTAAGAGGAAAGTTAAGTGACATAAATCCTTGTGAATTCTAAATTTAATTATTGAATTGCCTTTTCAAGTACTGTTTATGTCTACTGTGAATAAGGTAGTAAGAGTTAACAAGGTAGAATGAGACTTGGTTCTCTTTCTGTCTACATTCTGAATGAGAGACTAAACAAAAAAATGCTCAAAATCACAGATTTGAACCTTATACACAGTCTTCAAAGCACAGTTTCAACACATTTTAAGAATATTACTGTAAACAATCACAAATAATGAAAAAGTTGTTTTGGCTAGTTTCCAACCCAACTAAATGCACATATAAAACTAATTTTTTTTACTTCTTCACAGTATAGCTAATAACATACTTCAGTGCAATTCTAATATAAAATATCTTCTACTATATGTGATATGCTGTATTTGTTATTTCTTTCCAAAATAAAGGAAATTAATGCTATCATTCTAAACTGTAAAGCTTTAGACAAATAGAAACTCTTGCAAACCTATCTTTTATCATTATCTTTGATGAAATTTCTTGATAACATCAGTTTTTTCCTCAGAGTAATTATAAAATATGGGACTTTTTAACAGAAAGGTTCAGAATATATTTTAAAGGGCAAAATTACCAAGAAGAAATAGAATCACACATACATAAATTTCATTTCAAACAAAATTTTCTTTAAATATTCTCCATCTACAAGAACTGAAATAAAGGTATATTTTGTTATAGCTTACAAAAAGAACATAGAATTCAGGAAGCTTAAAACTTCTATAAAATTGAAACCATTCAACTTTATAAACTCAAAGATTTCACTTATGGGAAATCACTATTTATTGTAAATCAAATCTAAAATTTTTGTGATGATATTTAGTCATAAAAAGTAAAAGTTATTATAGTGGAATAGGAGTTAATTTTACAATTCAAATGAATTACAGTGCAATTTTAAGTGGAGAACAGCTGCAGAAAAAGTACAAGCAGCAGAACTAGAGAAGAATAAAATCTAGAATTGCACATTGTTAGGAGTTAATAGGATACTCTTACAAAAACCAGCATTTGCTTAGAATGCAGAAAGTAGGTGAATTATGTAAAATTTACAGGGGAAATGATTCTATTTTACTTGTCATTAAATACAGTATACAATTTAATGGAGAAAATAAAAAGAAAAATCACAGTTATGCACATGCATATACATAGCGCAACCAGGGACAATTGAGCAGAAAACCAAGAATGACAGAGATTTAGAAAACACGACAATCAAGGAACATGAAAAGAATTGCATTTGGGTGCCCTAAGAAAGGGAAGAATGGGAAAGTTATGAAGAAAATAATGAGTAATTGTTCTCTTCACCCATGAAAGATAGATAAAGAGGATACAGAAGTAAGGGTCTCATAGTACAGAAATGTGTTCTGATACCATGAGAAACCTGCAGTCATATCTATAGTCAGGGACACATTAACAAGAAAGCCAAATTGCAAAAAAGACTATGGATGAAGAAAAACTATATTGTTTTTGTTGTCTTCAGATGCCATACATAAATCAATAAGAATTTAGGAATATTGAGTATTGTGCAATGATTTCAATTTGGTAATAAAGGAACAGAACAAAGAGAGACATTTGGAAATTTCAGGAGCAACCAGGAATTTTCAAGCCACTGAAGACTTTGCTAGAGATGCTGAAATCCCTGTTCATATATTTGTTTCACATGTTGTATGCAGAGTGGAGACTCGGTAGAGGGCTGGGATTCTGTGCTATAATCCCAGGCATCACTGTCTTCCAAATGCTTGAGATGATCTGGAAGAAGCAAAGTTAAATATTTCTGTAATATCTCTTGTACCTTGGAGGCACACTTACCATGTTTGATAGAATGGTTTCCTACATTCCGAGTTTAACTGATCATCTTGTGGGAAAACTTGCTGTTCCTTCTTCTGATTAACTATGCAGTTTATACAGCTTTGAGGACTTCCATCAACTGTGATATTCTCTTCCTCCCAGAATTTGTACTTCTGGTCTCTTTCAGGAAGATTGAATCTGTTAACCAAAGGTAGAAATTACTATCTACCTTCAGAGTCTACCCTGCTTCAATAGAGTATGATAATATAAGGTGGCTATAAGTAATTTCTGTAAGAAATAATTTCAAGACTGAAAGAGGCGGAAGGAAGCAATGAAGAAGGAATATTCATAAAACAGTCTCCTAGTTAATGTTCTGAGCTAGCCATAAGGTGTACTATAACCTAGTCTTTTTTCCCTGGGACTGATACATACTATCTTACATAGTCTTCAGCATGTAAAATAAGCAAATGAAAAACAAACCAAGACCAAGAACACACACATACACCACCCAATCCCCAAAACAAAACCAATATCGAATTAAAAACATACAAACAGAAAGAAGCTTAGAAGTCAGGAACTGCAATTCAGAAGTCCTTGTTTGTAGGTTAATACACTACCAAAAGTATGAAAACATACTTACACATATTCATTCTCTTTCTGGATCTGTGATGCTTGTACAGCTTTGGCAGAGCAGCCCATAATATGCCTTAATTTCTATCTGTACAAATTAGAGCATGAACTATTCTGAATCTCTAATGATACAGAGAGCACAAAGCACTCTGCTAGTTATACAATTACTATAATGTCCTATGAAGAGTAAAAGCTGAGTTAAGCCACAGTCATTGTAAGGGTTTGAGTCTATTCATAATTCTCAGTAATGTCCTTCTACTGTTCAGATCTCTAGAAGCACTTATATTTTTATTGTTCTTTGTCAGTAACTTTATGCTACAGATGTCCTCTGCTCAGCATAGGACTGTTTCGTAACTGTATGCTGTCAAAACTTCAGCAACTTGTTTGCCTGAGACCACTCTGGAGGATCAGCAGCTAAGAGGAGTTGGAGCAATGTAGTTTATTCATGGGAGCTTGTTCTGAAATACTGATGTGGTAAACAAAAAGAGTAATAACATGAAACTTTAGCTTTTAGATTTTGTAATTTTTCCAGAAGCTCTTCACAGAATAAAATTCCTTTTTTTTACACAATGCAAATTTTGGGCACATGCCATGCCATCTTGAGCATAAAAAAGGGATGATTCCTCTTTTACCAGTGATCAGGAAAACAGCTACAATATGCTTCTTTTCCCTTTTCTTTTTTCCGTTTTTTTTTTTTTTCTCTGTGTGTGTGTGTGTGTTCAGCTTTATCTTAAATTTCATGTTAGTAGATACCAAACAGAGTAGTAAAGACTGTGAACTATACAGGTGAGTTAATTAGGAGGTATTAGCCAGTAGGCTGGAACAGCTGCTGTTCATATAATTCACTCTGGTAGGTACATGTATGAAAAAAGTACTTGCAGATTTCGGGTATTCATTTTCTGTAACTACATGAGATACATACTGTGTTCTATTCCTACCCTATCTTGTCATTGTACTCCAGTAATTTTGCATCCCTGACTACATTTTACGCTAAAAATAACAAGTTTCAGGACAGACAAAACCTGTAGAGAGATTTGACAATTGGTTAGATCTGATTATTATATTAAAATGTTAAAATTCACCTCATTACACCATGCATTTGCCTCAATTATTTATCCCATTAACCTGAGGCTAAAGATGGTGCATACGATACCAGTTTCTCTAGAGGTTCATCTCAATGGGTCTTTGTTAAGGTTAAGGGTTTGTTACAGGATAGACTGTAGAAAAGCCACTTCTAGTAACAGCCTGTCACATTTTTTTTCCTTTTTTTAAAATGTAATTTAAGCTTCAGAATATACTATTAAAAATAAATGTCCACATCATGTGTTCTGTTATAATTTTGCAAATCTTTAAATGCTCAGTAGTATTAAGTCGCTGCAGAGGAAAATTTCATCAGTGAAGCTGGAGGACCAATGAGAATGTTCTGAGTGTTTGTTGTGAAGTGCTGATGTTACCCTGTTGCCATTTTGTCAAAATTTTGTTTGCCTGCTCACATGAAAACTTTGGCTCATCAAAATTCCAATTTTTTCTTGTTTATGCATTCCCAACACTGGCTATCATAACTTACTTTTCATAAATTATAGATGAGTATTAGAAGAAATAATGGTTACTATTTGATGCACACTACTTTAAATGATAATGCAGCAGCCAGCCCTAATACCAGAAAAATACCAAACAAATAAACAAACAACTGAAGGACCTTGCCTAAAAAAAAAGAATCATTGAATCATAGAATGGTTGCAGTTGGAAGAGACCTTAAAGATCACCTAGTTATTATGAAATAAAAGCCATTATTAAAGAGCTACAAATAAACACTACCATAAGAATACTCTTAAATAATGTGAATGTTTTATATGACAGTTAATGCTAAGACATTTAAGTACTTAAAATATTTACTTGTCCAATTCCATGTTAATTATTAAATAATTGAATCCATTGATCTTGTATTTTCTAACCAGCATGAAGTGCTTGCTAATTAATCAAACTAGGGTTACAGAGTCCATTTTGAAAGCAAAAGATAATTTCTTAATTTTTAATATAAAATGGAATGATTTATAGTTTTCATTCAAAGGCAGTCAGAGCTTTATCCAAAAGCTGATGAAGGCAAATGAATGTATCAGTTGATTTCAGCAGGTTTTCAATCAGGCCTCCATGAAAAAGAAATTATTAGAAGCGCCTGACTAGCACCTGATGAGTCAGGCATCCCTGAAAGATTTATTAGAGCGTCTGAATAGGACTTGAAAAAACTACAATATTTTAAGTAAGAACTTTTCCTATGAAAAGTTATTTTGGGACTGAATTCAAAGCTATTGTAAAATGTCTGAATCAAAGAAAGAATTGTTAGAGCTAAGGCAAGTATACACAAGATAAATGTTGGAAATTGCAGTTCTGCATTCAGAAATCTAAATGTGAACTGATCATGTTATAGTGAGCAGAGGAGTTGCTGCCAGTAAAGTGGATTCCCTTTTCTTAATGTAATCACATGCCAGGGCCTCCTTCTGCTCCTACAGAAGAGCACGGGTATCCCTGAGGGTTGTTACTTCTGTCAATGCTCACTTCATTTACCATTTTTCTGGCATGTTCTCTGCACTTATGCAGCAGAATCACACTCTGATTAAAGCTTAAAGGTCTTGCAAGACACCCCAATACACAGGTGTCAGCTAGAAGATGAGTATCCAGGCAGGTTTTGAATGTCTCCACAGAAGGAGACTCCACCCCTCTCTGGTCTGCCATCCTCAAAATAAAGAAGTTCCTCCTCATGTTTAGGTGGAAATTCTTATGTTCAAGTTTGTGCCCATTTCCTCTCGTGCTGTCACTG
>JAOXNG010000001.1:139501596-139518914 GCA_028566535.1 Scolopax minor | reverse complement strand
AGATTGGATATTAGGGAACATTTCTTCATGGAGAGGGTTATCAGGCATTGGAATGGCTGCCCAGGGAAATGGTTGAAGGACCATCCCTGGAGGTGTTGACTTAGTCCTTAGGAATATGGTTTAGTGATTTTTGTCGGCGTTAGGTTGATGGTTGGGACTAGATGATCTTTAAGGTCCCTTCCAACCTAGACAATTCTGTGATTCTGTGATTCTATGATTCTATGATCCGTCCCTGCAATTTTGCTTTCCACTAGGCTCACATTAAGAAATGTTTTTTGCAGTGCTCTACAAGTTATTGTCTTGCTCCTAAAGTAAGGAATAAAAACATGTCTGAAAATATGAGGAAAGTTGTTTCCTCTGGTACGATGATTGTGCACCTGGAAACCAGAGAGGACATGTTGACAGACAGGCCTCTCTGGGGTAAGCATTAAACACTGGGACATGCTCAGTTCACAAATGGTTTATGTTTTGGGTGAAAAAAGGAAATAAGATTGAGTTTTCCCCTTTGGGAGTCTTATTTCATATTTTGGTATAATTTGCCGTTTTTTTGTTTTCCATGTGAATAGCCAGTAGGCAGCCATTAGGGACACAGGCTCATCAAATGGGCAATAACAACAATAAAGTTTATGTATCTTGGCTGTCAACTACTCCAAAAACCTGTGGAGTTCTCTGCGGGAATAAAGAACCTGCAAAAGCACACAGAACAATTAACTTCTAAGGACTTGCCTACTGAAGAGCGTGCACAAAACTTGTTTTTTAAGGACAGCATAAAAGAGAGGCGGGGAATAAATTGATTGCGTGGACTGTTTGTTATATCACATGCAGAATCTCATGTTCCAGAAAGGGACATTGTAAAACCTGAACCATTCTCTTTCCATGAGAAAAACCCCACCGTTCTCTTTTGTTAAGTCTCTGACGTGTTAGTGGCATGCCAGTACTCACTACTATCAGACCTGGCTTGAATTCCCTTTAAATAATATGTAGTATTTCTCTGGAAGTGCCCAAATATTTCCTTACCTATTTATCATTTTAAAAGGTCTTTTTTCAACCTATATTTTACGTTCTGTGTCAGAGGTTAAGTAAAGATGGATAGGCTTTTTTGAACTCACGAACAAAAATCCATGCATCTTACTTGATGCTTCTGTGTAAACCAGCATAAAAATACACTACTCTGCTGTGTGTTTAGGATGAATTATGGCACTTCAACCTTGTTCTCCTTCAACAATTACACATAAACATGCATACATGCATGCTTACTTTGATGTTCTTGTGTATATTCTTATTATATATATATATATATATATAAGTGAGTATGTGGAAAGATACTTGAATTTATTGGATTCAGCACAACATATTGTCTTGGAGTTGTTAGGCTTGTCTTCTTTCCCCAGCATAACTCTCAGGGAAACCCTAACAGAGTATAAGTAAAACTGAACCTGAGACTGTAATTTTCATCCCACGCCCCATCCCACACCCACACCTGCATATCTGTTTTTTTTTGGTTGGATGGTTTTTTGTTGTTTTGTTGTTTGTGGTGTTTTTTTTTTTTTTATAAAGCCAAATTAAAAATATTTTTTCTAGGCTAGAATACCTGTATTAGTCAAATTATACAACACAATTATCATTATGGCAATATTTATTAGCTGAATTTTACCTATAATTCTCATAATTATTATTCAGTCTTTGCTACACCAAATGTACAGAAGAAGTATCATTGGGCCAGAAGGGGCCTTCAGAGGTCATCTAGTCCGACCCCCCTGCAGTCACAGGGACACCTCCAACTAGACCGGGTATGGCATGTTTGATTGATTCTATGAGCTTCAGAATATGGTTTTCCTAATGAAACTCTGAGCAATAATTAAATAAGAATGGTCTGAGCAATCCTGCCTGAAAAAGTTTGTAAATGTGCAGAGCAGAGACTTATGATTCCCACAAACATTGCAGATCATTGAAATAACATAGACAAATATCAACATGTCATACTATCAGCATTTGAGATGTCAAGCCAGAAGAATATAAAAATATGAAAACTGTAATGTACTTTAGGGGCCAAGATGTGGTTCAGAAAACCAGAGGAAAAATCCATAAGGACAGTTGCTTTCCAAATCCAAACACGATTACAGGAGTAACTCCTTATTGCTAGGAAAAGTGTTCTGCCTTATGGCTTGTTACATTCACAAGCTTGAATTGAGCAAATCTGACCACTTCCAGTGAACATCTAAGAAGACAAAACATGTGCATGCCATTGACACTCATATGAATGACTTAATTGATACAAATAACCTGTGCTTTAAATACATAACTTGTGCTTTAAAAAAAAAAATTAAAACCTCATTACAAAGTTATGAGACCTTATTTATGGCATGAGCTACAAAAAACTATTTCTTTTCCTTCTTCTAAAAGATTTAACTGATCGCACATCTTCAGATTTTCTTCTGATTTTTTTTTTTCAGTAATGATCACCAGAGGCTGTGCTCCCTCTGACCATTGCCTGTCATCCCACAGCTTGTCATGGGGAAGCCTTATATCCCCCTTCGCCTGCCCCTCCAAGTGTAGTTTAAAGCTTTGCCAATGAGCCTCACTAGCTTGTGAGCAAAAGCCCTCTTCAGCCTTCGAGAACAGTTAATCCCATCTGACGTAAGCAAGAAAAAGGTTGAACAGAAACCTCATTCCCACTTTGAATTATCTTATGATCCTGTACAAAGGCAAGAAAAGTTAACAGAATACTTAGCCCTATCATTTAAAATGTGGTCTTGAGATATTTCAGAAGTATAAACACTCTTTTTTTTGTAACATTGTAGGCAAAATTAAAACACACATGTTCTCAGTTTCTGAAGAGCATGCAAACAGAATTTTCTAAATTAACCATTTTATCCTCTCACATTTTGGTGCTTGTGTTAAGATTTCTCAGGGGGCTTATCATTGACTGTGTGCAGTTAATAGAGAGGTTGAAGAGTGGTCATAGATCCTAAAATATCAATTACCTTTATCATTCAATAAATCCTTGCAGCACAGGAACTGAAGGAATCAAAGATTTCTATGGAAGAAAAGTATATGGAAGAGAGTCTTTTGCGATGCGTACAGAACTGATGAGGTGACTGATACTGGTATTTCCTAATTCTTATGATCTTACCTTTACAATACAATATTCTAATGCCATTGGTATAACTGAACTATTATTAATGTTATGCAAATAGGCAAAGCAAGACAAGTTATGTATACAGAAACTATATGACAGTATTAATAGCATATTAATAGTAGTATATAATTTTATTATAGTACTGCAAGGAATACCAACTAGGTTCAAATTTATTCGATCTGGAAAAATCTAATTATGAAGTTTCTGCTCCAAGAATAAGCCTGTCTTCCAAGCAAGACCGGCAGATGAAATTCAAAAAATGTTCTTTCAAAGATACACCAAAATCTGCCTAAATCCATTTAAAGAAACACCATTATTTGGCAAATGATGGTCTGCTATGAGACTGCCCAGTAGAAACCTCAACTCTGTCAGGACATCAGCTTATTTGAAACCTGAATACCCATGAGTCTTACATATTCTTCTAGGTATTGTTGCAATGTCTAAACATTCTTTCTTGCATTAAATAGGTTTTTGACGTGAGCCTATTTTAATTATATATATACATGTCCTTGGTGTTTCATATGTATTGCATTTACAAAAAGTGGGCAAATATATAGAAATATATATAGAAATACATATGTATATAAGGAAAGACACAAAGTTACTTGATGTTACTCAGTTTTGAAATATCAGATTGCTGTTTGGACTTACAGAAGTTAACTGAGAGCATAGCAGTTATGATAGCTTTCATAGCAAATAGATTGCTGTCTGTGTTAATATAGATTAAATAGATTTCAGAACCACATACTGTACCTCTGAGCGAACCCCTGTAGGTGAACAGATGCTGAGAAATGGGTTCTTTAAGTGACATCAGTAACAGTGTCTAAACTTTGCTTTATGTTTGGGTCAAATTCTAGCAATTATAGAAATTCATGTGAGTATTCCTTATTCAGCAGAGAAAAATGTTACACATCCATATACATACACATTTAACATAAAAGTTTTTTTAAAATGCAAATGTTTCTGGAAGAATTCACTCACTCATCTTCAGAAAATATATGCATTGTCATTTGAAATACGACATAGATTTAGCATACTTAATTCCACACCATTAAGAACACAATCTTTTACAGATTCAGTAGGTCCACTTTTGAAATACGTGAAAAATCTCATTAGGAACTGTTAGTATTTCTTTTGTAATCTGAATGTATTACTTATAGCACAATATATTTCAAATACTTTTGAATTTTAATAACACAGATGAGTACCAGTTCAGATCATAATGTATTCATATTTCTATTTAGACAGTGCTAAGGCATGCAATGATACATTTGTGTCTCTGTTTCTGTTCTGCAACTTGTCCGTACACAATATGCTCCCCTAATGTGAATAAATAGCTCGTGATTGTAAGCCACTGTTATCCAGGTTTATCAGACTCTTGCTCAGTAAGAGTGTTCAGGAACACTCTCCCTGCCTATATGGGAATCAGCTTCTATGCCATTTCTTAGTGCATTGTTTTTGGTAAAACTCGAGCTTGAGCTATAAAACTCACAGGGATAGTAGAGCATCTACACGCTTTGGCTTCGCACACCTGTGCATTAGTTAATTTCTTCTTTCACCATTTCCAATAAGACACAAATGTTTTCTCTTAATTTATACTGCTTGTAGAGCCTAGCACCATTGTGTGCAAGCAGTGGCATCGGTTAATGCTTAAGAGACACAGAGGCTAAGGCCCAGTCAGCCCTGAAATCTTCTTACTTCTCTGCAGAGGTGATGTGTAGATGCTGGCAGCAGGGGGACTGCAAGGGGCTGCCTCATGTCAGACAGAGATGGTTCCTGACATTTGACCCACCTCCAACTGACCCACCACAGGGCACAACTAAGCTTGTCAGCCACAAGTGTGGTACCTCTGGGAAAATGTAGTTAAAAAGAGGCAAAAGATGCTGCACATGTAATGGGGAGTGAAGAAAAAAGTATGAGAAACAGCACTGCAGACACCACAGTCAAAGGAAGAGTGGGATGAGGTGCTCCAAATGCTGGAGCAAAGGTTCCACTGCAGCTGGTGGGGAGGTCATGGTGAAGCTGGTATTTCCCTGCAGCCCTTGGAGAGGAGCATGCCAGAGCAGATATCCACACTGCAGCCCACTGCAGGACCTTACTGTAGGGCAGCTGGGTATTTCCTGAAGTAACCATGGCCTTTTTCAGGGGAAAAGTGTGAGGAGTAAGAAGTGGCAGCAAGAAGCTGTTATGGACTGACTAGAACACCCTCATTCCCAGTTCCTCCCTGTTCTGCTTGGCAGAGGCAGAGGAGTTTGGAGTGCAGGAGTTGGGTAAAGTCTGGGAGTTTGTGGGGAAGATATTGGTGTAATTTGGTTGTTTGGGTTATTTTTGGGTTTTTTCCTTACAATTTCAATATATTTTAACTAGCAATAAATTAAACCAATTTTACTTAATATGAATCTGTTTTACCTGTGATGGTAATAGGTAAATGATCTCACTGTATCATGACGAGAGCTTCTCGTGTTTGACAAGGGTGGGTGAGGAGCAGCTGTGTGGGCGTCTGGCAGCCAGCCAAGGTCAACCCACTGCAGATGATGAGATGATCATGTGCTTGGATGCCAAATCCATTTTGCCCATTTAAAGGTTGTAAAGGGATTTCTTTTGGTCCCTTTCAGCACAGTTGTAATTGTGTATAATGAATATTTAATTGGTAAGCTTTTCATGACTAAGAACATCACCTGTTTTGGACTTACAGAGTCCTTTACAAAATGGCACCCTTGCCTTGACTGATTTCTAGCACAGCTTCTGTTACGAGTAGTACTTTATCTGATGATATAAATACAATTTTACCATTTCACTTGTCAACTGCAAATGACATCTATATGTTCTTCAGGTACATGAACGTATGTTATTGAATTCAAATAGAGGTAAGTAGAGTCAACATTACCGTTAGGACTTTTTTTTTTTTTCTACGTAGGTAAAGGAGAAATAGCTTTAGTTTATATAGAAACAGTTTATCAATGACAGCTTAGTTCACCATATGCAGAATTAAACATCTATTTGTTGTTATATTTTTCATACAGTAATGTATAATAATTTATTTATTTGCAGTTTATGGTGAGTATTTTGTTCATTGCTATTGCTTTAATAAACAATCTTGTAAAATTATTGACTTTTCTTACTTCAGCTGACAATGGAAATTTTTGTGGTAGATGCAGTGCAGTGCCCATAATGTTATGAGAACAACTGGAGAAATTAGTCTGTTTCCAGTTGAAGAAGTTATTTTTTCTGAGGGTATAACCTATCTGCTTTTTTCTGATGTTTTGCTTTGTAATTCTTTCTTGATTTAAATGCAAATTAGACCAAAACCCAAGGATAAGTATATATATATAAAAGAGGATAAGTATATATATATATACAAACACATATATAAATAATTCTAATCTCCTTGTAGTTTGCACAATTTTAAATTTTCTATGTGCTTTCTGTGACCTACCCATATTTATCTTTCTGAAAATAAATATATGTAATTTGCTTCAGATTTAAGAATATCTGTTACTGTTCTTCGGTATATAATTAATATAATGAACCCTGAACGACACAACTGTAGCATTTATCCTATGCACTGCTACATAAAAATTTTGCAATATAGAGATTATTCTTCTGAATGCCATTCTGTGCATACTACCTTATTACATTTATATGGAATTACAGATGCAAAAATTCCAACAGCATGCATTTAAATTTTAAAAAAAAAAAGTGTTCCCAAATGAAACTATTCTGCTTTATGCTAAACATGGATTTCTCAACAGTATCTAGATTAAAAATGTTAAAAAAATAGAGATTCATAGGTTAGATGTATCCCAAATATGCCACACAGCTGCATGACTAAATTGTGTTATCTAATGTAGAAGTGAATGTACTTGTATGTACTAGTATTACCAGTATCAATCAAGAAGAATTTCACAGGTCTTCCAGGTAATACGAGTTTGGAGAGAGTGAATGCTATTGTATGACACATACTTTTATTATGTAAGAAATTTAGTATTGTACACAGTCTCTGATGTATTTGCAAAATACAATCCCCATTGACCAGAGGGTAGGCTTCCAAGCTGTCTTTTAATAGGGAAAGGGATCTTTTCTGTGGATGAGGTCACACAAAGCCTTGATTTTGGTTCAGAGTTATTCAATATACTTGCTTCATCAATTGCAAGCAGATAATATACACCTACAGCTAACAAATATTTGAGAAAACTTCATGAGATGGTAATGTTTTCAGTTATACAGTTATTCTACAGAATAGATGTATAAGGCAGAAAAGCTGTATGAAAGGGCCAGGCAGAAATTTTGCACATTACAATACCAACCAAAATATCTTAATTTATTTTTATTGTCACACAATATGGACTCCATATTTGAAACTGTTTTATGCCATGAAAAATCAGTCATTAATAGAAGTTACTTTGAATCATATGTAGTCATATTTACTTATATAGAGTGTTCATACCCTCTAAGTTAAGAGCATGCTGAAACTGAGCGCCTTGCTGAATCACACTGGAGAACCCTTAATAAAAAAAAAAAAGAATGGTAATTTGAGACTCTGAACAAGTATGACAAAAAAAAAAGCTCTAAAATTTTATTAGTCTCTTGTTTCATATCGACAATGATACATTAATCTTGATAATATAAACATTAAAACTTGCATTGAATTTCTTTCACTGCTTTTCTCTCACCCTGTAATATCGTTCTATTGCACTCTCTTAACATCTGAAAATACCAATTTAATCTCTGTAGACTAGCAGTGAAATCCTTTCAAAATTGTAATCTCAAATTAAAGGAAAAGATCAAGAAGTTTGAGGCCTTTTAGTGATATTGGTAAGAAATTGGGCTAACTGGAAAATACCATGGACATCTATTTTTACATTAAAATAGTAAAGCCAAAACCATTACTAAAATTATACTCAATGTTATTTAGTAACTTGTATTTCTGAATTAATAGAAATCTTAAATCTTAAAACTCTAATTAATCTTTGCAGCTGTGTGTACTTTTCTTGAAACCAATAGAGTTTAAACTGCATATTAACTTTAAAAAAGTGGTTTTTAGAACAGACTTGGAGTTCTCTCTTGCAGTCTATCTAGACAGAGAAAATAAATTTTTCCTTTAATTTTTAAACTTGATGTAAACACCTTTTTGTCACCATGCCTCTCAAAGTTTTTTTCTCCTCTTTATGCTTTTTTTTTTTTCCTCAACATCGCTTCTCCTTTGTTCCTGATCTTTTCTAGTCTACTTACTTTTAACCTGAAAAATACCATTTTTAAAAACACTTCTTTCAGGTGGTTAATAACCTAGTAACCTAGGAACAACAATATTTATCACTGGGAATTTTCACTGTGTTGTAATATGCAGATCATCTGAAGAAATCACATAGCTTTTCAGTTTGTTTGTTTGTTTTTCCGAACAGCACACTCATTTTTGCACAAGAAATTTTTCAGATTAGGAAAGATCAATAATTTAAGAGCTTCAGAGCTTATCTTAATACAGGTCTGTAAGTTACATGTTGAAGGGTTAATCATCAGTCTATTTTCTTCCAACAATTTATTTCTCTGTGGTGAATATAGATTTATTTTGTAGTTAAGTGAATGTAGCTAAAGAAACCACCCTGAATTGTTATATGCCAAGCGGGTTTAATTGGCTGCATAAGAACCTTTAGAATTGCACTTCCACTAGTTGCTCCTGTCAAAAACGACCCTTCATTGAAAAAAGGTTTGTGTATGGTTTGTATTCTACATCAAGTCCTTTTAAGTCAATGAAGTCTTGGATAATAAGTCATTATGTATCAGTAACATAATCTTATTTTATCTCTTCTTATTTTATTTGCTGTAATTTTATATTTTATGGTTCACTGTTTAAACACTGCTCAAAATCTTGTAGGTAAATCAGCAAATCACTTTTAAAACAGACTAGCTATGGCTCTTTCTACGCACTTGACTGAAACCTCTTTTTTACTGGATTTTTTGCTTCAGGCAGTATCTATTTTGGGGAAAGTAGGGTCTATTTTTTCAAGTGGAAGTGTGTTTTTTCTGTACTTTGAGCAATATAAGAGTTTTCTTTTTATAATAAAAGCCCAAGATATCATGGACACAGCAGAGGAAGGAAAAAATGGGATTCAATATCTCAAAAGTTGGGTTACTAAGAAACAAAACAGTTCTTATGTAACTTACCTTTCTTATATGTTCTAAAATCACACTGATTAAAGGTATGGAAAAGCACTTTTTCTGCAGTTACAATATATTCTTACCAATATGTATATAAATCTCCAGGATTCCCCTAAACTAGGTAAATTCTTCAAACTGTGGACAATCTACACATTTTATGTAATAAAACAAAAATAAAACTGGTCATTAAAGACATTTAGTCTCTAGCGGGCGAAGTTCAGGTAAATCAAATCAGGTAAATGAAATTACTAATGCTTCTTGGATTGAAATCTCCCTGACTATCAGAAAACTGGAGTTACTAACTGAAGTTAGTGAAACACTTTACAGAATGTATCGCTATGTGCTGAGAATTGGGTGCATAGTTGAATTGTGTAATTCCTGTCAATTAGTGTAAAGTGTTATTCTTTTAAAAGTACAACACAAAACTGTGCAAATTGAGACCATTGACATTCAGCTGATGACTGAACACTATACCATCTGCTTGCTAAAATAAAATTGCATTTTAAAATGTTCTAGTGGAATACAAATTAAATGGCAATTCTGATTGATACTCCTAGGAGTTATTATTTTTTTAAAAATTTTAATAGATACTACAGATCACCTTTGTAATAGAAAAAGACACCTTTTTAATAGAAAAAGTTCCTTTGAAAGCATCACCTTTTACCATATCTGTGAGTGCAGAACAGACAGAGATTAATTGAACCTTTTTATGTATTTGATTTTCTTTTCCTTACAGACAATAAGAATGAAACATGTAAATGCAAGTCAAAGTAAAATTAGCTGGCACAGATAACTGTTTTAAAAGTAACAGAGAGAATTAAGACTCTTAGAAGAAAGTCAATTCACTTCTGTTGCAAGTTATGAAATACTTTTGGGTTTGATTAGTTTTCTGTGAAAAGAAATGCCTAACAGCAGATAAAGTGAGAACATGTTACTGTCAGAACTGCCTTTTCTGCATATATGCATTATACATTACACATTATATTGAAAAATTATGTTAAAAGAATGTCAGAGTTCAAAAGTTAGAGATTTCAGAATTAAGGATGACAGCATTCCCAATCTGCCTGCCTGTGCAAATACAATTTGATACAGTCTTTGCATACAAAATCAGATGATATTTTTACCCACAACTACTGTCTCTTTCAGTGAATATTAATGTTGATACAGCCATTGCAGAGATTTCTTTTCTAGCCTGTTACCACTTCACAGTCATGGGACAAAGCAGCTCATGATTTTAGTTTTCCAAATATGAAAGGTATCCCAAATCTCTAGTAATGTATGCAGGGCCTTTGCTATGGCCAGTTTGGGATTAACCAAAATTCATCTTTATCATTGATACTACTATTTTTCAAAGCAGCCTTTACAACAGTGTTACTGCTGTAAATTTTAGAAATCCAAATTCTTCCTAGAGGACTTTATTTCTCCAAAGACAATTCTTCTCCAAAGAAAAAAGCCCTGACTTCTGCAAATGTGATAAAATATTTTCACTTTGATGAAAATACAGAAGTGGTTTTTTTCCCCATATGTATATAGGGCTATTAATTTTTTCTTTTTAGATACATATGAAGGATTATATTAAGTGCTGGAATTTTTAAAGCTAGCTTAATGTATTACTTAACATGAAACTATGACCAGAATAAGATTAACCATCAGTTTTGTTAATGAAAATGAGGCTGATGTGTTTGTTTTCCCAAATATCTTTAGCTTACAATACTATTGTATCATTTGTCATTATTAAAGCACTATATTATATCATATATTATGAAACATATAATTAAAGCAAAACACAATTTTAGTAAAATGTAAATAAAGAGACTGTTATTATTTTCCACAAAGTTCACTAAGATATGAAGGAGTGAAACAACAAAAAATTGAGACAAAAACTCCCTGTCAATTCATGTGGGAATGTAAGCCTATTAGAATGTATTCATAAAAATGTTGACAAATATAGGCATGAGCAAGAGGATTTCTATTAAACCTGCATAAATCATCTCATTGCCATGAAGGATTTCAGAGGAGTTCATAATTAAGTCTAATATTTATTTATACTGAGTAGTACTTCAAAATCCACATAAAAAGTTGAGGTTAGATTTAGTTCTCCTAGCAGTTACTGGCAGAAGCCCAAAAGAGATTGATAGGACAAAGAGGACAGTCTGGCTTTGCGGAACTGAATTATTTAAAAATAAATCCACCATTGTTTCGAGTTGCGACATTTGGTTGTTTTAATACAAAATATTGTTACATAGAGAGGACCCCTTGAGTATATTTGCAGACAGAGGTGGTGGGGAAACCAAAGCACTGTAAATAGGGGATTTTATATAAAAAGAAAAGCTGAAAATGCATTAGTCCATGCATTAGTTGCATCGTGTCAACTCCATAACAGGGAAGCTTATACCTTTAACCAGTACAAAGTACATGCACATTTTCAATGGAAAGAAAAGTTTTCATACAGAGTTTTCTGCTTGGCAAGTATACAGCGTATGAGGAAATTCAACTTACAGCAAACAGCTTTGGGATCAGGATCATAACAACCTTCAAAGACGCAAACATCAGCTAAATGTTTTGCTCTATGTGACTCTCTCGGATGCTGTTCTGGTTGAAAATGTAGACCGGGGGGGAGAAGAGTAATTAAGACATCCAGTTATTCTATGCAGTTTGGAAAATTCTCACCATGAAGCCTCACAAAGTCATTACACATGCAATTTCTATGTTCTGTCATGCTGCATAAAGGAGATCAAACTGTGGCTCTTGAGCCACATCCAACTCACAAGACTTTTAATTACATCCTTTTGGCTGGTATGGGCACTTCTGGGACATCCAAATATCCTGCTGTGGGAGAAAGGGAAGCAACAGTGGCTAATACCATTTAATGATCCAGTATCTGTAGATGTGACCTGCCCATGAGCTCAGTGCCATACAATGTAAGTAGCGTTCCAGGGCCACTGTCAGAATGAACCTAGAAATCTTTCTCAGACCTCTTCACAGCCTCAGCTTTCCAAGTTACATGATGTATTTTTGTGCATCTCGGGTACATTAAGGCTTTTTGTATGTGTATCACAAGGTGAAAGCAGTTAATGTGTTCACTCACCTTTGGAAAGATTGATGTGCACTGATGAAAAAAATCTCTTCACAGCTATATCAATATATACTATTTTCTCATTCAATTTCCAGAAGCAAGCCCTTTCTCAGTCTCTATGGCAGTATTGTGCAGAGAACTAAAGACAGGAAAATCTACATCCATTTAAGAAACTGTCTGCATTAGAAAATTTTATTTCAGAAAAAAAAAAAAAACATTCATTTAGGATGAGAACAAAATTAAATCATCATATGCAATTTTGGGTTTGTATTTACTAATCATTAAACTCCATTATAGAAATCTACAGAGAAAACAAGCTACAAAATCAGGTCCAGAGAGGTGATTCTGACACTTTACTCTGCTCTGGTGAGACCTCAACTGGAGTACTGTGTGCAGGTCTGGAACCCTCAATAGAAGAAGGACATGGACCTGATGGAGTGGGTCCAGAAGAGGGCCAAAAAAATAACTGTGGGGGGGTCAGATTAGATGACCTTTGAAGGTCCCTTCCGGCCCAGATGATTCTATGATCCATATATATATATATACATAGATATATGTAAAAAGATTATATTGTACTTGCTTTACACAAATCTATGTAAACCTAATAAAATCTTTTAGAGATAAATACACATTTTCTAATACAGACATGCCATAAAACTCTAAAAAATCATAACATTTCTTATTTCATGATAAGAAATATTTATTTTTGAAAGAAGAGAATTGTATTATCAATGATTTGTTTCCTTCCATGAGGGCATTTATGTTCAGATCAATGGGTTGACTAAGCAGAAATGGATGCATGCATACTGCAGACTTGTAAAAGAAAAAGGCAACACAGGCATGCCAGCTGCTGGTTAGGAATTAATGTAAATCAAGGTTGTTAAGAAGTCAAGACAGATACAACTGCTGCTAGCATGGCCTAGCAGAACTGCAGATGTGTGAAAAATCTCACAGTGCTGGGAAAATAACAAAAATAAACTCAAAAAGTAACCCAACGAAACTAGATTTCTTAGATCCATTAAAATTATGCACCAAATTCCAAATCTTTGTAATAAATCTGTAAAAAATGTAGACTATGGTAATTAATCTATAGCTAAATGTAGAAATAAAGAAAGAGAAAATAAAAATTAAGCAACTTTAGAAATTTAGGACAAAACAATGCAAATTACTATTGGATTAGTCTCATATAACCTCAGAGAATTATAATTAATAATGGCAAGGAAGAATGCACTTTTTTCAGGCTTTTACTTTTTAGAGGCGCAGGTGATCTTTTTTATTCAACAATTAGAAAGAAAATATGAAATTATTTTCAGTCATCCAGTGACTTTTTCTTCACACTTAAGTTTATCAGCAAATAGCCCAACTGAAAACAGTTCAAATATATGTGAAATAGTTAAAGACATTTTAATAATACAGTTCTGTATTTTATAATGGTACTAGAGAAATGCACACCATAGAAGTTCAAAGTGGTCTGTCTAATAGCACACTTATGTCATTAGAGATGCCTTAGCAAGTCATGCCTTGCCTCTGTTGGCCACTTCTGAAAAACAGGTCTCTTGTATGCTCCATGGGTTACATAGCAAAACATGTCCTAAACCACCTCAAGTGACACTGGTTGCCTGTGTTTTGGAAACTGAATAGAGCTCCAGATGTGGGAGATATCTGTAGATACAGGTATCTAAATTTAAGCTTCTACAGTCAGATGTTTATATTTACAGGTAAATGCTAGTTAAAGAAACTAAATTCTCATAATTGTCACTGGGATCTAGGACAAGATTTCCCTCTCTATGTTCTGTGTTGTATGGCTTTAGCATACATCCACATGAGGCTGGCACAAGATCTTGGAGAGATAGGCACCCTTCTCACTCACCCTTTGGGAATTTCCAAAGGGGCAACACATAATGGAGTGTTTCATATAGCATAGAACTTCCCTTTTGCAGCATTTCAGTCTCATTTTCAACTATGTTTCTTCTGTTTTCCTAATTTTTGCATTTGAATCATAACTTTTGAATTTGAAAGGAAACTAAATCCTAATCTTTTGCCTTAATTCCACCATGACTAAACTCCACCAAACAGTAAAGATTGAAACTGGAACTAAAAAAAAAAATAAGAAAAAAGAAAAATAAAAAAGGAAGACATAAAGCAGCCTTTCAGCCAACATGTTCTGGTAATATTCCTTGTAAGTCACTCTTATCTTTAACTTTCTTGTATTACTTTCCTTGATTGAGAGATTGGTCCTTCCTTGGGGACGGTGAGGTCATCCTTACCATAAGTTTCTTTAGTAATTTCATTCTTTGACATTCTGTTTTACCAATGACATGCAGGGATACGGCATACAGAACCAATAGGAGTTGAAGAAAGCAGTAAGTTGTATATATATAGAGACATCATTCATTTTCTAAATAATATTAATAAAATCATAGTATATGGCTGCTATATACTGCATAAAAATGGCTGCCTTCAATTCTCCTTTGCAAGTTTTGTGTTATGCAAAGATGCATAAACACAAAAGAAAGCTGTAACAAGTTTAAGCTTCATTAAAAAAGAATCCATGGAAATTTTCTGTATGTTGTAACAAATGGCTATATGTCATCACTGGCCAAGTGTTGGAACAATCACACAATGTTATTATCATCTTAAATTTACCCTTATGCCACTGAAACCCTTTTATGACATGTTTTGGACCATAAGAAGTAAGGAGGGGCTTTGTAGCATGAAACTGCCAAAATCTGTTATGAGACGGTTACACAGATAAAGATGAATTTAACTTCCACCAGCAGTGAAATACTTGTTATAATCAGGTATTGGAAAACTGTAGTAGTATACACATTTTTTGGCTACGTTCTCTTTATATCCAGCTTGGGTTGGGGCTGGTGTTTCTGAAATAAATACACATATGCCCCAGAGTATGCTTCGGAGCAACAACAGTAGGAGGTAAGTATTTCTACATAACAGAATGCATTAAAAATTAATTGACCTTTGTCAATAGCAAAAATTTTCTTGGGCCTAGAAGAAAATTAATGGCTCAAGTTTCTTTCAAAGACTGCAGTCTTTGTCTGTCACTTATTAGGCCCCTATTCTTGCACCAGGAAATACTGACAAAGTATATATTCTAAAAATAATTATAGACACTAGGAAATTATCTGATCAAAAACCAAATTCTGTTCCAAGGAGATATTTTGATACGGCATGTGAAATATCTTCTCTCTATTAATTATATCACATAAAAAAATCTAATGTTTTCTCTGTTAGGTAATAGTAAAAAAAGAGATTACCAAACCAGGTTAGGTAGTTATCAAACCACGCGGTATTGATAGTAATCCCAGTCTTCCTAATTTGAACTATTTACTTTGTTACTTAGATCACTATTTATAATTCATATGACTAATTTGCCATTTTAATGCCAGTCTTGGTGAGTAGGTGCAGGGAACAGGGAAGGAGCATTGAGTAAGAGAGAATTTCCCCACTTGTTAAAGCATGCCTATCACACCAAATATTAGCTTTAATATCACTTGTAATTTTTAAAGTAGTGGATGGGAAATGGTAATACTACAAGTGATATTTATGCATAAAAGAGTTTTAAGTCAGAAGTTAATAAAGATACATTAATTTTATGCATTTAAGTTTGCTTCATTTTCATTAAAATATTAGTTTTTATTTATTTTGTTCATACTTTTTCTATATTTACAAAGGAGCATTGTATAGCCTCCACTTCAGAGAAAACATCAGTGAATTTCCAAGGCTGAGAATTTGTATCGTTACGTTACCAGATTGATGTGAGCTGTCTGTTCCAAACTTCTTCAATGTATTTCATTTTCTTTGGTCTTTCTTCACATATCCATTATGCCATTATTGAAAATAATATTCCTACTTGCAGTAACTTTCATAGAAGAATTTTTAGGAAACACCTTATATGAATAATAAAATCTCAATTTTTCTGAAAACACCAAGTAGTGTGAGTGAATGGCTTTGAGACCTGAAACTCATATTCTATCTGTTGATTTAATCACTTCCTGAAAGTGCTTAAATAGTTCAAGATTGTTGTTTTCCCCTTGTCTTATTCCCTGACCAGTAGCAGCTAGAAGAGGCAATGTGTAAATTCCATGCTTACAAAACTCACAAACAATATTGTTTATTACTTAAAAATGTAAGAGCCTTTTTGCCTTAAAATCTGTATGTTCTTACATCTTTGCAAAATAACCACCATGATGTCTAAGAACAAAGTGTGAAGTTTGACATTGGTTTACATTTACTTTCCCTCCCCCCCCTTTTTTTTTTTATTATTATATCACCTTCTAAAAATGTTTTTCAGTAGAACAATATAAAAAATTTTGCATTGACAGTATACTGCACTCATGTTTTCGCACTAGGAATATTTCTTATACAGCTGTGAATACCACTAACAATGCCAACTCATCTTCGGCAGTATCCATGTAGAGAGCAAAGTCTGGGTAAGACAATGAGATTCACTCCTCTTGGTCCTAACTTAACATTAACTTTAACATTCTGAAGATTTACTAAACATACTCGTTTGGGGCTGAGACTACCAGATGTGTTGATTTTGTAGGACACGGTTCCTAAAAAATGAACTTTGCTAGCGTGTTGATTAAAAATGTAAATTCTTGTTATTTATAGCTGCTGAAATGGTCCTTCTTTAGCTTGCCAGTATGGAGATTTTGCCCCTTCTGGCCTGTATATGACATAGAAGAAACATTTGACATGAAAGACTTTTGGGACCACTAGCTACAACTAGAAAACGAAATTAATTAGAAAAAGACTGAGAATAAATACGTTTTCAGGATACTGGCCTAAAGAATTCCTAGTTTCCTTTAAAAAATCAGAGGAAAACAGTACCTTGTTTTTTTTCTTTTTTATTTATCAGAAGAGTATATATTCACTACACAAGTTACTTCAGTCAAATATGAACTCCTGAAATCTTACACTTTT
>JAOXNG010000001.1:139487808-139499574 GCA_028566535.1 Scolopax minor | reverse complement strand
AAGGACAGGGAACTGCTGGAGAGGGCACAGAACAGGGCCACAAAGATGATTAAGGGCCTGCAGCATCTCTCCTGTGAGGAGGGGCTGAGGGACTTGGGTCTTTTTAGTCTTGAGAAGAGAAGACTTAGGGGGGATGTGATCAATGCTTACAAATACTTAAAGGGAGCGCATCAGGAGGATGGGGCTGGTCTTTTCTCAGCGGTGCCCAGTGACAGGACAAGAGGAAATGGGCACAAACTTGATTAAAAGAAGTTCCACCTAAACATGAGGAGGAATTTCTTTACTCTGGGAGTAGTGGAGCACTGGAACAGGCTGCAAAGACAGGTCTTCTTCTCTGGAGACATTCAAAACCTGCCTGGACAAGTTCCTGTGCAACGTGTTCAAGGTAGATATGCTCCAGCGGTGGGGTTGGACTAGATGATCTCCAGAGGTCCCTTCCATATGATTCTGTGATTCTATGATTCCATGAGATTCTTCTATATTGTTTTTCTGGATTCCCAAATTATGATTCTGTCTTGTTCAGGTCAAAATTTCACCCACGCATTGAAACAGTTTTTCATTTGTACTGCTGCTAGGTCATGGGCTTCTATAGGCACTAATTTTACATTAGTGTAGAATAGTAAAATCAGGCTATTCTTCCAGCAACTTGGATTTATAGCATTGAGCAAAGTTGTTGTTCAGACAAGGTTTGGACACAGATATAAAAATGGATCCTCTAGCAGAGAATTAGGAACAGGGAGGCATTATTATTTAGGTATGCAGTGTTCAGCACTTCTCATGAAGTAAATCCTTAGTAAAAACATCTTGTTAATATTGTTCAATATTAATGCCTTTGAGACATTAATGGCTAACTATTGTGGCTGAGCTACAGGCAGAGCACAAGCATCAGGACAGTGGTGTTTCAATGACATAGTGGAGCTAATAGAGTTGAAGAATCATTGATTTTTTTCATCCTAATACAGTTCACTGAAATGTTAGCCATGTAGTTAAAGGCTGAACCTGTGTGGTAATGGAGTGGTGAGAACACAGGTCATGAAGCAGCGGACACAATCTGTCCTCTAATCTTTTTCTTTTTCTTAATTTAAACAAGAAAAATTGTCATTGAAAGAACTATATTAATATGACCAGCTTCTATAAAAAAAAAATTAATAGAATACAGGGAGATAACAAGGCTAATTATTCATAAGCACAAAAGAAACAACCTGAAGAAAGATTAACTTTCTCCTCTTTTCCCCGCATCTAAGGAAAAGCGGTTGAAAGTTCATTTCAATAGCTCCTGTGAGTAATGGAATATAACATTATCTTGCATGCCACTGATGAGAAAAAAATAAATAGGTTTATCTGTGAAATAGGTGGAATGACTTAGCTGAAATGTGGCAAGGTCCTCTAACACATAGAGGGTTGTTTTGTAGCTTTCTAAAAAAATTCTTTGGCATGTGATGTGATTTTATGAATGAATTTGAAATGAATGATAAATTACTGGATTTCCTCCAGCTATAGGCAAGCCTATGTTGCACTATATTGGACTTTTTGTCCGATATTCTTTGGTAAATTAAAACAAGCATGTGAAACAATCCTATAAATACTTGAGTCAAAAATTATTAGAGCTTTTCATTAACAAGCAACATTTCTTTAAGCTTACTGAGAAAACAGTCCAAGATCAATTATAGCTAGAGTACGGCTAGATAAAGGCACTCTCTTGAATTTTCTGGAAAGCTTAAAGAAGAAAGACACTGATTTCCTATAAATTTAATGCAAGGGACAGATATAAATTCTAATCTTAAAGTTTTAAAGACATATTGGAGGAGAAAGGGTTTTTTTAAGAGAATTGGCTTGAGTAGTTTCCTACTAAATGTAAGATATGAAATGTCAGATGCACATATTGGGATTACCAGTGATAAGAAAGTGAATTTTTACAAAATGTTTTTTTTACAAATTTTTACAAAAAAAGAGTGCGTGATTGCGAAAGAGTTCATGTCAGTATAACTTACACTGAGTTTGTGGACTTGGAGCTGGTATAGGTTGTAGGCAGTAGCTGCTCTAAATTAGGAGTACAATTTTATTGCACTAACAGTTCTATCCAACAGAGACAGTCTGGGAAATCTTTGAAGGACAGAACTAGCCTGAACCTTGAGATTTCTAACTGATCAATAAATATCTCCATTTCTCTTTTCATTCTTGTGTGATGCAATTTCATCAGTGCTTACTAAGTACAAAGGATACAAAAACAATGAACTCTGAGTGACAAATCAATTTAAAATACAGTATCCACAGAATACAGGGTGTAGTCAACCACACAGCTTTCTTTAATTGCAGCTGTAGAATTAATTATCAGAGGTGTGTGTGATTTTTTTCTTTTCAGGCTTTTGGCTTTTGGCTTTTGGTTTTTTTTGCATGCGATGGCAGAATGTCTGAATTGGTAAAGAAGGGGTAGATCAACAAGTGAGGCAATGTCAGTTAAGATAAATTTCACTGTTATATTGAAACAAGAAAGGTTCTATTGTGTATGTGTGAACCACTTCTGACACTTCTTTTTGAAATAAATATAACTCAATTAAAAATTAATATTTCTATCTGCAATTTTATATATTTTTTTCTTGATACATTGCTGAGAAGTATTTGGTATTTATTAATTTAGGTAGCTCAAAATTTTATTTTTCAGTTAAATATGGCATTCTTATTTAAAAAGTAAAAAAGAAAAAGAAAAAGAAAGAAGGAAATTAACCCAAACCCTGCTCTATGTGGATGAGTTTATGTTTTCTACATGAATATCCAAAGGATAAATGTAGTGTGTAACTTTATAATGTATAAGATGTATCACATGGAAAATTTGATAGTTTAAATGCACAAAGAACTAATTATCCACTGTAGAAGGAAACTGCTTGGATATACTTTTACTGAAACAGGTTTAATTAAGGGAAAAATACTACAATAAGAAGCACAGAGGTACCAAATATTTTTTTTTCCCTTGTACAAATTATTTTGGGCTGGTTAAAATTATGAAATGAATCATCCACACCTCTAAAACAAATATAGATCTTAATACACAAGTATTTACTGTGTTGGTCTAATTTGAGTCATGGAAGAACGCAAATTAAAATTGTGCTGATGAGATTATCTTCTTGTTTTGCATGGATTAAAATAAAATTTTACATATTTTTTTTAGAATGAAATGTTAAAAAATACAGTAACTAGTTTGAATACAGTCTTACTGGATAGAATACTTATTCATTTCATATAATGTAATTGCATTCTGGTTTTCAAATAGTACAGTGCTATTGTGTCTATCCAAACAAATTTAAAAAGTGCTAGAAATATTCTCTAACACTCAAGTGAACAGACATAGAGAAATTGCTTTAGTACTATTACACTTTCTCATCTCCTAAAAGAAGATGGCCTTATGTAAAATGTTTATTCAGCAGTGGAGACTTTCCTGTACCTTAGTGAAACTCTGTGCCCAGAAGCTGTTGCATGCTGACTGGCCCAGCCAAAGCTGTGTGAGATCCTACCTTAAAAATTTAACAATATGTGCAACCTAGTTCTAGCTCCCAGGAACATTGCCTGACTCTGTTTAATTTAACAGTAGAGATGTAGCTTTTCAATTTTAAGTAGCCTATGACTAAAATACTGCATACATAATTTATTCACCAAAAAAGTAAAAGAACATAATGCATTGCTTGCCAGAATTGAAGTTTTCAAAGTCAGAAGACTGATGTTTCTTTTTTCCACTTTTATTTCCTTCTTTCCTTCCCTCCTTCTTTTTATCTTTTCTCCTTCTTTCTGTTCTCCTTCTTCCTGTTCTCCTTCTTAATTTATTTTCCCCATCTATCCTTGAAGTGAACATTTGAAATGGAGTAAACATTCTTTTCTCACTACTGGAATGAGACTTCACCCTGAATCTTGTAAAGCATTTTAATTTTCAGCTTGTCAATCTGTAAAGGTCAAATGTCTAGAGTTAGAAAAAAAACAGTATTTCTCAAAGTCCAAGGGGTAAGGTGATGTCAGGATTTGTGGCTGGAAGCTGGAATCTTCTAAGGATTCTGACATATAATTGCTATGTGAACTTGAATAATTGCAGTCATATCTCATTACATGGTTCCTAAATTTAGAGACCTGAACTGCACATGGATACTTAACATAACTTCAGGGTATAACTAGGTGTCTGTATAGGTGCATCAGCATTGGGTTTTTTTGTCCTATGTTTAACGTATGTAAATACGTGACTTTCACAAATGAGCAATTTGTGATAGTACTATTTTGGTGGGGGTTTTTATCATAAGTCTGTATAAAACAAGGACAGCTTTACATTGCAGTTATTTTGATCCTGAAACTCATGCCTCAACCCAAGAAAAGCTTTTCATGGAATGATTATTTACATTTTTAAAAATGATATCAGACTCTTGACAATATGAGAGATAAGGAAGCAAAGAATGAGAACACAAGAAAGAATTATTGCTGTGTAAAAGCTTAATGTTGGAATTCTATCATCAGCTCCAGCCAGCTGGTTTTCTGGAGCCTCCTTTCTCTCTGGCTGTCATGTCTGTTTCCTAGCACCTGTTTTATGTTTGCTCTTGTTGCTGCTCTGTTGGTTGACCAAATCGAAAGATAAATGAAGTATTAAGGAAGCAAGAGCAGCTGAGGCACTGGCTTCATCAGAGCACTTGGGGACCATCTTCAGCTTTTGATAAGACTGCCACAGCTTGTGATTGCATCTCATAACTGTTTCTTAGTTACCATTCACAATCAAAGTCAGAATAGAGGGATTGTGGGAAAGGTAGATAATGACCTTGGCAAGCGTCTAGGAACAGAACTGAGAAATTATTTACAGCACTTGCCTTCAAGGGATAATTTGGCAATAGAACTACAAAGCAGGTTTGTGCGGGCAATGCTGAAATTAGTAATAGACTTTTAAATATTAAAGCCCCCTAAAAATAACTGCAGATGCAACAAGGGAGAACAAGCTCTGGGACCTATTTTCCGCCTCAGCTGGCAACATACAATTCTTGGTTTAATAACAAAAGACATCTTATTAAATTACATTAGGGTGAATCTGTTGCTTAGTGCAGGTGTCAGGCTGGCAGAATTGCTAATACCTACTGTAGCCACACATGCTGCTATGAAAAGCCAGCCAATACTTCAGGACAAATAACATACATGTATTATCTGCTGGTGTTCTGAGAGCATTTAATTAAATTCAGTATTTTTAATCAATGCCTTCATATATCTTAAAATATTCATGTATAGCTAGGCAGATGGACAAACGTTCAAAGATACCCCCACAAACCTATATTCAGGAATGTAAGGCATCAAAGAATTGTGATGACATTTTGGTTTCTCAAACTGCAGGTTCCACTGTGTATGCAATAGATATGCCATTTCCCAAAAAAATTAAGACCCTGCTTCTTTAGTTTATAATAAATGGATGTTTCAAGTGACAAAAAAGTGTTGTTCAAACCACAATGGGAAAAATATTAATCACCAATATCACAACTGATAATACTACTAAATTAAATGTTCAGCACAAAGCTCTCCAATGTTCTGTTTTATAACAGACTGAATGTCCTCATCCACAGTTTACCAAAAAACTATAGGATAAAGCTTAATATTAAAATAAGCCATGTTGGTTGTAATGTGTTTCAAATATGCAGAGCACTGGATCTAAAACTAAGAGACAAATAAAACGTACCATAATGCATACATACTATAAAAATACATTCTGTTCATATTCAAATTCTGTAACAGACTGTGAAGATGCTAGAAGATCATTAAATTCCCATAAAGAAATGCTCTTTTAAGTATGGCTATCAGAATCATCCACTTGTCAGGATTAATATCAGCTCTATTGACCTTGTTCTAAAATGCTTTACAGTTTGTGGCTTGAGGTACTCTGGCTCAAGTGACACAAAAATTCTCTGAAAGAAACTTACATACCTTTTTCATCAATCTTCATGCTTTAACCAGATTTCTGTTCAAGCAAATATGCCAAAAAATTATAAAGAGTAAGCTCAGTCTGAAACAGTCCAAACTTGCTATTTCTGTCTACTGAAACATATCTTTACTAGGATTTTCAAACTGAAGTGCTTGTATCTTAGATTTTCTTTGTCAATTTGAACAATTTCTTTGTTCATTGTCAAGAAGATCTGATTTTACTGGGACAGTACATTCTCTGAGCTAATCAAATAATATATTTATTATAGGTATATAGGCATTTATATAGGTTTATATAACATTTATATACACCTATAAAATATAGGTATATTTTCTTGCTGTTCATCTGCTTTATGGACCAGTTGTGATCTGTAATTATTTTCTCTTTAACTGTAATTAGTCAAAGGGTTTCTAATATACATAAGACAGACTGAGAGGATTGATTATCATATCATAGTGGGTCACTTCATGCATGCTGATGTTTATTTACATGGTGAAACTCTCTTTCTGTCTAAAAGGAACAGGCACGCTTTATGTACAATAGTTGTAAGTAATAGATGTTGGAGATTACGAAGAGAGGAGTGGTGCTGCTGTTGCACAGACTTCTTATTCCCCATGTTTTCATGCTTTATTGACACATTCTTTTCCCTCTCCCAAATGTTTCCATTGGAAGTGTTACTGAGTTTGAACCCAGTATTTCTTGAAAGTTATTCCTGGTCTTCTCTACATAGCTTCTGTCTAGGACCAAGCAGGATACTCAGCTGGTGTGGTGAACATCACGAAGTGCTGCAGTGCCAGTCCATGGCCTTCACACATAATATTGCTACTGAGAATCATCAAAAATCCAAACTGGGTTCCCTGAAAATAATAATAGTATCCTAAAATTAGTAATTTCTTCAACAACCAAATCTATTTTTTATTTATTTCTGGGTTTTCTAGTCTTTAGGTTAAATCTATTCAAATATTGTTACTCTCCCTAACCTCTAGGGGAAAATTTTAAATTACTGTGAAGTAACCCATTTTTACCAATTACAGTAATGTTTCCACAATTAATATTGGGTACTTGTAAGGTATAAAAACCCATTATACTGCATATAGGACATGAAGATTCTAATCTAGATAAAAAAACCCAACAAAACAAACCAAAAAATCCAACCCCCCCAAAACCCCATTAAAAATCCACAAACCAAACAAAACAAAACCATAAACCAGTAAAAAATTAGACATTAGGGAGCTCCAAGGCTCAGTTTACACATGACTGTCTATCCTGCGCAACCTTCATTCAACTTTGCTTTGTCAAACTCTGTTAGTAATTTCATGTTTATATGGTGGGATTATAAATATGGTCATTCATGTGTGAATATCAGCGATTCAGGTGAATTAAAAGCTCTTCCACAAACATTCATACAACAAAACAGCTGTACAAATGTCCATTATGAAATTCAGATTGAAAAGAGTACAAGGGTAGAGCTTAATTTCACAGCTCATTGAAGTCTTTGAGCGCCTTTAGAGTGAAACCAACGGGTTTGTTCAGAGAATGAAGTATTATACAAGAGTACTCAAATATGTCCCAAAGGCTGTAGAACTTTACTCATATTAGAATGATAAGTAGATAGATGTGACTTAGATTTCTAGAACAGCTAAGTGAGGTTATAGACATGAGCAAGTTATCCTGGGGTAACAATTATAATGTATTAGCTATTCAACAGTAATAGCCTTGTTGAACATCCTCATCCTGAAGTAAACAAAAAACTGTATTACATGGTATATGCCCTAAGTTAAATGGGGGCAAACTTGCTCTAGAATGCACAGAAGGCAAATAAATACACTATACACCTGTACTTATTTTAGCTGTCTCAAAGGACAGCTCCTTAAACCTTGAAGGCTTGTTTTGAGGCTTTTCGGTTATTGAACATTACAATTCAGTAAAATCATATCAAATTTACCATAATTGAGGTGGAGGATGAAAAAAGCACCTGGAGAAATTATTCAATTGAGATTCAAGCTTTTGTAAACCACTGAAGAATTTTCAAATCAACCTGCTATTTGCCTAACAAAGCAGAAGAAAGAAATGGAACAAAGGCAGTATGTACATTCATTTAACTATAAACGGATGCTGTGTTATAAATCAAGAGCTGAGTCGCCAATCCTGTGCATTATTATCACCTTAACATTTTCACTGAAAGTTCACCCAATGCAACTGCAGGAGTCAAGTTTTGTTCATAAAGTTAGAAAATTGAACTATATTTTAGCAAGCTGACTTTGAAGGACTTTTGAAATCAGTATGTTACTTTGTTACTTGCATGGTTTTACAGTGTTAATTTCCATTTTTGTTGCATCTGTTGCACCTGCTTCTGTTCCAGATATCTACTGAATAGCTGCCTATGGGCCATCACTGATCTTTAAATATAGATAAGAATATTTGAAAAAAAAAAAAAAAAAATAAAAAAAATAACAACAAGAAGCTAATTTTACCATACACTATTTATTGAAATTATTGCTTTCTATTACAGACTCTTGGAATAAGAATATAGTTGGTATTCTCTTGTGAGGGTTTCAGTACCAGTTCATACTCTCATTTTCAGACTCAAGACAAAGTGTTTTGTACCAAAAAACCTTATACAGGAAACACACACATACACACACACATATATATACATGTACACTATGCATACTGGAGAGGTATGGTTCAGCTCATATTTGAATTTATTTTCCTGAACAGCATTTATCAAGAATGGTATATGGTTATCATTTAGATTTATACCACCAAAATTGTTTAATTTTAATTTATTAATTTCTTTAGTGTACCAACAGGTCATAGTTATATCATCAGATTACATCCTTGGTACCATTTTTGTGAACAGGGTTTTCCAGTTAAGTGCAGCTATGTGTAAGCAAAAAAATAGTTTTGATTCATTATAGTTTCGAATGTGCTCTTATCAAACCTAAGGAAACTTTGAATGAATCTTGAGTTTAAATAAATGAGTATTAAAGAAGACAGTAAGATAGGCTGGTCACCAATCCAATTCCATTCCTTTTTGTGGAGTTGCAGTACTCCATTAATATCTTAATAATAATAATGGGATAAAGACAAACCTTTTAGAAAGGTTTAGAAAGCATCTTAGCTACTTTTTTGAGAAATATGTGGAAAGTGAAGGAATGAGGCTTTGAGTTTTTTGGGATTTTTTTTAGAAATAGCAGGAGAAAAAAAAATTTTAAATGAAAATAAAAAGGAAACGCCACTCTCCTCTCTCTCATACCATTACTGTTGGTTGCAAATTATTAGCCAAAACTAATTAAGACCTCCTTGTCAAGTATATATTCAGGCAATAGCTCAAAGCAGGGGTAATTTTAGTAAATAAAAGAACAATTTTTGGTTTGTTGAGATTTATGAACACTCTAGATGTGGTTTTACAAAAAAAATAATACTTGTTACGCTAAGCTATTGTTGGTTAGATATAAGAAACTGCTTTTCTGAGACTTCAGCTGTAAGCTACAGAGTCAAAACTGGAAATGTCAGTGGTGTAAAAAACTTGGATATGTTAATTGCTCATAAGTAAACAGCCAATGTAGTATCTCTGTGAAAAAGACAACTACAATAGCATTATATTTCAAGTCAAGCATTTCCAGAAAAATGTAAGAATTGATGCCCCCAGCAGTGAGAAAAAGATGTGGTAAGCTACCTTTGCTGAGGAGATAAGTGCTCAGTGTACAGGAAGCCAAAAGCCATGAAGGTTGGTCATTGTGTACTGAATATTTTGGTCCAGCTATAATATTCATGCTAGAAAGGCTATTTGATCAGTGGAAAATAAATAATTTGAAGAAGAATATCCTAAAAAAAAGAATCTCAGTGTTACTATCTTCCATGCTAGGGGTAATGAAAATATGCTAACCTATGCATACTCATGGTACAGATAGATGCTGCAAACATGTAAATGCCAATCAACATACAGAAATATGAAACAGATGGAGGATCTTGGAAAAAATTTAAGTACTAAATCAAATTGCCATTTTACTGCAGGAACATTAATAAAAAGTAGGTCTTTCTTTTCAAGCATATAGTGGATATAGTGATAGAAGTGTAAGAGTAGTGATGTGTATTTTTAAGTGAACTAAAAGAAAAACTGATCAAAGTACCTTCCCTAAGACAAAATACTGTACGTGCATGTCCTTTTGTGAATTTGTTTAGTTATTCTAAAAATCTTTTTTGTAGGCAGAGATAAGCACACCTTATATGTATATGTATATATATGTATATAACATGTGTGTGTGTGCATATACATATATGCATATATATGTATATATACAAAGCCAAACATTTATCTTTAGAACAATAAAATTCTTAATAGTCTATTTCAAGAATCGTTACTCATATAGACCTAATTTTTACAGAAAAAGAAAGAAGAATAGCACAGTTGGAATACATCTATACAGAAAAATTCTCATTAATAACGATATAATTGAAAATGTAATGCATACAATTCTTAGTTTCTATCCCTTTTCCTGGTTTTATGCTCATTCTTTCCACATTCCTCTCGTTCCTCCTGTGTCATTTTCTCAGTGGGGTGGGGCTGTGGAGCATATTACGGAGAGTTGTTGGTATTTGGTGTCCTTCACTAGAGGAATATGGTGTTCATGTTGACGGTTTCTTCTTCCTCACTATATAAGACACTTTTGAAGTCTTTACACGCATTCTCCATGCATCCACACCTCCTTACTACATCAAAATGTACTACATAAGGTGCCTTTTGTTTATGTTACATACTATTGTTTCATTTGCTTTGCTACCCAAACCCAAGTTTTGCTCACCTCCAGGTCTGCATTTCTTTAACTGACAATCAGTGAGTTGCTCACAGCTGGTGGTCCCCAGATCCAATCCTGTTCTCCATCTCCACACACATTAAAATACATTTCATTATTTTATCTATTCGTTATTTTTTATCTCAATTCAGAAACTGAAGTTTAGCTTTGGCCATATTGTTAAAAATTCTTAGTTCTTAGCAGTATTTTTTTTTTTTACTAATTAGTTGATCAGACAATTTCTTCTTGCCAAATTAAAAAAAAATAGTTGGTTTTTTTTTTTTTCCATGGAGATTCCTGTAACTACCAGCAATTCATCTTTTTCTTGTTGTTCCTGCTTTTGCCATTACTATTCTCCAGCAGTTTTTTCCCCCTGTATGTGTGATCACGCACTATCTCAAGTGATTGGTAGTGGGAGATGAGGAGAAATTCATTAGTAGATGGTCATTTTGAATCAGCTCAGAAGCTATGATGAACATTTGCTCACTTCTGGCAGGTCCTCTGTGGCCCATCTGGAACAAATTAGTTTTCTTGGCACCATTTTACTCACACTGTAAACTCTTTGGGGCAGCGAACAGTAGCTGGCACCAGCCCTAATCTCCAACTGAGTTCCCTAAGTACTACAGCAGTATAAATAAGTAGTAATTAGTTCTAAGCAATCGCAGTCCCACATGGTAGCCTGAATCGGGGAAGGATTAGGATGGAGCTAGAAACTTAATTTTTCTTCTATCTCAGTGGAACAGAGGAGCAATGTGGGCATTTTTTTCTTGATTTCTCAGTCATGTTTTTCTAGGGTAGAAGCTTTCCATCTTGGGTCTCCACATAAAGGGTTTGGTGGAATTTTAGTAAAATCTCTTTTGACTCTGACTCAATTCAGCAAGCGTGTGTTCAGTGGCACCCCAGACTGGCACAACGTATAAGCAGATATCGAGGCAGCGTGCCACTAGATGGAACGACAATATAAATCTGGTCTGGGTCAGACAGGAGTATGTGTGCCTTATACATCTGATGATACCATTTAATCTCACAATTACTATT
>JAOXNG010000001.1:139461503-139471927 GCA_028566535.1 Scolopax minor | reverse complement strand
GGCATCCACAACTTCTCTGGGAAACCTGTTCCAGTGTCTCACCACCTTCACAGTAAAGAATTTCTTCCTAATATCTAATCTAAATCTCCCCTCTTTTGGTTTAAAACTGTTACCCTTCAACCTCTCGCTTCACTCTCTGATAAAGCGTCCCTCTCCATATCTCCTGTAGACTCCTTGAGGTACTGAAAGGCTGCTATAAGGTCTCCCTAGGACATTCTCTTCTCCAGGCTGAACAACCCCAACTCTCTCAGCCTTCTCTCTCCTTCTCTTCATAGAAGTGCTCCATCCCTCTCAACATCTTTATGGCCCTCTGATCATATTTATGGCCCTCCTCTGGACTTGCCTCAACAGGTCCATGTCCATCTTATGCTGAGAGCTCCAGAGCTGGACACAGTACTCCAGGTGGAGGTTTCACCAGGGCAGAGTGGAGGGGCAGAACAACCTCCTTTAACCTGCTGCCTACGCTTCTTTTGATGCTGTTGGCTTTCTGGGCTGTAAGCACACATTGCTGGCTCATGTTGAGCTTCTCAACAACCAAGCCCCCAAATCCATTCTCTGCCCAGCCTGTTTTTGTGCTTAGGATTGCCTTGACCCACATGCAGGACCTTGCATTTGGCCTTGTTGAATTTCAAGTAGAACAGAAGTGTGGTAAAGAGATTTTTAATGAAGTAAGCACTGTACTAGGTATTTCTTCCATGAACTTCCAATTCCTTAGCTTGACTGCACAGCAAAATGGAGTCCTTTTAGTCCTGGACATTACAAGAGATAGCCAAGAGTTAGCTGCTGTTCTGAAGCATCTACAGTGTAAATGTCAAGGCACAACACTGGAAACAAAGTAATATAGTCCTCATTTTATAGGCAGGAAAGGGACGGACAGAAAAATTAGATGCCAAGATTGCATTAAAATAGAATCCACATCTGATCCACACAGGGTTATTTCACCTTCTGCCACAGATGCAAATCCTTTTTAAAAATGTAAGCTGGTAGAGAATCACATTCTTCTTGTGCAACAAATAAAGTGTAACATTTTCCCTGTTTGTTTTCTTTTTTTTTTTTTTTAAATCATGGAATACAATTCTTGTTAGTTCCCCTTGTACTGTAGCTTGTCTGTACAGAGAAGAGTCATCAGGTGCTGTGATAAAGAACATCCCTAAGATATTTTTATCTGTGGACTGGGAAATATTAATCATTTTTCAACTGCTAGCTGTTCGTTCTTATTCATCCTTCTGAATATTCATCTCATGTTGAATTTTGTCTGGTCTGTGAACTGATCTGTGGACAGTTGTCCAAATTCTGAAACATTTGAGGGCATGGGCAGACACAGGTGAGAAGGGGTAAGAAGCTGTAAGTCCTGGAGCACCTGTTCAGCTCACAAGTATCCAAATTGCCCTGCTGCATGTTATTGCCTCTTCAGACCTACTGCCCTGGCTGCCTGCATCGTGATCCTTAGCCCAAACCTGTCATAATAACCTGGGTACGTTTAAGCACTGTAAATAACATGCCCAGCCTCACCTGAATCACTTTCAGAAAAGTGGGTTACATGCATGGTTACAGTGGAAGTATGTTTTGAGTATGCTTCCTGCTACATTGCCCCTCTCTCTGGTTCTCCATGTGGTTATTGTAAAGGGACTCAAGGTGTGGGTAGGGAATGGCTTTGGAGAAGAGTGGGGTCTTTTTTCCTGGGCTAGATCTGCCATGGAATTCAAAGTTATGACATTTATCAGTCTTGACAAATTCCGTGACAGTCCCCCAGTCCCCAGGAGGTGCCTGCAGAAACATGCCACATGTACATGGACATCACAACACACTCATTCCCCCTGACCCTCCCAGGGTGTCCACAGACTGGCTTGCTGTATCCTGCACTCCCCATCGGCAACAGGGAGCTGCTCTGCTGCTTTGTCGTTCCAGCAGTACAGCAGATCAGTGCTCTAAGAGAGGATCAGACTGCACTCATCTACCACCTGAATCAGTAGTGGTGACTAGCCTGGGACTGCAGTTTCAAAGACAAAAACTGGGACAAGGAGAGGGGCTGTCGTAGATAAAGGTTTTGATGGAGTGAGGGAATTAGGAAGATCTAAGGGTAACTTCTTCCTTTTCCTGAGTCTTTTCTGCACTGACACACTGCAACTCTTTAATGTAAGGAAAAAGGGGCACATGCATAAAAGGAATATTTATCCTTCTGAGATCTCTTCTCTACGTGAATTCCCATCCAATCCTCGGTCTTAACCTACCATCTTCCTTATTCCAGGACTGGCAATCTTTCAACAAAGGAGGGGTAGGTTGTATTTTTCTTTCCCCAGTTAGCTATTAAGTGTGCCAATGGAAACTTGGCGGGAAGCTGATGATGCTGCTCCTGCCTGTGGCAGGACGTCTCAGTTCCTGCTGAATTTGGAGCTCTGTGGGGGCCAGGAGCAATTGCATCTCCCAGACGTCTCTTTGAAAGTGCCCAGGCCCACCCTGTTCTGTGGCTGCGTGATAAACCTGACCTAGCCCTACACCCTTCTTGCTGTTGTCTCCCTCTGCAGTTTGGCTGTAGTTGGGCTAGTGGCCCTGGGAATTAAACTCCACAAAATAGGAGCCCTGGTACCCTGGCATCCAACAGAAGGAGGCAGTTAGCTGGGATAGTAGGGCTGGGGTGTAGCCCCAGCTGTGCATTGTGTGAGGGGCCTTTCTTTTATTCTATTTATCCAAATCCGATTGTTATAAAACAATATATAACCACATAGGGAATATATATTCCCCCAGAGAACAGCTAAATATCAAGTATTGACACAGCAAGTTTTGGGGCTGACTTTCTCATAGAATCCTTCAATAACTAAACTACAGGAACACTGACATTTTGGGGATAAGCCAGCCGCACCCCTCTCCAGGAGAGGAGTGGAAGAGATAAAGAGATAGAGAAGTTTAGAATAAACTAAAATACTTTAATGAAGAATTAATATTAAAATAAAAAAGAAGAAAACAATTAAATAGATACAAGTTATACAAAACTCTATCAAGCTCCCAGGATGACAGTCCCGTCACCTGCAAGAACTGGGGAAGTCCCAGACTGGATGCAGCAGAGGATGGGAACTGGATTCCAGCTCTGGAGTCAGGAAGACAAAGATCAAAGGCAGATGAACAGACAGGGTCCTCTTCAGTCATCGGCCGTCGCAGGAAGAGTGGAGCTGACCCTTTGATCCTTCTGCTTTTATACTGAGCATGGGGCAGATGGGATGGAATACCCCAGTTGGTCAGGTTTGGGTCACCTGTCCTGTCCATTCCTCCCCACAGGTGTGACCCCTCTATGCTTTTCCATTTCCAACCCTCTAAGGGGCAAATAACAAAAATTGGCTGACCTTGGTTGTTATAGCAATAAATATAAGCAAGAGCCTCTCTGCATATTATTCCTTGGCATTTAGCACAAACATTGGCCTTATCATCCTGAGAATAAACAGTTTTCTCCACAATATGCCTTTATTTTTAGAGAGTTAAAGGAGGCCTAACTAAAATGTAAAATTACAGCATACAAAATTGGTTTGGTTTTACCTCAAACTGGGACATTGTCCTTGCCCAAATGATCAGATATCTGTGAACTCAGTGTGATATCTATGTAGGGCTCTATGTATGAAGAGCTGTACCTCTAAGTAGATTTGATGACAGTAGAAAGTAATAATTCTTGACAATAAAAATAAAAATATTGTTGACAATAAAAAAGTATTAAATGTGCATGTATATGTCTCTGCAGATTTTCTTTGGGATGACCACCCCAAGTCTCTAAATTTCAAGCTTAGATTAATTTTTAAGATAATAGTTTAACAATCTTTAAAGTAACAAGAATTAATAAGAAGCATACATACATAGATATGTATTAGTTCAGCGTGGAATAGACTATGTCTCTTACTCAGGGATTGATACCCAGGCAGGATATATTTAATAAGTCAAATATACAAAACTAGTTATTTTATATCTCTCTCAGAAGTTATGCCAAAACCATGGATCAAATCAGTTCTGTGGAGTTTCAGCTCACGGGTTTGTGTTTCCATCCTAGAAAAGGAGTTAGTCTTCTAACTAAAATCTTCTCTCCTCAAATCCTCAATCAGCATTCACAGTCCAACTCAGGGGATAGGAGACACTTCTGGGTCCTATGTCATACTTGAAGCAAGAGAAAAAAGACTTAAGCAGTAATACATATCTAGATATCAGATTCATTGCTAGTCTTCAGCAAAATCATGTGGAATCAAATTGACATTAACTACTTTGATATGTTTGGCTTACAACATGGCCACTGTACAATTATAATCAATTATCTGTCACCCCATTGACATGTTTCCCATAATTGATTAAAAAAGTCACATAGCTATGATGAATATACATTGAGCTTCTGTGTCTTGAGTCTGCAACCTGCAGACCAAAAAAACAAACAAAAAAATACATGATCTAGTGTAGAAAAAATATTACTGACAATAAAAATAGAAAAAAAAATCCATATATATATAGTTCTCCCACATCTTTGATTTATGAAGGATTTTTTGTCAATGATAAGGAGAAAACTTAAATGTACAGCACTTTTTAAGCTTAAAAAATCAGTTTAATTCTCAAGTCATTGCCAAGATAAATTATTTTTCAAATTTTTCAAATTTGGGGGACTACAAATTACATTATTGAAATAGAGGTTAAATGTTTTGTTTCACAAGTCTTCTACCTAAGCAATTCTAATCATATTAGAAAGGCATTAAGAATCTGCCTACATGCTTTAAAGCAAAAATTTAGGAAAATGCAAAGATGTGTTATCAATGTAGTCATCTAGTCAATGAGTTCCTTCATCTTCACTTCATCAGTTTACTACTTCCTTTGAAAGTAATATTAATACCTTTCAAAAATAATACACACAAGATATTTTCATGTCGAGAGTAATCACATCTGAGGAAAATCTGAAACCACTGTGGACTCTAGACACAACAAATCCAAAAAGAATGACATATGAGAATGTCAGATTACCACTGTGAGTGCACACATCTTGGCATGTACAGAGCCTGGTACATCTGTGTAGCTTCTGACATAACAGAACATTTGTTTGATGGAAGATAGCCCCAAAGTAGAAAGTTTCTACTTAATAAATTATTTAGTCAGATTCAAACATTGAAGAGCCTTCAATGGTTATATACTGACCTATAAACAAGCTTATGTGAAGCTCTCAGCAGTATATCCAAGATCTAGGTATCCGCGTGTTAAGTCAAATAAAATACACATGAATATTTTCTAAAGTTTATTTTGATAGTCATTAATAAAACTTTACTGAGCATTCTAAAGCATCTATATTGTGCTGATACCTTTTCTGTCTTTAAAAATTAAAATTAACACAATCTATGGTGAGAGCAGATCATCTTGTACTTAGAAAAATAAGATAAGTAGTTAATAATTCTAATGATTCTTTCTTTTGAAGACTCTTAGCTGTAGAAATAGTAATTCTTACTTTTTCTTTCCCCTCCTTCCTCTTTCCCCTTCCATTTTCCTTCAGTTGCTTTGGTGTTCTAGCTTTGTTTTACCTGATCCCTTACTTACTGTCCTTAGGACAGTAGAGAAGAGATTTCTACCCAATATCTTCTGAAATGGGAATGTTATTAAAAATTTGGCCAGCAATCTTGCTTAATTTTCTTCTCTGAAGTATGTTCAATTTTATTTTCCTGTTCCATTTCATCCTTTTCTCTCCTTTTATGCCCAATTCTTAAGTGTTTTTTGTCATGACTTAGGAGATAGTGAGCTTTCATTTCCCCATTGATTAACTGGCTCCACCATGCAGACCTAATAACTTGAAATGTATTTCTTTCTTTCAAGTCTAGATCTTTGTGTACTTTACAAATACATTTTGGCCTGTGTTTGGAAGCTTTGTAAGAAAGTCTGAAGGGACCTATTTGCCACAGTTTGAATCTCTGATGAGCAGCTCACTGACTGATCCTTAAACACTTGCCCTTTCTCAAGTAAAGGGATTCTTCAGCATTTCATGTGTTTTTGTGATTCAAGCTGCTGATTTTGCAACCATTGCCTTCTTTGTACAATATCACAGGCTTGCCCTGATGTTGTTTCTATGGCAACCTGTCGTCCTTTCAATTTGTTTGACAGGAGCACACAATGTAGTACATTTGTGCAACTCTAACTTAAAACCAGTGACATTTTAAAACAAAAGCAGCAAGCTTCAGCAAAGTCTCTACACTCTGCCCCTTTAATAAATATCATCTCCAAGACTCTAGAGTTTTGACTGCTAATAATTTGTTTCATTTATCAAAAGTATGACACAGAAAAAGAAAGAAAAGCATACATAGTGCAATAACTGCTATCATAACTATATTGAAATAAAACTTGAGAAACCACTGAAAAATACACATTTAACTTTTCTGATTTCCTAATCTTTGTGATTTAACCTTGAACAATTTTAGAAACAGTAAAGAAAAGTCTATTCTCTAGTATAATATCATATGATATATAATAATATAATACAATATAATTATACGATACAATATAATACTACACTATGTAACAGGGCCAAAATGGTCACATAGAAATTACTGACTCATAACATTTTGAAACTGAGAGTGGAAAAGGATTATATTTTACAGTTTACTGACAAAAAGTTAATATCGCAGTATTATAAGGATTTTTTTTTGATTGATTTTTTGCTTCACGGAATATTAGGAGTTGGAAGGTAACTTTGGAGATTATCTAGTCCAACCCCCCTGCCAAAGCAGATTCATCTGCAGCAGGCTGGAAAGGAATGTATCCAGGCGGGTTTCAAATATCTCCAGAGAAGGAGACTTCACAACCTTTCTGGGCAGCCTGTTGCAGTGCCCTGGAACCCTCAAATTAAATAAGTTTTCCATCATGTTGAACACTTCCTGTGTTCCAGTTTCTGTCCATTGCCCCTTGTCCTGTCACTAGCCACCAATGATAAGGGCAGGACCCCATCTTCAGGACACTCATCCTGTAGATATTTATAAGCATTGATAAGATCCCTCCTCAGTCTTCTAAAGGCTATGCAGGTCTCTCAATCTTTCCTCAAAAGAGGAATGCTCCATTCCTGTGATCATCTTTGTAGCCCTCCATTGTATTCTTTTCAGTAGTTCCCTGGCCTTCTTGGGACAACTTGGGACAACTTCTGGGGGTTCCAGACTGGGCACAGTACTCCAGACGCACCAGGACAGAGCAGAGAGGAAGGTTGACCTCTCTCAACTTGCTGGCCACATTCTTTCTTATGCACGCCAGGAGACCATTGTGGCACATTACTGCCACAACTTGCTGTCCACCACGACTCCAAAGTCTCTCTCTAAAGGGCTGCTTCCCAGCAGGTCAGCCTCTAACCTGTACCAGCATATAGAGTTATTACTCCCTAGGTGAAAGACCTTACACTTGTCCTTGTTGAATTTCATCAAGTTCCTCATCTTTCAACTTTCTAACCTTTCTACATCTTGCTGAATGACAACAAAGCCTTCTGGTGTGTCATCCAGTCCTCCCAGCTTTTATCAACAAACTTGCTAGGAGTACACTCTGTCCCCTCATCCAGGTCATTGACGAATATATTGAGCAAGATCAGACTTAGTACTGATCCCTGGGGAACATCACTTATTGCAGGCCTCTGACTGGACTCTGCACCACTGATCACAACCCTCTGAGCTCTGCCTTTCAGCCTGTTCTCAATCACCTCACTGTCCCCTCATCTAACCCACATTTCCTAAGTTTACCCATGAGGATGTCATGGGAGACTGTGTCAAAAGCCTTGCTGAAGTCAAGGTAGACAACCACTCTTCCTTCACCCACACAGCCAATCATTCTATCATAGAAGGCTATCAGATTGGTCAGACATGATTTCCCCTTGGTGAATCCACGCTGACCACTCATGATGACCATTTTTTCTTCTACATGCTTAGAGAGGACATTCAGGATGAGCTGTTTTCTATCACCTTTCCAGGGATGGAGGAAAGCATTGGGAAAAGGAATGACAAATTATGAAGGCTTAGGACCACATTCATGTTGAACAAGAATATGAGGTCAACTCATCTTTGAGTTGCTTTGATATTGCTTTATGCTGTCTTTCATGCAGCCATCTTCAGCATCTCTATAATTTTCTCTTGAAAGGCTGCTGTCCTGAGGTTAGTGGAGTTAAAGCAAGTCCAGTTGCTTCTTCACCTGTATTGAAGACCCATCCTTTCCTATGAGTCGTGCCATATTCTTCTTAACTTTAAGCCTTCATCAGTTATCTGATGAATAAAATCACATGGTCCAGTGACTCACAAATCCTGCTGTACATGGATTTGAAGTCTAAAGGGACTGAAGAGTAACTTCTTTATTTACTTGTGTATTATTTCTTAAGTTAATCCAAGTTAATAGAAAAATTAGTTCACGTTCTCTCTAGCCTTCAAACTGATCCAAACATAGTCAGAGATCCATGCTTTCTGAATTCAATTTGACACAAATTATTACTGGGAGAAAGTACTGAATGATTTTTAAATAGGAATATTTTTCCCTCCACTTCTATGTTTATAACAGCGTATCATTGCCGCATTATAGATGACTGGAGTGGAAGCATATCAGAAATTCACTAATTTCTGTGTTCTGAAGTTAGTTCAACAGTATATAAATCTTGTTTAAAGACTTGCAGAACAGGTCATGAAGTTGTCTTAACCACTGTACTACACAATTCTATCCACAATCTTCTTTTTCTTCTGTTTAAGCTCATTGGTTCTTGTCTTATTTTAAAAGAACACAACAAACACATTGTTACCTTCTTTTCTGGAAAGGTTTATGATATTTGAAGACATTAATTTCTCTCCTCAGCCTTCTGTTTTCAAAGCTACGTCAAACCAACTCTTTATATTTAGAAGATCTTGTTTCTTGATTTCTAATCACATTTGCTGAAATACTTCACGCTTTTTAGTTGATCTGTATGTTTGTTGAAGTGTTCTTTAGAAGATTATAGAAGATTAGATAAGTACTCCACTTTAGATCTTTTTGGGAAGAACAGAAGATTGCTTTAGCAGTCTTAAAAAAGTATTCCCATTTAGCTCCCTCCTTTTTTTTTCTTTTCTTTTTTTTCTTTCTTCTTCTATTTTAGAAAGATTGTACACTTTTGTATAGACACAAGACCTTAGTTGATGTTGATGCATTGCCAGTTTTTTCTCTATGAGACATTTCTGCTGTCAACTGCAACTCCAGACTCTACACAAATCCTTAGTGGAATTTATGATATATATATAGACCTTTCACTTAGTTGAGCAAATTATTTAATGCTTATATTTTTTGAAGTATTTGTAGCCTCACTTTCTCCTATACTTTTACCTACTCCTTTCCCAGGCTATTATCTCTGGCTTTGAAGAAGGATGGTCTGTACTGCCTTAAATTACTAATGAGAACAATAAATAATAAGAGATCCAAAAGAGCTCCCAAAGGTACCTACTGAATACAATCATCTAGCTAGAATATAAACCTTTGTAAATATGCTTTGCAAAAGTTTTAATGAGATCTCCACTATCCCTTCCATAATTTTGTGTAGTCTGTGTTTCTCTCTCATTATTGCATATGAGAATACCATATTCAACCATACATGTTGTAAATTATTAAACTAGCTTAGTAAATAAGGTCAGGAAATTCACTTATCTGAGTATAATTTCTTCTTGTCATATCTGTATTCTATATCTATAGTTATTATCATTTAATCATATAGACATATCTGTTCTCACTAATTTCACATGTATGGAAATTCAAATGTCTGTACTGTTTCCTGTGGTCCTGCTTCACCTTCGTTTAATGTTGGACAGTATTTTCATGCTTTATGTATGTTCAATATACTCACTTGACATCTATGATTTCTTACACTTCAAAATCAAATGGCTCTAATTTGCTATAGACAGATCTCACTACAGAAGAAAAAACTTGATTAGGGTTACTAAACCAAAGACATCTACCTAGTAATTTTTTAAACTGATTATTTTTTTCATTCTAGGTTAAGCACATGTAAAAGTCAACAAAGTCTATTTTGTTACTTAGAATATCATGAGCTTTTGTTGGTTTGCAGTTTGTTTTATTTGTTTGGGTTTTTTTTACAATGTATACTGATGTTAAAGTTAAGACTTCATTTTGGTATCTGTTAAATAGACTTCTTATGTATTTCACTCATAAAATTATACTTCTAGAATTATCTCCTTTTATTGCCTCACATTCGACTCATTGTAACTCTGTGTCTTACTGGCTTTTTATAGAATCAAAGAATCATAGAATAGTTTGGGTTGGAAAGGACCTTTAAGGTCATCTAGTCCAACCTGTCCTGCAATAAGCAGGGACATCTTCAGCTAGATATGGTTTCTCAGAGCCTCATCCAACCTGACCTATAATATTTCTGGGGATAGAACACCTACCATCTCTCTGGACAACCTGTTGTGGTATTCGATCACACC
>JAOXNG010000001.1:139447560-139461403 GCA_028566535.1 Scolopax minor | reverse complement strand
TTTTAATTTTAATTCTTCATTAAAGTAGTTTAGTTCATTCTAAACTTCTGTATCTCCTTATCTCTTCCTCTCCTCTCATTTGGGGGGGGAAGGGCCATCTGTTGGTCCGGTTGCAGTGATTTCGGCTGAAACCACGACATATGGTGATACATACTTTTAAAATTCCTTGGGCTAAATACCACTCTATTAGTTTTTGAATGGTTTTTTTGCCTCTTGGGGAATAGGATACTGTTTCACATCCAGAGGAGGGCTTCCTCATTTTGTTTTTATGTTTACAGGTTGAGCCAAAACTAGCAATCCTACCTTCATGCTAGTTTTACTCCATAGCTTTGTAGGTACGGATTTCAATATCTCTGGTGTTGAGGTTCTGTATCATATCCAAAGAAGAGCAACGAAGCTGGTGAGGTGTCTGAAGAACAAGTCTTACAAGGAGCAGCTGAGGAAGCTGGCATTGTTTAGTTTGGAGAAAAGGAGGCTGAGGGGAGGCCTTATTGCTCTCTACAACTACCTGAAAGGAGGTTGTAGCAAGGTGGGAGTTGGTCTCTTCTCCCAAGTAACAAGTGATAGGACAAGAGGAAATGGACTCATGTTGTGCCAGAGGAGGTTTAGTATAGATATTAGGAAAAGTTTCTTCACAGAAAAGGTTGGAACAAGCTCCCCAGGGAAGTGGTTGAGTCACCATCCCTGGAGGTATTTAAAAGACATGTAGACATGGTGCTGAGGGACATGGTTTAGTGATGGTTTTGTCAGTGGTAGGTTAATAGTTGGACTCGATGATCTTATAGGTCCCTTCCAACCTAGACAACTCTATGATTCTATTTTTCATTCATTATTTGGGCTCTCAGTGACCCAAACCACTCCCATGACTATTAAATCTGTTCCTTCTGGTGACAAGTGTAATTATACGTCCAGAGTCTTCCAAAGATCTCCCCCTAACAGGCACACTGGGGAGTCCTCCACTAATACAAATTGCCCCCATATACTCTTGTTACCTATACTTAGGGGTTTACTTAAATTTTGCTCTTTCTTTCCTGTGACTCCATGTATTAAAATTTTATCTATGGTCCTAGATCCTCTCAAGGTAAAATTCAAAAGGGGTAACATGGCTCCTGTGTCTACCAAGAACTTCATGACCTTTACCTATAATATGTCCCCGCTGGGCCAACTGGGTTACTAACCTATTGAAATTTTCTAATTTTTCATGCCACCCCTCCAGATCCACAAGGTCTCATTCCTCTAATCATTGTGATCACAAGAATTCCTAGGGCAGTTCCCTCTGGTGATAATGTCTTCCTCTCTTCCCGGTATCCTATCCCGCGGCCAGTATGGGCATTCCCACCATAAATATCCTAAATTTCCACAATAATAGCATTCCTTCCCATTTCTCTTTCCCCTCTTCTGTCTTATCTGAGACCACAAATCCGATCTTCTCCCCCTCCGGCCCCGATCTCTCATTTGCAAATTCCTTGCTAAGGCCACAGCCAGTAAATTTGCCTCCTGTTCTTTCATTTGTTTTCTTCTCTGTAACCTGCTCAACTTTTTGCCTTTCTTCGCATCCATCCTATACAACACAGCAACACTCTGCCTCTCACCCAGGCATATATTCTTTAAAGTATTTTCGTATATTGGGGGCTGACTGATCCAAAAAGATGGTAATTGTGAGCACATCAAACTTTTTTGTGGTCATTCCTCCCAAGATACTAAAATAAGTGCACCTATCACTAAGGAATTAAGTTGAAGGTTGTAAAGATTTTTTTTAAAAGACAGATTTGGTTTTTGTTTGTTAGTTTTTCTTTTTATGATGAGACCTTTAAATGTGTAAGTATAACTATTGGTCACATGAGTTGGATTTCTCCAATGTCCAAAACACAAGCAAGTGACCAAGTTACATTTGATTTTCAGCTCATAGGTATATTGTGCTCAGCTTTGTAATGTACAATGGAAATAATAAAAAAATTAGGAATCAAAAAATGACAAGTCATCAACCAAGAACCTGGTTAGGGAAAGGAATATATGCGCATTGTAAGGTGGAATTGAGGACATGGTTGTTACTGAGAAAAATCAATTTAATAATAAGAGTTACTCCAGCAAGATATTTTGTATCAGAGATTAGCTTTCTTAAAAAAGGTAAAGCAGTGGTCCTGCTTTCCTCTTTTTGTAGTTATTATTCTACTTACATGGCAGGTATGGATACTTAACTTTGTGTGCTACATAACCACAACATAGGGACAAAGTGAAAAATTACTGTAGAGACATTTGTTTCATTGCTGTATACACAGCATCTGAGCATAATTTAGGCCCTGTGTATTTTCAATATCAAAACTGATCCTGTCTTGACATAATTATATGACTAGTTAAGAGTGAAAAACTGTAATCATCCCTGTCTTTTTGTTTATTTATTTTTGCAGAAGAATACACTATTCAGTGAATGAAGAACATCTCTTTGTACACAAAGACGCTTTGTATATCCTTTAATAACCTCTATGGAGGCCTTGTTTAGTATTTTCCTAGATGGATTTCATAAGAAACAGCTGAGCCCTAGTAGAGAGGGACAGATACCTTTTATGAACTTCATAAAATCTGTAGTTTGAAAGTGACTGAAGTAGCTTCAAAAAGGGACCATCTCTGGAGAACAAGCTAATAAATATTTTTGTTCCTTAATTTCCACCATTATATGTTTTTTATTTTTATGTTAAAGCAAAAATGCATACATTGGTTACCTGAAAATAACTAGTATGAATTTTCTTCTAATATTGTAAAACTAAAAATATTTTCAATTTGTTGTCTTTTCTCCTTAGGCCTGAATTGTTCATTATGTCTGGCATTCTCAATCTGATCACTTAGGTCTTTATTTTAAACTGCTACAAAAATACTGTTTTCTAAATTTCTTTAGGACAGTAGAAAATAATGTCTTACATTATATATGTATTAATTTTAATACTTTGTTCAAATTCCCAATGTTATCTCATTATTTCCCCCAAAATGTTCCTGTTCTTTAGAAAGACAAAATTTAAAAGGGATGAGAGTTCCAATGTCATTTTTTCATCATTATGAGATCAAACTTATCTTCCCTTCTGTTTTGTTTACCATCCTTTGATTTTATGTCTGAGATATCACTGAGGGTTTAAAAGAGATAATTTTTTTTCTGTCTTACAATGCATTGTAAGACAGATGTGTACATCTGCAAGAAATTTGGCATGGCAATGGTATTTAACTCAGATATTAAGTAACAGTATTTTTTAAATTATTTTTTTAATAGTAAAATCAATGACAATACTTTGAATAGCAGTTTTCTCTTAGAGTGTTAACAGCTAAAGGTCCTCACCCTGACAACCATCAGTGCTTCAGGCGTGAAACAAGCTGATAGCATCTATATCAGTTTTGTGACTTTCAGTTTTCTTACCGTTTCACACTGCTAGTTCTGAGAACATGTGTACTAAATCCACTACTAAAGTTAATTCTTCCCTTCTATTTCCTGTTCTACGCATAGGATTATTTTTCAGAGAATCCTAATGATACTAAGGGTTTGGATGTCTTTCAAGGGCATCCCAGAAAGGTTTTAAAAGTACTGTAGGCAATAATCAATGTAAAATGATATTAGAAATTCTTTATATCTTCCCAAATATAAGTGACCTTTAATAGGTCACTCTGACTCTGAAGCCCTAATAGGAGAAGGCTAGACCAGCCCACTGATCTAATACAGTAAATTTTATGGTTCATCATCGGAAAATCCTTGCTTAGAAAGTTGAATATGTCTCCACTGAATATACACTCAGGAAATTCTTAAGTTACAAAAAGGCACTAATGCACCATTTGGGGGCAAACTACACAAAGAAATTAAATAATTATGAGGTATTGAATAAAAAAGAGATGTTGTCCAAGCAACTGAATAAACAAGAGATGTTGTCTTAACAACTACATTTAGGTTATAAAATTTAGAAGAAATTAATTTCATTTATTCATTTCCCCTTTGTTCTGCATACCAAAAATATTCTGATAATATTTATTCTAAGGAAACAACTGTAAACTGACATCGCACAGTTCCTCCTAAGATTAGTTGGTGCAGTATACCTGGAAACATCTCACTACCTCTGCAATTTTTTATTCTCCTGGTTAGATGATCCCAGATAGCCTGAGGTCGGAATGTTAATGTCGGAATTATGAAGATTATGTAGAGAGGACCATGCTGAGATAGTTGTTCAAAAGTAAAAGAAGACAGCTCTTAGAAGTGTGCATAAATCGGTTCTGATCCACCTGGTTCAACAAGCTGAGAAGCTGTTGGGGTGTAGTTGCTGCAAAACAGTTCTTGTCTAGATCCTTCTTTCTCTAAATCGATATCTGCACAGGGGTTGAGCCTTTCTTAAGGCCTGTAGGACCACCACACATGCTGAAACGCCTCCCCAAAGACTTTTTGCTATTCATATATTTGATGCTTAATCAATTTTTGCCACTTCTCCTAAGGAATTATTGACTGTTACTAAACAGAATCTCTGACTGTGGTCAGGTAGAGCCATCTCCTAGCTGGACACTAAGCATAACATTATATATTGGTCTAGTACTTTCTCTCCTTAAACAAATCTACAACTGAATGATAAATAGAGGTTGATGTTTAAACATCAATGTTAAGTCTTTATAGACTGAAAAAGAATTTAATACAAATCCATAGAAAACCAGTGACATTTTCTTTAAGCATTCAGAGCACAAGACATACAGTTTATTATTTTTTCACAGCTCAACTTGATTAAAATAAATAATGTATTAATGATACTGAATTTGGGGTTAATTGACCTTAAATTCACATGCTAATGTTAAAGAACATTGCACATATGTTAAAGAGAACATAGGGAACAAAAAAGCTAAGCCCATACAGGTTGATATCACATAGAGAAGTTTTAAAACAAAAACATACAGCTGAATTGCAATATATTTATATTGAGCAAAATTTTCTAGTTCGGTATTTCCTGACCTATCATGTTTAAAGACAACTTTGTGTTTGCTCTACCTTAAGGCATTTAAAAACGTATTCTGAGATTGCTTGTAGATAATTAACATGAAATTCAGGAAGTTTCAGAAAATTTATCTTGAAGCCTGGACTTTTAACTCTCACCATTAGGTGCTCTTCGTGTTACTTATGCCTACAAGAGGTTATATTGTCAACATATATGACATGAATATATGACACCCAGTCAGAGATCTTAGCTTCATTGTTGCAGGGTCTGTTTTGGGTTTGGCTTTTTGATCATATTCCTTTAGCAGCATGCAAAGACACCATTCAAACAGGACATATACAGCTTAGTATATAAAGTATTTTATTATCGACTAATACAAACAAAAGAGAACTAAGATTCAGGAAATTTTAGGCTGACCACTACTGACCACTAATGCTCTCCACACTAACATGTTTAGCTGTGATATCATGAGGCCTATTAAAATTACAGGAGAAAGTCTTACTGTGTACTCTTATTTTGCTGCCAGGAAAGGTGAGAATGTCAGCACAAAATGTTAACAGGCTTCTTTCTTTTTTAGTATTTACTATGGTTTAATTCACTATACATTTCCAAACTAGAACAGACTGAAAGCTGTGCTATATATATTCTCATTCTTTTTTGCCTTTTAAAATGAAAATTTACCTTCCTGAATTGAGCAGTCTCCTAGCTCATCACAAAATGATGTTCCACTTTCACGTTCACAGGACAATGACTGAGAAAAGAGAAGTGATAACCGCTTGATGCTGCCTAATCAGAACCAGCCTATGGCTGAGCTGATCATGTATTTTTTGCAGTATCCTAAGACTAATATTTAAGAGAATCCTATGGTGAATCGTAGCTACAAAGAAATCACATTGTCAGCATATTGTGCTCAACAGAGATGTATTTCACAATCTGTCACACTGAGCATGGTCACATTTTGTGACTCTGGATTTTAGCATGCTTTTGTGATGAAGGGAATATTATGTCAATCACATATTTTTTTTAGCATAATAAATAGCTCTTTTGGCTCATCAAAAAGTTTTATTTGCTTGAATTTTATTGTTAAAATTAAAAGGGTTTTTTTTTCTTATACAAACATTCCAAATATTTTGTATAAAAATGTATTTTTATGTTTAAAGCCTAATCTAAAAAAAAAAAAAAGTCTGCTTTTGTTTAGAGGTTTTTTTTTCTTGTCTCACTGTTATATTCTTCAGGACCAAATTAAATCTCTGGGGACATGTCTCAAGAGCTCCCAAAGTATTTTGTGATATGTTTCCTGTTTTTATTGAGATCTCTAGATCTTAAAAAATATAACCATAGTATCCTTTAGTAAGATAAAGAGAGTCAGACTTTGTTCTTTTCCTACAGATTATAATTTTATGAGTGTATTACTACTAAAACCTCAAAAACTGTTTCTGCTCCCGTAGCCCTTCCTGACTGACTTGCTCTGTCAGTCAGGGCAGGGTTCTACAAGTCTTTACTTCTGAGAGCTCAATTTTACAAAATTGCACTAAACAGTCTTCCTGAAGCTTGGAAATTATAAGCATGTTATTTGTATAATTATTTACTTTTTCACCCTTTTACAATTTACTCTTGATCTGTCTATGCTTGCACAAATTCAGTTCAGGAAAGAAACAAAAATTAAAACCATAAACAAATAAATAAACTATACTGTTGTTTTTTTTCTGTAAGGGCTACTGACAGCAATGATTGGTAGAATAGCTCAGATATATAATCCTTCCATAGTTACTGTATTCTCTCTATAAACAATTAATAACAGAAAGAGTATACAATGTTATTTGTGTCCAATGAGAGATACCGAAACTCACACAGTTTATAATGTTAGTGTTTGTCTTCATATGTATAAATGTGATAGGTTGACCAAACTGCCAGCCTGCTCTCTCACTCTCCCTCCTTAAAAAGTCAGAAGAAAAAATAAGATGACAAAGCTGTAGTGTGAAACAGAGTGAGAATAGAAACCTACGAGAAAAAGAAATACATAAACATTAGTCCAAAAATAGGAAAATTAAAAGATGTGAAGCAAAAAATGGTATCTTTTTATCATACATATTAACATTTATCTAGCAAACTTTGAGTTACTAGTAATGACGTCTACCAATTGTTCTTTACTGCCATAAGTTACCCCGGAACTTGTCACACTTTAGCAGTCTGTGTGTGACCTGAATGCTGAAGAAAATGCTGAAGATAGTGTGTTCATTCTTACACAGCTGTAGCACCTGGAAGTAGAGGGTAGCCAAAAAAAGTGAAATTTTTCAAAAATATGATGAATAATTATTCCTGTCATTTACTAGAATTCATTCCATCCTTGGGGGTTATTGTAATGTCTCATTTTTTTCATCAGAACAGAATATAAATCAGTGTATGGGAACACAGAACTAGCTAAAATGTCAACGTTTGCAATAAAATTATTCCATTTGAATTGAACCAGTGTATGTAGGTTTTAGAGAATAGGGAAGCTGGGGACATGTTGCCTGTGGGAGTTTGGCAGATGTTCTTGCATTGGTGGGAAGGTAGCCATGGGAACAGTAAGATAATATCCTTATATGGTAATTTGTGTGTGTGTGTGTTGTGAAATGTAGCAAAGCAGTGTGAAAAGTAGCAAAGCAGATAGCAATATAGCAAAGGAGATAGCAGTGTAGCGAAGCAGATAGTAATGACTGGTTAGCTTAGGTGTGTGAACACTTATATGTAGCCAATTGTATTGCTCACAAGGGCGCGTGAACATTCACCACAACCTATCTGTGTGGAGAGCATGGTGTGTGATCAAAAGATGGAAACTATATATGCTGCAGAAATGGAACATTAAAGGTCTTCACCATCTGGCAGAGTCTGTGTCCTTTGCTCCCGCAGTAGGTGTCTTATACATGTTCAAATATCTTTAGGTCCTCTGTCATAGAAACTTACAGCAGTGTATGTCTTCGTATCAGAAAAGATGAAAACCTTCAGAGAACTTTGATAACCACTAGTAACCTCAGCTAGTTCTAAAATTTCAGAAATCCTCTAATGGTCTTGTGTTGGAGTCTGATTTTTAAATAGTATTTTGCTTGGGCCTACTCTTTTCCATATTAACTTTAGGTTTGAAAGTTATTCAGATATTTACATCTTCATTAAAACAAATTTTCTTTGCTAGTGCTAGACCCAGTCTTGCATAATGACCGTGTTTTACAAAATATTGCAGAAGCAAAACTTAACAGCAGAAAGCATGTTAGCTCTACACTGAAGTGTCATTGTTAAGAGCAGAATAAAATAAAGTCAATAATCAGAATTAAAAATAAAACTAAATATATATGGAACTTAATATAATATATTAATAATTGACTGTGGCAGTCTGCTGTCCCCTTTTCCCCCACACGGCTCCTGCTCAAGACATAACCATCAGTGGGAGTTGTGATGAGTTGCATTTTTATAGATTTTGGGGGATGTCTGGCAACACAACCAAAACATTGTATGGAGTGGGAACCTAGATATTTTGTTCCCATGCAAATATGACTATGGGTCAATTATCTTACTCTATAAATAGTAGACAGTCCAAGAGCCCTCTGAGTTCTCCTGCACAGCAGGATATCTCCCTGAGTGGGTATACTCATTTAAGGTTTTACTCCTCAAGGCTGAGGAATTCCTAGCTGCAACAGATTGTCAGTGACTAATAGTATGCTAAACTTTGAAATCTTAGCTAAGTAATATAAAGGATTGATTGTGCATATATAATCCTTTAGACATAAACCATTGACCAAGTCTAGGACTAGGACTGGATTCAGCCACAGCTAGACTCGTCTCTGAGGAGTTTAGAAAGCAAGTGGGTCCTTCCTGATACTCATGACTTGATGGGAGGGTCTCTCTGACAGTTCTGTCTGACCCTGTCCTCCATGAGGTAAGTAACAAAGTGTATCTTGCATTGAATCTTATAAAACAGTCACATTCACTACTAACTTTGTTAAATTACTGTTTTATATTAATAAATATTTCACTACTCTTTTATGAGTGAGGTTAATCACTATACCCAGGACATTGATCCTATTTACAGACGCTCGCTCTAATTTGGTACCTATATTAGCTGATGGATCTAAAAATTCCAAGCAGCAGATATTACATGAAGATGGAGTTAGAAGATGGCAAGAATGGTATTTGTATGTTCTTACTTTCTAGAAATTTATGGTGACTTTCAGCTCTAAGTCCAAAAAAACAAATGTAGAAAGTTGGTAGTTACATGTAAATTAGTTGCTTAAATTTGTGTTACAGTTAATGAAAATCTCGGACTTTATTCAGTTGCCATTATGTAAGGGGGATGGGTAAATGACATTTAACAGGATCAAGAATATTCCACCTGACATCCAACTTATTTCAAACAACTATGGTGTTTCCATAGGTCTTTTTATATCTGTCAGCCTTGAATACCCCAGAACATCAATATTTTCAATATCAATATGTAGGCATCTGAACTGTAGTCCAGAGCAGTGCAATAGACAGAAGACAGAGAGCTGCTCAACCCATGCACAAATAGATACTGGGGATCACATTATTTCTGGGTTTCTAGTGCCCTATATCACCAGATTTACAGACCTGGCAGACTTCCACAGGAGCTGTGAATCTCCCACACACGCCTAGAACATGGCACAAGGGGACTCAGCAGTATGTACTAGGGCATCTCATATTGCTTTCAGACCTCCAGGTTTAATAGACAGACCCCTTCTATTTACTCAGTTGATGTGTAAGTGTGACATAGTCTTAGCACCCACAGAGGCTAATACATGTGCCTTATCTTGTACGCCTATTTTAGGATGCAATGGATCATCATCCAGGAGTATTAAATTGTTTCTATTGACTAAACAGGAGGATCAGTCTTGGTCATGTAACCTCTCCATGCTTGCACTGGGGAAAGCATGAGTCACAAATTTAGTTTTCCCAAATTATTCCCTTGTTTATTCCTTGTTGATTTACCCTAAGAAACCAAACCAAACCATACCAAATGAAAAGCCTCAGCCTTTTCTTTTGTTAGGTCTAGAGCAATATATTCAAATATTGCATTTAAAAACAATTACTTTCAGATTGCCAAAAGACCCCAGAAGTCTGCCTATCTACTTCTGTTGCTTGTCTGGAGAGGTTGTTAAGAGAGAAAACAAGTATCATCAAAAACATTGAGAACTTAGTTGGTGATGTGAAGCGAAAAGAAATGCATTATGTCTAGGTAGGAAATAAAAACCTTTTATTCAATAGCCTCCAAAGTTATATGTTGAGTATTTTGAACTTTCTTTTTGAATGGTTTAATCTAAGAGAAAATATTAAAGGTTAATGTCCTCAAAATAATATATTGGTTTTTTTATTATTTAATAGGCATTTCCTGCTGAAAAACTATGACACTACAAAGTTCATGACTAATTCTTACATTACAATGCCCTCCGCTGAACAAATAAATGGTGTGTGTGAAAGATAATCAGACAGTGGCTTGGAAATAATATTATATAATCATAGGAGAGAGTCACAGGTCATGTCCCTACTGTGCAACAGAGGGAAGTGCAGACTTCTTTAACTGGCCCTGACTGATTCAGCTCTGCAGCAAACAGCAGGATAGTTAAATCCAAGATGTATTCTGTTTGGGCTGATTAATCATGCTAACAGGAATATAGTGGGACTGAATCATAAAAGCATCCAGAGTGTTATGATGCACCATTGAGAAATGATTGCTTACTCCAACAACAATGAATACCTCTATCACAATATTGTGTTCTGTAGCACAGTCTTTGTCAGTTTCAAAAGGGAGTTTTGCAAAGATTTCTTTTGTTGGAATAAAGGAGGCAGGGCTGGGTTTTGGTTTGGTTTGGGCTTTTCTAAGGAGGAAGTAAATGGGTATTTTTAATAAAATAAATTAGGGGATATGTAAACTGGAAGTGAAATTTTGAATAATCTTATCATTATTTATTAAAATGTTAGTGTTCTTTCTGATAACATGTGATTATAGTTTACTTTGAAGAAATGTGCTTCTGATGTTGCCATAAAACCTCTTAGATTCCAGGGCTTTAATCTGTACTATTTTTCAAAAACAACTCAGCTACGTTTCATGTAGGTCTGCAGTAAAGCAGATTAAAAACTGATTTTGGAGAAACATGTTTCTATAAACTGACATGAATGAAAATGTTCTTTCTCATCTACCTGAAGAATCATCTTTGGTACTTTATTTTTACAATACCAATGTAACTGAATTACCACACTATATTTCAGTGTTCTTAATACACTCTTGCCATCTGAGCATATGCTCAGCTGAGTAGCCTCTGAGGAAAGCAAAAGATTTACACCAGTTTATAATACCCAAGCATTCACCCATTATTCTCACTTTATGGTTGGCCATAAAGCATTCTCACTAGATAAGGATGACTTCCCAGATTTTGGGAAAGATGTTTCCACTCTGGAGGCTGAATCCTGAGAATACTACAAATCCAGGAGCTCTTATGATTATGATTAGATGATTAAAGCAGTGCTCCATACTTGTGTGTTTCAAATTGAAGTCAACCTATGTGTTTGTGAAATTCGTACCATAAAGAGGAAGAGATGAGGATTTTCAATATGCACTTTAGACTCCAAAAGCAGCAACAGCCTAAATTAGTCTCTGACAGAGATCAGTTTAGAAGACTGATCACTTTCTCCATGGATTATAGCAGAAACTTAGCACAGATAGTTATTAGGGAGATGATTAATTTAGGAATCTATATTTGTGATACAAACACACTTCAGATTATAAATGTAGATTTTGAAATTAATGCAGAAATTCTCGAATATAATTGTATTTAAATATGATGATTCTTTTTGGTTTATTATGGGTTATTTGAGAAAAAAGATGAGTCTTTCAAAAGTCAGTGATCATTGACTTAAAATTATTGTTAATGTATGATAAAGTTTTAACATAGTGTTAATGGAAAACTGAAGGATCTTGTTCTACAAGGTATGACTTCATGCAGGATCCACAAACTACAATCTAATCTATGATCTTATATCTTAAAGCAACTGAGGTGGCCCACCCTTCCTTCCTCCCTTCCTAGAATAGTTTCTTCCTCCTTCTTTTTGTGTAAGTTTTGGTTACAATACATGTCCACACTTTATTATTTCTTTTGACTGAAGCAACTGACGCACAGTTAGAATCATGGAATCATTTAGGTTAGAAGAGACCTTTATGATCATTGAGTCCAACCACGATTCTAACACTATCAACTCCACCACTAAACCATGCTCTAAGTGGGACCCTAAATGCCACATCTATCTGTCTTTTAAATACCTCCAGAGATGGTGACTCAGCCACGTCCGTGGCAGCCTGTTCCAAAGCTTGACAACCCTTTTGGTGAAGATATTTTTCCTGATATCCAATTTAAACGTTCCCTGACTAAACTTGAAGCCGCTTCCTCTCGTTTTGTGGCTTGTTACTTAGGAGAAGAGACTGACAACCACCTCACTACAGCCTCCTTTCAGATAGCTGTAGAGAGCAACAAGGTCTCCCCTGTTCACGAGACTAAACAACCTTGGTTCCTTCAGCTGCTCCTCATAGCACTTATTATCTAGACCCTTCACCAGCCAGGATGCTGTTAGCCTTCTTGGCCACCTGGGCACACTGCAGGCTCATATTCACATGTCTGTCAACCAACACTCCAAGTCCTTTTCCACTGGGCAGCTTTCCAGCCACTCTTCCCCAAGCCTGTAACAATCCATGGGGTTGTTGTAATACAAGTGCAGGACTTCGTATTTGGCCTTACTGAACTTCATACCATCGGCCTCAGTCTGTCAATCCAGCCTGTCCAGATTTTTCTGTAGAGCTATCCTACCCTCCAGCAGATCACCACTTCCACCCAACTTGGTGTCATCTGCAGACTTACTAAGGCTACACTTGATTCCTGCATCCAAATCATTGACAAAGATATTCATCGTAACTTGCCCCAGTACTAAGCCCTGGGGAACATGTCTCGTGACTGGCTGCCACCTGGATTTAACTCCATTCACCATAACTCTATTTCCCAGAGTTCCCAGCTTCCATAATAACACTGTTATTTGAAGGCCATGGAGTGGAAAAGACAATCACCACCTATCTTGTCAAGAAAAGTCTAAATTTTTCTAAGTTTCTAAGTCCATCCTAAATTCCTTTAGATCACTTGAGTAATGAGCTTATCTATAGTGTAGAGATTTCCGTTCTATGTATTGCCATCTGACACTATTTGAGTATCAGGGGATCCATTTCCTTCTTTTACTCTGGAATAATGACAAGAAAGATTCAGCCACATGATAATGTGTCCTTGAGGGATTCCTCTAATGATTGCTGCAATGGTTTATTTTATTCAGATAGTGGAAAGGCAGCATTATCCAGAGCTTAAAAATGCATAAAGAGAGCAGGGAATATTTTTACTTCTTGCCTTAGCCCTAGCATAGACACAGTGCAATGAGGTATATAGCTCAGTCTCACTGCTGGAAGAATGCTTATGTTGTTATCCTGATTCTCAGCAACTTTAGGTTGGAGCAAGATGAGCCTGCCATGACTTCAGTCATCTAAATTGCTATGAAGGGCACTGTGGTAGACAATCATAAAGATGAGAATGCAACTTTTGTCCTCTTGAGTCTTTGTACTCACACATCTTTGTGAATATCTGTATAAATTTGCATAGCTCCAATACAGCTGGAAGTTTCTAATTTCTGTTTACTGCTCATAATTAACAGTATCTAATAATACAGAATGTCCTACTGGAGTTAATAGTATTTTTTGTTAATGTTGCAAAATCACAATAAGATTTTATCCTTTACTATCCTTGAAATCAAATGAGTGATATATGGTTTGGAAAGGACTATAATAAATAAATTCAGTGGGTTTTTTTCAAAATATA
>JAOXNG010000001.1:139381554-139392517 GCA_028566535.1 Scolopax minor | reverse complement strand
TCAACCAAGTTGTATTTGCTAACTCATCCCTAGGTAAACAAACCTTCAAGCCATACTTAGCTTTATTCTTTAATTCAGCCTCTCTGCATACCATCCCTTGGCACGTAGCACAAACATTAGCCTTATCATCCTGAGAATGAGCAGTTTTCTCCACAATATGCCTTTAATTTTGGAGAGTTAAAGAAGGCCTAACTAAAATGTAAAATTACAAAACACAAAATTGTTTCGGTTTTACCTCAAACCGGGACAGTATTAAATAGACATGTTCTCCGACAGTGGCAAATAATCTTGTTTCTGCACATGGCAGCTGTTGCAGAGTCTGTTATATTATTAGTGCTTTATGCAGCCTGTGGATAAAACCAAAAACAATAGTGGAATTTGTTCTCCAGTTGTATAATTGTACTTGATTTAGTATTCATTTATATGTGTATATAGCATTATAATTTTTAGTCTCATCTGAAAAGGATACCTTTCCTTAGAATTCTTTATTTCCAGTTGATCTGATATCACAGGCTCCATATTACATGTCCTTAAGAAAGCTAGGATGAAGATTTATTTTCCATCATTTTTATATTGACTATATGCCATAGTTATGCTTATCACCAGTGCTTTTCACATTCACATCCCACAGGAGCTTCTTTCTCAAACACACCAAGCCATTTGTCTTCATTTTGTGGTTGAAATCTAATGTGACTTTCTTGTCTGTGTTCTTTAATGCAGTTTGACCAAGTTGGCTGTGAGCTAACTAGTACATCAAATCAGTAAACCTTGGCATTTCATTAAAATTGGTATATATTGCATTTGGAAGATGCGAAGAAGGGCTGTGGGAGAAAAGACAATGAAAGAAAAAAGCTTTTAATGCTTTAGAGTGTATATTGTAATTTGTTTGGCTTTCTTAAATGACAATGAATATTTTCCAACTTTCGGTCTGATCTTAACACTTTACCCGTTCAATTTCCCATGAGGTTTAAACCCCTTAAAGACTGAAAATAAAGCTTATTGTTTTTGCAAAGTTTTCATGTGCATTCTGTCTTTAGCCTGCTTACATAAATTCTCTTACAGCACATTTGATTTCAGTGAAGGTTTGCACATTTACACCTTTGTTACCAACAGCAAAATTTGCGTCTTCATATTTCCTTTGTATTTGTTTTGTCTGTTGCCATTTATTTCAAGGTATTAGCATATTCTTCATCTCATAGAGGTAATTCAGATATTTGAATTAGGAAAATGCAATGCGATGCTTTTCTCTAATTCCTTTTGATTATTTTATTTGCTGTATGTTATGCTTGGAATATTTTCTTAAGATATTACAGTAAAACTTATTTGTTGTATTTTCTTTATATTTTCTGGAAGACAAACAGGCTTATTTCTCCTGTTCTGTCTGACAATATCTGTATTAAGCTGACTTTCCTGTATGTGATTGCACAACAGGAAAGTGATGTTTCGTAGATCTAAGACCATGTTCTCACTCCAATTACACAGTATCCTATCAAATTCGATGACTGATCAAAAACTCACCAGATATTTTAAAATGTTATTTCACAGAATTTACCATCCAGGCAGAAATGGCATGGTGTACATACCAACAGTATTTTTTTTCCATTCTTTTTCATCATGACCCATACAGTAATTTTAAGACCTAAAATGTCTAATGTACTTTTCATTACATTCTGCAAAAATTCATTACTAGATCTTTAAGCTTCCTATAAAAACTTTTATGAAAAATTAATATCCTGGACTACATTTATTTTTCAATTCAATTTCTCCTGATGTACTGATTTCTAAGCCCACTACGGCACTTGAAACAGTTATGTTATTCTAGCAAATATATTTATTCAGAGGAGGTGTATTCTCCCAAGCCTTAAGTGCATTGTAAATTATGTGCAACAGAAAGGTATTTTATACAAAGTAAATGAGATGTTTAACAGAAAAACATACACAAAATAAAGACATGATTAAGGTCTACAAAATGTAAGAAAAATAGTTTTTCATCTAGTGATAGCAAAGTATTCATTCATAAATGTTATTGAAATGAGTCAGTAGTCTACAACATCTCATTACCTTTCTCCTGTGTCACTAACCTGTCTTCAGTGACTGTGATCTCGCTTAGTGGAAGAGCCTTCCCTTGATGCCATCAAAGGTATGTTCCTGCCCCATTCCCACCTACATAGAACCTGGGCACTTGCTGTAGGAGGGCTGCTTTCTTTGACACTTACAATTTAGCTGACATGGAGTACTTAGATTAAGCAAATAAGATCCTTGTCTGGTATGCTGAATAGTGTGTGGTCTTTGTTAGGAAGTAGTGGAGAGATGCTGACACTGTCAGCACTGAAACAGACATTGACAGAGCAACACCAGTATCTCAGAGTGCACTGGCCTGGGAAAACTGGCCTGGGAAAACACCTCATCTCCTCCACATCTCTGGTGCTGGCAATGGTCCTGACACCCACTGACAGCTAGGGGTTTGATTAATTGTCTAGCCCCAGACATAAGGAACCAGGCAGGGTCCCGCATGGTGACCTCTGATACCCCAGACAGATGCCAAACCAAGAAAACAGGCTGAAGCATTTTGAGGTGCTCAAGTCTAGAATTATGATTCAAAAACTACATTGTGACTGTTCTCTTACAGTTCTCAAAAGGGAATAACCAGCCCTGTGCCTACCCATGAGACCTATCCAGAGAAGTCGGCCAAAGAAATTCTCCCCTAAATGGCTTGCAGACTTCAGATTATTGCCTAACAGGGTATGTTAGGGGAGAATGGGAAAAAGTATTTGGGAACTGTGTAAAACTTATAATGGGATGTTTCAAGAGGGATTATAGGAATGTGCAAAGTTCACCATGGGGTATTTAGATGAGACCATAAGTCTAGAGATGAAATGATGTAGATATCAAAGCTCTGCAGGTCAGATACTGCAGAAACCACAGGATAGAGCTGCTACTTGAGAAACTGTGAGTCAGTTGCTGAGGAGACTGCAGGTCTGGAGCAGCTCCTGAAGAGAGTTGTGTTTGTATATGTGTGACAAGAATGGGTGGAATTGCAGTCTCAGGGGTTCACGTGGCCCTCCTGCCAGCAACTGGGCAGATTGGGATCTGTGGTAGCTGCTGGGAAGACCAGGTGTCCAAAGCTAGAGATCTACATTATGTGTAAATAAGAGTATATTCTATTATGGGACTTCAATCCTGTTCATCTGGAAATGAAGGGACCAGGTCAGACTGCTTGTGCTGTTCAGGTCTGAAGACTGTGAAGACTTCAGAAGTCTATGAAGACTATGCCCTCCATCTGTGCCAATCCATGTGACTGTGCGCCTGTGTAGGTTTGCACAAATGTGTGCGTGCATGTATGCGCACACATTTACTGGAAATGATATTCCCAAAATTCACATTATTTACTGGGAATTCATAGTCAGCCTGCTGGTAGGACCTGGAGACATGGAGGCAAAGCAACCTCACAACTATGAGGTAAAACAGAAAACCTGAATTCAGTTGTTGTCTGTTCTTTATCCTTAGCTTGAGAAATTTCAAAGAGGTTTCCTTCCCTTTCTTAGATATGCTTCAAATTTTTTTAGGTCCATTGAAGTTAAGCAACTGGGGAGAAAAAAAGATAAAATTCTCCAGAAATGAGGTAGGGCATGCAAGATTTGTGTCTCTGTCCAAAGGATATGATCTATAGGTAGAGTAAACTAAAGAACAAAAGCAGTTGTGTACATGAAAAAAATGAATTAAAATGTACAGATTTAGTACTTGCATCTGAAGAATGAATTCCAGAATTTAAAGAACTCATTTTTGCAGATGGGGTAAATCAGCGATTCTCTGCTGTATATTAATGATGGAGTTACTTAATGAGCATATTAATGAGTTAATGTAGCTCCAGTTGCAATGTTTTTCTATACTAATAAAAAACTGTCTAAATGGCATTCTTTTAGACGTGTTATGTTCCTTAATAGAATTTAAATTTAAATGACATTTTCTGATAATGTGCTGTCAAGGCCTCTAAATAGGAAGCACAGCAACTATTACCTATGCACAGAATTGTAGTGACTTTATTAATTACTTATGTCGTTGGATAGCAATCATATGACGACTGGTATACATAAGTGACACTTCAGGTGACTGACTGAATTACAGAGTTAATGAAAACATTATCATTCTGCAGCTGAATTATGCACACATTACAGTTATTTTTCCTTTCTAATTATCTCTTTGAAGCTGTGCATCATATATAAAACTGATCTGATATAGTACAGTTTGCAAAATATAACTACTTATTCTCTTCATAAACAAATTAAATTAAAGATCTACTCTGCACGAAAGAAAGAAAGAATGAAGGAAAAACAGTGATGAAACTTAACCACATACTACTTTCAACTCTTTAGCTTAGTCAGAACTCTTTAAATAGAGACCAGAAATCTTTCAACAACTATGTTATAAATTACTTTTTAAATCCAGAAAATACAAGATAATTAAAAAAAATTCCAGAAATAGAAATCTATTTTCACCATTCACAAATAATTTTATTTTCTGAAGAATTTTGTGTATACTCAGTTCCATCTCAATTAAGAGCAGAAACATTTATCCAGAACTCAGACATCTAACAATATCATGTGTATTTACCCATTGTTGAGAAAAAAGTTAATTTTAATACAAATGTACGTACTTTTTAATGTATGAAATTCTAAGACAGGTTTAGAACTATCAGTAAAGGCAGCTTTTCTGATAGATAGAAGTTGATATTTTCCTCAAAATCTTGATTTAAATTTATGTCCCAATAACATATAGAGAAAGCAAATATTCTTCTTTATTGTATTTATTCTTTGCATTACTTGATCATCAAATATTCTGTGATTATTTGAGAAGGAATATGTAACACATTTTCACTTCATAGGAGTAAAGTTTTGTCCACAAAACAAGAAGACCGTAGATATCAGAGCTTAAACAGGTTAAGGATCCTTTTCTTCATGACTTGGACTTCAAAGTTGTCTAGCACCATACCTTGCTGAAGCTCTGCCGTAGCTCTTTGAGTGATTCCTACATTTTTCTTGCCTATAGAAGTGGGCAATATAAAAGTAACTGTATGCATCTGCACACAAACCCATGTGTGAAATTGGTCATGGTGATGGTTTTAGTTTCTTTGTCTATTAGTTCGATGGACCAATCAATCAAGATTCAAGGTTCTTTCTGTGGAGGCACCTCCAATTGGAGGTGCTTATCTAGTTACTCAGAACAGGATAGACATGGGCAAGGACCCTTCTTAGAAACTCCAAAGGCATCACCAAAAAAGGGCTGCTTAAAAATTTGGGTGGTTGTTAGAGATTATCCAATCCACTGATGTTTTATTAAGCAATGTAATCGGTCCTATGTTATATGGATACAATAAATGAAACTGAAGGAGAGTTGAGAGATCAAGATCTTGAAATCCCAGTGGGTAGAACGTTTATTTGGGATGTAAGAGATGTTTTCATGCTCTGGCCTAATAAAAAGGTACATATCTAGACAGGTGTGCTGCTTATCGGGGGCTCATATCAGAAATGTCATCAAGAGACTATCTAGCCTTGTACAGTCCTCTGACTCTTATCCGCTGCCATTATTTTACGTGGGCATCGGTGATACCACTAGAAGCAGTCTGAGCGATATCAAGAAGGATAACAGAGCCCTGGGAGCAGTGATCAGGGACTCTGAAACACAGATAGTTTTTTTCATCAGTCCTCCTGGTCAAAGAGAAGGGCTTTGGTAGGGCAAATTGATTCTGGCAAATCAATAAATGCATACTGGATGGATGCAACAGCCAGTTAGCTACTTAGACCATAGGACTTGCTTTCAGAAATGTGTTCTACTTGGGGCAGATGGGGTCCACTTCTCAGAAAAAGGGAAGAGCATCTTTGGTCAGAGGCTTGGTAAGCTTATGAAGATGGCTTTAAAATAAGAATCATCAGGAGAGATGAACTTCAGTCCATCCCACTCCTGCCAGTTCAATGCCAATACCAGCAACAGATGCCCAGAGCCTGGAGAATGATCATGCATGATTAGAAAATTTCTTAAGTTGAGAAATGAACCATACTTTATACTGATACAGGATATTGTCCTTAACCTGATATCCCAAATGATGGCATAATAATGCTACTTTTCATATCCAGTGAGTCTGAGTATGCATGTGAAAGAAGTCTAATCATTTAAGAAACATTAATCAAATAAAGAATACATAGACAGAGATTACTAAGTATAAACATGACATACAAATATTCCACTCATAGATAACTGTAGAGTAGAGCAAAGCACCAAATCTTCCCTTTTTGCCTTTTCTGTTTTTTTTTTTTTTTTTTGAGGTTGAGTTTGGGGTTTTTTTAATAATTTCAGGAAGTCTGGTATAGCATACTATCCTACATTTGAATGCAGATTATTTGGCCAAGTCAGAAGGATATGGTACATAGAGATGAAAGAGTTTAATGCAAACCAGATTCTACCCTATATGAGATATAAGAATTATATATAGATTACCACTTTGCAAATAATGTCATAAATTTTCATTCATACTTTACTGAAAAACGTAGATCTCTATTTTCATATATTATTTCAATTTAATTGAATGAACACTAAAAGTACTCCCCTTGGAAAATGTAAGAATGATATTTTGTTATTTTGATGTTTATATATTGATAAACCATCAGAAAATGAATGAATTGATAGATTCTGTGCACAATATTCTTGGGTTTTTTTCTATGCAGTAATTAGGACGAAGAAATCCTAGTTAAAATATTGTTTTCAAAAGGCCTGAAAGTAGTCACTTTTGGAAATGATGTACAATCTATTTACCTGATGGACCTGAACAACTGTTCTTATAAGTGCTTTTTCATGATTAAGCAGTGATATCTGCAATATGATTCAGCTGGAAGAACGTAATCAATCTTTGTAAATATTTAAGTAATATAGTAATCTGTTATTTCAACTAGAATTTTCCATTAAGTCGATTGTCCTCTGACAGTAGCAATCAGTAATATTTAGCATTATCTCTCAAAGTAATAAATGCCTGTGCTTCTCTTGGTATTATAAAGGGCCACATATACTCTTCTTTTTATGTTTTTCTAAACAAATTTTGGCTGAATCATTTTCAATTCAATCAGTGATGCTTCAAGCTAATAATATATCAAGAAAATCAGTTGCTATGCCTGTATAGTTAAGATGATATTGTATCCTAACAGACTTTTGTTAGCAAAAAAAATCTGTAAAAATAAAGTGTATTTTGTCGGCTATTAGACTTTGCTAATTTATGGCTAATAGAGAGCAGATTTCTGAAATATGTCCATAAAACTTTACACCACCTGTTATTTTTCAAAACCACTTAACTCCACTTGAGAAAATCTTATATAAACTGATAAACAGATTTGTGCATGTACATTCTGATTTTGGTATAAATGCAATAAATGCAATTTAGTCCTTGACTAAATTATTTTGATGAGCTTTGGATTAGATTCTCTACTCTATGTTTTTGTCTCTATTCTATGTTTTTGTCAAGCTAGTTATATGGCAATGTTGAATAAAACTCTCTTTTTTCTTAAATGAGAATGTGTAAGTATATAATGATACATTATAGGTGCTAGTATTATGTCTCTGAGACTTTCATAGTCCAAAAAGCATGCTCACCAAAAACAAGATGGGTGATATTTCATCCATTAAACCTTTCATTCAGTTAATTACCCAAAATTATGAAAGGGAACATACCATTTTATGAAACTCTTCCAAATAAAATTTTACTATAAGTGACAGATTTTCCCTTTCCATTGCATATAATCTCACAACGGGTTTCAGAATACCATAGGAAAATACTTAATTTTAGTCTTTTATACTACCACATTGATTAGTCCTATACAAAACAATATGTAGACTAAGGCAAAACAGTACTAAAACCACCAATGACTGAACTTCCGGAAACAAAATATTGCTTTTTGAAAGTGAGCATTGAATTTCTCTTGGCAGGGACATGGTATAGCCTGCCAGTGACTGCCTTAGATGGAAAGCTTTCCTCTTCTGATCCTGCAGCCTGGAAGACTGCACCAGATGCAGCTGTGGTAGGATGTTAACTAGTAAAGGATTCACTCTTTTCACTGCTCCTAAAGTGAATTTAATTACTAAATTTAAACTTCAGTAATAATCAGAGGACAGAGACAGAACAGACAAATTACAATTATATGTTGTTTGTCCAACCTGTGTCCAGTTCCAAGTTCCTCAGTACAAGAGAGACAAAATCATCAAAATCATATAGGAGAGAGTCCAGCAAAGGGCTACAAAGATGCTGAAGGGACTGGTGCATCCACCCTATGAGGAAAGGGTAAGTAAGCTTGGATTGTTTGGTCCAGAGAAACAAGGCAGGGATGCCCAGGGAATTTGTGGATACCCCATCCTTCAAAGTCCTCATGGCCAGGTTGCATGTGGCTTTGATCAACCTAGTCATAGACCAGGTTTCCCAGGGCCTTGTCGAGCTGCACTTTGAATGTCTCCAGGGAAGGGGCCTCAACCACCTCCCACCAACCTGTTCCAGTGCTCCACCAATCTTTAAGGTCCCTTCAAACTCTAACTGTTCTATAACTCTCTGATTCTGTGATTCTATGATCTGAAGGTAGGATGTAAGGAAGACAGAGCCAGGCTCTTTTCAGTAGTGTCCAGTGACAGGGTAAGAGTCAACAAGCACAACCTTAAACATAGCAGGTTCTCTGAACGTCAGGAAACAGTTTTTCACTGTGAAGGTGAATGAGCACTGGCACAGGTTGCGCAGAGAGATTGCAGAGTTTCCCTCCTTGGAGATATTAAGAAGCCATCTGTACAAGGCCCTGGGCAACTGGTTCTAAGTGTCCCTGCTTGAGAGAGGGGTTGGACTGGCTGACGCCCAGAGGTCCCTTTCAACCTGAACCATCAACAGTTCTTTGATTCATGTCATTTCTATCTTTGGAATTCTTTTGTCAGCTTTGACATCCTCCTTATAAGACAAACCTTTAAATTCACTTCTCTCCCTGTGAAATCTAACATTCTTACTGGCATGGAAAAATGCTGACTTTTATTATTTTTTTGTCAATATGTTTCCTAGCTTAAAAAAAAATATAATCTTGTGGGTTGCTGAATACTTCCACACTCAGTAAGATCAAAATTTGTTTGGTTTTTAATACGTAGCCTCATAAGTCAAATTAACTCAGACTTTTCATAATAAAATTTTTACAGACTCTCAAAGACCTAAGAAAACTTTGAGAACACTGTTTCCTGAACAGCATGTCAATAGACGGTAAACCCACTGGTTAGTATACAGGTCCTAGTTTCTGCAGCTTTGCTAGTTTGTACGTTCTTCAAGGTCTGTCATGGTTACAGCTGGAAAAGGTGAATTCAAGAAAACTTCAGATGTTTCAAATGGAAAAGGAAAAATTGCTTGAGTACCTATAATTTCCCCCTGATTCAGGATTCATGGGTTATCTTATCTTCAACAGCAAATATGTATATTAGCAAATAAAATCCAGAAAATTTATCGATTTATATCCTAGCTAGTTGAACCTGTAAGCCAATGTCTAGATCCTTAAAATGCAATTTTAGCTGCAAACTAACCTTTAGAGTATTTGAAGTGACTGACATCTGAATGCAAGCCCTGGTGGGGTAGCACGTGGCCTGAGTCAGAGCAACACTCAGTGCTGAATAGCTTGAGTCTCTCCTGTGTACAAAAGGCCTGTCTCTACCTGTCAGTTAGAGATTCCTTCTCCCATCAGTACATATGGGAGCTGCTGGAGCATTCCCAGAGCACTGATAACTATAAGGGACAGTTTATCTGATATTCTTGCTACTGGATTCTGTTTAAGAGTTTCCCCTTTCTCCATGTGGTTAGAGCATTAACTCAAATAATAGAAGATTTGCATTTAATTCTCTTCTGGGAGTGAACGTACATTTAAAGGAAATAGTGGACATCATTTCTCAGGAACTGTGCACCTCCCAGTCTCCCTCTTTAAAACCCTTTCTTCTTTGCACAACATAATTTAATATCCATTGGTCCAGAAATTAAATGTGACCCCCTCATCTGGTTTAGTTCACTATGTAATATTAAGTAATCATTGTAACATGATTCTGAAGTTATGACATCCTTCAGTAAATGCTCTAATGCTTAAATTTCAGAATTGTGCTTTGACTCATTCTAAAACAATGTCTGTCTACTTTTATAGCAAAAATAGATTTTGCTGTACTGCTTTGGGAGTAACTCTTCCCTAAACATAACATGATACAGTTATTACAATATTCATCTGAATGGGGCCTTATATATCGTATAGTCTAGTAACAGAAAAGAAAGATCTTAATCTGGAATTTCCATATGATGATGCTACTTTCATTACTAAACAATTTTTTAGAAAATATCTAAACTAAACCTAAAGTTATCAGAGATTTTGAAATGTGCTTTTCAGTTACATTTCAAACATTTTCCTCTTTGTATTTAGAGATTATGTCTCTCAGGATAGCCTTCTATTTTCCAAACCAAAATCCCCAAACAAACAAACAAAAAAACACACCACAATTAGGTAATTCAGTCTTTCTTATAAGTAATGCCTTCTGTTCTTTTATCTAGCTTCACAAATCAATTTTTACTAAAGATATATTAAGGTTAGTGTTTCTAACAAGTTTCAGTTTGAACCAAAAAACATCACATAGGCAGGAGACTATGAGCTCTACACTAAAGCTGCTGAGGTTTTTTTGAATCAGCTGTTTTTGAAAAATCACTTCTAAAAGTAAATTTCAAAACTAACAGAAAAATTTTCCTTTCTAGGACATCCATAGAAACTGAACTAAACAGGTTTATCCTGTCCATTTATCACAGTACAGGTTTATACATTTTTGTGTCACTGCATAGTTTTCTTTGTAATACACTGTATTGTTTTGCAATGAACTTTGAATTTGTGTTAGAAAGACAAAGAATGGAGTTTGAGGATGCAGTTGCATCCACTAAAAT
>JAOXNG010000001.1:139347823-139359502 GCA_028566535.1 Scolopax minor | reverse complement strand
CTTCTTTACAGTGAGAGTGGTAGAACACTGGAACAGGCTGCCCAGAGAGGTGGTGGAGTCTCTTTCTTTGGAGACATTCAAAACCTGCCTGGACAAGTTCCTGTGCAACATACTCTAGATAGACATGCATTTTTTCTTTTTTTTTTTTCTTTTTTTTTAATTATTAATATTTTTTAAGGTGGCTTAGTTTCTTTTACCTCATTTAGTTTCTCTCTCTCTCATTTTCTCATTGTGTTCCAGAAATGATCCTTAAACACGGATCCACATAATCTTTTGTAACGCAGAGAGTAAAAAAGATGAAATGTGTATCAGAAGACTATCCTTTGTTCTGGCTCTGTATTGGCAACCAGGTATTTTGAAAACCAGAAATCCATGTTACTCTAGTGACATTTACTCTCTATTCAGTGTGAGCATAATCACATTTCTTGAAGAAAAAGACAGAGAAAACCAAAAAGTAGAAGAAAAATTAAAAAGCTCCTCAGTCAAATATAGTAGTTAAATGGTGTGCTGTGTTCTAATTGCTCTGGTCTCCTGCTTCAGGTTTGCACAGTGACTGGGGGAGAGAGGGGAAAAGGGAATTATAAAAGACGTTTTTTTTGTTTTTTCTCTGGAGATCAGTCATCTGCCAGGTTGAAGCTAGGTCTTTCATTAAGGCCTAGAAATTTCAAATCCCTAAATGATTTTGGTGGGGGAGCACTCATTCTCTCATGCCACATCTTACAAGATTTTCTTGGCTGTTCAGAGCCTGCCCAGTGTTAAGAAATCAATTACATTGAAAATCATTCTAATATACCTGAACAGGGGTGCAATAGGGGGAATATTTCTGTGAGTGCTTTAGCAGACAATTGCTGTGTAAACTTAGTAAAGTACAGTTCTCATTGTTGTGGTCATTGTTTTCAAGTATGTTTATAGAAATGCACATGGATGGGGAATGGAAGAGGGATGTCCTAGCAGTCAGTTGGATTAGTTACATAAAGATAACAGCTATGTTTTGATATGTCAATTATATAATAAAAACTTTAAATGTCATTATTATATTTACTAAACATATTGTTTCCACTTTGATAAGAGTGTCCCAGATTGATCGTGTGTAGGAAAGAACATAACATCTAGTTCATGGTTTGTTTTTTTTAATTATTTTTTACTTGCTGTTTTCTGCCTTTTAAATTATACTTAGCATAATTCAGGGAACCCTTTCAACTTCTGTCTTAAGTCATTACTCTCAATTACATCATTTCTCATGATCCACATCTTTTTCTCATAACCTTTCCGCAATTCTTCTTAGCCTGCTGAATTTGCACTGTAAAAAAGGGAAAAAAATCTAGCTCTTCAGTCTCTGTGTCTTAATATTAAACATAATTTTTAGGATACTTTTGAGATTTTACCAAGCTCTTCTGGGTTTTACAAGATCTTTGAATAGACCTTGGTGCTCAGTTACAACTGATCCAGAGAATAAGCCTATCTGAAATCCAGCACAGCCTTACCCTAAGACTAATCTTAACTATCTTGGCAGGAGCTCAAACACTTGTCAGAAGAAATTCCTTCTCTCAAACTATCACTTGCAGACCAGTCTGATTCTTCAGCAAGTAGCTATCATTGTTGCTTGGACTAGACGGAAGAACCCACTTATCTTTCAAAATCTAGTAGCTCCTTGTAGTCTTATTCATCACCAAGCTGAGATGATTCAGAGGCTATATGTGCCCTCATTTTAGCTTACAGTATTTCTAGAGTCAACCATAAATTTTACTTTTCATCCACTACTTTCCCAAATCTTTCCCAAGTCTCTACTCTCAAGTACAGTCAAGTAAATCCAGGAGTTACTAAAAAGAAGACATTCATCCCAGCCAATAACAATTCCTTAGTTCTCTGTATCTTGCAGGCTGCAGCCCACAAAAACTCTCAAATTTTTGTTTCATGAACTTAATAGTTCTCATAGTGCTAACCCTATTTTAGGAATATCTCAATAAGTATACTTTTGTGTCATCAGAATTCATTTTCTTTCTCTAACACTTAACATGACCTATTAATGAATTTAGCTACTTAACCCATCCTTTCTGGTATATTCCTAACAATAAAACCTAGCCAACTAAGAGCTCATTGTCCATCCTAATAAAACAGGATATGCTGGAACCATTAAAAGCCAGTTTCTTCAACCTTTTCTCTCTTGCATCCTATATTGAAACACATACTGCCTTCAAACATGACGATTTGGAAATTTCCAAGGGTGGCTGAGGTCACTCTATTTGCTTATTAGCTATCTATTTAGGGGACTGTCAAAAGTTTTGGCAATGTTGTCTGTTAAGATAAAAAGTAGCCCTGAAGAGCCATGTCTACATGTTTCTTAAACATGACCTACAGGTATTTAAGGTGATGGTGACTCCACCACCTCCCTGAGCAGGCTGTTCCAGTGCCTGACCACTCTCTCAGTAAAGTAATTCTTCTTAATATCTAATCTAAACCTGCCCTGCTGCAACTTTAGACCATTTCCTCTGGTCCTGTCATTATTCAGGTGGGAGAAGAGGCCAACACCCACCTCTCTATAACTTCCTTTCAGGTACTTTTAGAAGGCAATGAGGTCTCCCCTCAGCCTCCTCTTCTCCAAACTAAACATGCCCAGTTCCCTCAGCCTTTCCTCAAATGACTTGTACTTGGGACCCTTCACCAGCTTGGTGGCTCTCCTCTGGACATGCTCCAGCACTTCAATGTCCTTCCCGTAGTGAGGGGGCCAGAGCAGAACACAGCACTCAAAGTGAGGCCTCACCAGTGCCGAGTACAGAGGCAAGATGACTTTCCTACTCCTGCTGGCCACGCTATTCCTGGTACAGGCTGTTGGCCTTCTTGGCCACCTGGGCACATGTTTAGCCTTCTGTCCACCAACACTCCCAAGTCCTTATCTGCTGGGCAGCTTTCCAGCCATTCTTCCCCAAGCCCGTAGCATTGCCAGTGACCAAATTGCAGGACCCGGCACTTGGTCTTATTAAACCTCATCCCATTAGCTGTGGCCCATTGATCCAACCTGTCCAGATCCCTCTGTAGAGTCTTCCGACCTTCAACACTCCCACCGAGTTTGGTGTCATCTGCAAACTTACTGAGGGTGCACTCAATCCCCTTATCTAGATCATTGATAAAAATATTAAACAAGACTGGCCCCAAGACCCCAGCCTTACCGAAGTCCAGGTAGACAACATCCACAGCCTTCCCATCATCGAGAAAACGGGTCATGCAGTCATAGAAAGAAATCAATTTAGTTAAGCAGGACCTCCCTTTCATAAACCCATGCTGGCCAGCCCTGATCTCTTGCCTGCCCTGCACTTGTCGTGAGAGCTCACCCAAGATGATCATTTCCATGATCTTTCCTGTTACCGAGGTCAGACTGACAGGCCTGTAGTTTCCCGGATCCTCCTTCCTGCCCTTCTCTTAGATGGGTGTTATATTGGCCACCCTCCAGTTGTCTGGTACCTCTCCTGTTGACCAGGATTGTTGATAGATAATGGAGAGAGGCTTGGTCTGAGCTCTCCCGCCAGCCCCCTGAGTACCCTTGGGTGAATCCTATCCGGCCCCATAGACTTATGAGTCCAGGTGCATAAGCAAATCAGTAACTTCTTTGTCCTGGATTACAGGGGAGTTGTTCTGCTCACCATCCTTATCTTCCAGCTCAGGAGGCTGAGTACCCTGGCGGTAGCTGGTCTGACAATTAAAGACGGAGGAAAAGGTGGCATTAAGTATCTCAGCCTACTCCTCGTCCTTGGTTGCAATGTTTCCCCCCGCATCCAGTAAGGGATGGAGGTTCTTCCCGACTCTACTTTTGTTGATGTATTTCTAAAAAACTTTTTTTGTTGTCCCTTATATTATTGGCCAGGTTGAGTTCCAGCTGGGCTTTTGCCTTCCGAACTTTGTCTCTGTATGACCTAACAAGATCTCTGTACACCTCCTGAGTTGCCTGTCCCTTCTTCCAAAGGCGGTAAACCCTCCTTTTTTTCCTAAGTCCCATCAAGAGCTCTTTGTTCATCCAGGCCAGTCATTTTCCCTGCCCTTTAGTGTTGTGCCTCCTCCTGGGCCTTTAAGATTTCCTTCTTGAAGAGTGTCCAGCCTTCCTGGACCCCTTTGTCCCTCAGGACTATCTTCCAAGGGACTCTCCCAAACAGGGTTCTGATCAGGCTAAAGCCCACCCTCTGGAAATACAAGGTGAAAGTTTTCTTATACTTTATATCTTAGCTGAATGTCTTATTTTGTCTTTGACCGTTATCTTGTATTCCAAACTAAGAAAATAAAAGAAAAAAAGTGTCAAGCCCTTGCCATAAGGCTATTCTCAGTCTAGGTGTGTGGTTAGGTTAGATATTTGATATATAGTCTTACAACTCCATTTGGTCAATCTTTGATGATTTATGCAGCTGAAGACATAATACAATAATGTTGACAGGTATGTATTGTCTTACAAAGTTTATGCAGTTAGCGTTGTTAATGAGTATTTAACTACTTGGATTATATAAATAAGGGTACAAATAGGCATATAGTAATACACAACAGGAACATATTTATTTTAAAGAGAAGACTTACATATTACAATACGTACACTTGTACAATTGGTATAATCAAGTGTATATTATGTATCTTATTTCTGAAGTGGTTTTTATGGATATCTAATATTCAGTAGTGTACAATAATAGTGTATGAAGACTCTTTTTACTACTCACTTTCTTAACATTTTTTGAAAACTCCACCACTTTTAGATTCAGCTTGAATTTCTGCTTCTAATACTGTTCTAGAGCACAACAATTTACAGAGAATTGAAAAAGCAATTTTCTTTGGACAGCTAGCTATTCTCCCTAATTTTCACCTGCCAAACACTTTTCTATGGATGCTGACTCAGTCAGATAAAATGCAGGCCTTAAAGATGTTTGATTAGCTGCCTAGTTTATCTTATGCTACTCACTTTGCATGTAAACTGTCTATATACCCAGCACACTTCCCTTTCCACTGACACAGCCTTCCCCAGAGCTGCACTGAGCAATGAGGGCATGACCTAATGAAACAAAGCGCTTTTCAATTATTGGCTATGGATAATAGAACTCTGTTTTATTAACTGAAATATGAAAGCACCAATAGTAAAAACAACATATGTATATTAATTATCATGTGCCTTTTTTTTTTTTTAGTACTTTAGTTCAGTTCTTTACATCATTTGAAATCACTGTAATAATGACTGAAGAAAGGCCCCCATGTATTTCTCCTGCTGCACCCCGAAGTACTTTCCAAAAAATGAAAGCTCAGTGGTATATCCCTTATTTTATAAAAATCAGTTCTCTTAGAGGAGGCACAGGAGAGACCTCATCACTCTCTACCACTACTTGAAAGGATACTGTAGAGAGGTTGGTGCTGGTCTCTTCTCGCAGCTAATTAGTGACAGAACCAGAGGGAATGGCTTTAAGCTCCAACAGGGTAGGCTTAGACTGAACATTAGGAAAGAATTTTTTGCAGAAAGAGTGGTCAGGCATTGGAATAGGCTGTCCAGGGAGGTGGTTAAGTGACCATCCCTGGATGTGTTTAAGAGTAGTTTAGATGTGGTGTTGGGTGTTATGGTATAAGTGAGAACTTTGTAGAGTAGGGTAGATGGTTGGACTCGATGATCCCAAGGGTCTTTTCCAGCCGAAATGATTCTAGGATTCTATGATTCATAGGCTTCAGGATTTTGCTACCATTAGCTGCAGAGTAGTCTCTTATTTTGTAAACAATTCTAATGATCTCAGTGGAATGCCTCAAACTAATCATGTATTCTGCCTAAAATATTAGGACCAATGACTCATAAATTTTTACATGCATTATAAAAGAAAACTGAGGAACTTAATACCTATAGCATGTTGCCTAATGTTTATGGCACTAAATGGGAAAAAATATTACTTGCTGACACCCTGCTGTCAGGAACTAGGAACTAGAAAATTCTGAAAAAGCTTTCAGGTTTCTAGAATGTGACCGCACATACCATAATGATGAATGTGAACTTCTGTATATATATGAACATAAGTGGTCAAGTTTTAGATTTTGAAAGCTAAGTTGCTATCAGATGAAAACACACTTCAAATGAACTAGATAACTGAAGGATTTGAGAATCTAATAAACCAAACCAAAATAGAATCAAAAATGTTGGTAGAAGTCATATTAAGGCAATTGTACTCTGTCTGTCTAAGAGCTACTTTGAGCCTCAAGAATACTAGATAAGTATATATTTTCAAATTAATTTTGTAAAACTATTTCCACATGTTCAAAGAATTGCCTTACTGCTCCTCTGTGTTTTATGTCCAAGTCAGTATAAACATGGTCATACCCCCTACATCACTTCTGGTACTCCAGTGAGTAACCACAGTTTTTGTCCTTAGAGTTGATTGAAAGGAAAACAAAAATATTGTTTGAAGTTTTTTATTTCTGATTGATCTGTGAATAAGTAATCAAGAAACTGAGAAGAAGGACAATAACTCAGGACACTGATACAAGTTTCCAGTACGATAGCATGATTTTTGATTCATCACTGCCCTCCTACAATAAATAGAAAACATAAAAACCCCTAAATAAAAAACCAAAAAGCGCACATGGATAAGGCAAAATGGTTTTAATAGATCTTGAAACACAGGATTGGAAGGGACCCAGTAAACCATCATTTATTTTATTGCAGAGAGCTTGTTTGATGAAATTCCTGTCATAAACTCATTGTAATCTCTAGCTTTCTGGCTTCACTTTGCCTCCATGGAATACTGTTAAAGAAACTCACTGATCTAAATCTTAGAAGTGTAATTTCAAACATAAAATTTTCACCTGCTAATTCTTTTTCCATTCATTCCTGAATCCTGACTGAATCTCCAACATGTGTTCCAATTTTATTTTCACTTAATTTATTTTTACTCATTCATGGTATTTCAGATGAGAGTAATCATATTACCTCTTTGTTACCATTTCTCTAAAGAACTGCAAGTTCTTTCATGTTTTTTTTTCCTCTTACTTTGCTGACAACTTTTATTGAATTTCTCTTCAGCAATTTCAGACTTCATGAAATGTGGGAAAATAAAAATAGCCATAGGTTTACAGGCACAGTTTCCCCACTGTCTCTTATATATAATTAATATTACCACAGTTTGTCTCTATATATTATGTTATATTCACCCCAGGATTACATTTGCCACTTCTTTGTAGCAATATGCTGACAGTCACCTAGTTCTTTCCTCTCTCTCATTGCTGCCTCAGCTCTTCTTTTTTTTATTATCTAACAGTATGGGCCTCATGTTTTATAGAGAAATCTCTGACTGTCTGGACCTTATTTTGTCTTCCCATTTCTGATTCTTCATACACTATGGTCATACAGTTGTTCCTCTGAGAATATGCTGCTTCTCTTCCATGTTGATGACTTACAGACTCACATCATCAATACATTTTATTAAGATTTTACCTTTTGTTATTTTTGTTCATCACTGCAAATATTAAATTTTGTAATACACAAAACTCATGCTCGAAAAGCAAACTGATATCTTTCATCTAAAGATACTATTTTCCTCCTTTTAGGTCTTCTTTACCTTCTATTCAATATCTTTTTATTTACCTAATTCCTACTTTCCTAACTATAGTAATTTGATTGATGAGGTAGGGGCATCAAGACCTTTAATGAAAACAGTTTAGTTCATCATAATGATTAATGCACATTTATTGGCTTGATTAGCTACAGATATTTTTATGTTTAATGCTGTGAATTGCTCAATTTATGCTGAAGTAACACTGCGTTTAAACAGGTTTTTTTATCTTAATTAATCCAAAACATATTTAAGTCTTCTTCCTTCAAATTTAGCAGTCAGATTTTGTATTAATCACACTATTCAAAATCGTGAATTACCTTTAAAAAAATGTTTATTGAATTCAAAACGTAAAGACTGATACCAATTTCCACTTGTTCTTATGTAAATGTTCTGCTGCATTAATGACCTTCATAAGAACATGAGATCTGACCAAATAGAGGTTTTTCCCCTATATAGATGTCTGAAATTTGGATGCTTATTTTAAGTCCCTTGATAGGAAGAGGAAGAATACATTTCCAAAGACAAATTTGTCTCTTAATTTAAAACATCTTAAATAGGCCAGCTAAAATTGTCTTCTAAATACAGCACTCCCTGTCAGTAAAAAAGTGTTTGCAGTATTGGCAACTTTGTTGGGGGAAGGCAGCTAAGTTTAGTAATGTACACTGAATATGTAAAAGCGTATCTCATGGCATCAGATTATTTCTGTATCTACTCCATATTATCACTAGCTATATTTTTTTTTCTGACTCCTTGTACAGTGAGTTGTTGTTAAAAAAATGCTGCTGCTTTCATATTGTTGTAATTACTGAACTCTTTGAATAGGTAGAATTCAGGTACTGTTAGGTCATTCTACTGTTTATTACTCAATTTAGTCTTACATGACAATGATTTTTGCTTATCAATATAGTTTTTTATTATAAGTCAATTAAGGTTTTCCTCAATGTAAAGTCAATGTGGGAAGGATCAAAATATCAGTTCTATCTAAATCAAACCATAACAGAGCTTCTTTATTTTTCATCTTAGAAGCTCAACACAAATTCCAAAATGAAACTTTATATTAGACTGTCTCATAAAAAAATGACAAAAAAATGTATGTGCATGTAAAAGCATAGCACTTTGCCTAGAATGCTATTTTTTGTTGCTGTTGTTGTTTTGGTGGGGTATTTGGTTGGTTCGTTGGTTATTTTTTTCCCTTAGGTGCTATCTAAATTGATACATTAGGTGCTATCTAAATTGATACATTGCATTATGTCATAGCTAAAATTATGACATTCCTGTCTGTAGCAATATTTTTCAGTAGGGGTAAAATAACAGTGGCAGTTTATTTCCTTAGCATTTCCATACCATCATTATGTTCATTCCATCATTACTTGCTTTGAAAACTATATAGATATTAATGAAATAAGGGAAAAAAAAAAACAATTTACCATAAATAAAAGCATCAATGTTTTGCCCTCCTCAATTTTCAGGACTCCTATTAAGATCTTTTCTTTCTTTTTTCACAGGATAATTCTGTTGTTTAGGTATACAAAAGACTGAGTCTTGGTCTTAGAAGGCTGCAGTAAGAATTAAATGCAAGTAAGGTATCCAAAGCCTGTTGAAGTCAACAAAATATCAGAAATTCAAAAAAGCCTGGGGTAGGTCTCTAAGACTGGGAATTAAATTAGGGTTGTTTTTTTTTCTTTTTTCTTTTTTTCTGTTTTTGGGGGAGATTTGTTTTTGATGGTGGGTTTGGGTGGTTTGGTTTTGGTTTGCGTTCATTTGGTTTGGTTTGTTTTTTTAAAGGGAATAGTCTAACTACTGGAAATATATTTCTTACTGCTTAACACAATGCTGGATGGTTTAAAACAACTTTACTTGTGCCATTGTACCGTAAGTCCTAATATTTTTTTTAATAAAACCACCACAATCTATTGGTTTGGCTGGGATAGAGTTAAGTGTCATCATAGTAGCTTGTATGGTGCTATGTTTTGGATTTATGATGAAAATATTGTTGATAACGTAGGAATGATTTAGTTAGTGCTGGACAGTCCTTGCACAATGTCAAGCCCTTTCCCGCTTCTGACACTACCCTGCCAGTGAGTAGACCTGGCCTCCACTGGCCAAAGGGGTTCTCCCATACTATGTAACATTGTCCTCATCAAGAGAAGATGGAGAAAGAAGGAGGGGATACTTGGAGTGATTTGTCTTCACAAGTAACTGTTGTGTATGATGGAGTTTACTCTCCTGGGAATGACTGAACTTCTACCTGCCAATGGGAAGCAGTAAATGAATTCCTTATTTTGCTTTGTTTTGACACACAGCTTTTGGTTTACCTTTTAAACTGTCTTTATCTTAACCCACTAGTTTTTGCAATTTCATCCTTCTAATTCTCTTCCCTATCCCACTAAGAGAAAGTGAGCAAGTGGCTGGGTGGTGTTGAGCTACCCACTAGGACTGAACCACAACAACTAATAAAATGCCTAATATAAATTTAAATTAAATTGAATTTTTCATCTTTATTCAACTTTGCAATTAAAGACTATATTTGAAAGTAAATTTTTTGACCAAATGTATCAAAAAAATTAAGATATATAATGCAGTATAAGATGTTATTTCTTACCAGCACTTTCTTGCTGATTGAAATCTCTAGGTGTTTCCTCCTGTTGTGCATTTCTCTTACATTCTTATTAATTTTTCAGCAGGGGTCTCTTTCCACTGCAGACATTGAACAGATTGTTACTCCTCATTGGCAGAAGATAGCAAGATATTAGGAGACTGCTCCTGATAAAAATCCTGCAGGTAGCACTGGTTTGTGCTCAGAAGAAACAAAAGAAAAAGGTGCCTGAAGCCCAATGTGTCTAAACCAGGAAAATACAATTTTTCCACCAATACCATCATGGAATATTTAAAACATTTTTGTCTTTATTGAATATTTTAAAATTGTATAGTAAAACAAAACAATTATATTCTCCATTTATCCAAATATCCAAATATATATCCAAATATATTCTCCATGCATCAACTAAATAGGTTATTATGAATGTTATATGTTTATGCTTAAGAGTTCAGAAGTTTATGAACCAGAAGTAACATATACTTTGATTTGTATTTTGATTATGATTGATAAACTCAAGTTATGAATTGGTCTTAGGATATTTAGCATAGGAGAGTGTGAGAAGGGAAACTCCAGATTATAATGTAGATATTAACTGCATTTAAATTTTTCAATGTCTCTCCCAATTGAGTATTAAGAGAAATGAACAGAATGACTCTAGAATTTCTCAGCAAAAAGTATTTGGATTGAATACTAGAAAGATGTATCATAAAGTAAAGAATATTTATCCTTCTGTAGAACCTTCTAGGATTCTGGTCCAATCACTACATTCATTTTAAGAGGTTCCATCACAAAAATGAATTTAAGGAGTTGTAGGATTGCCTAAGGAAGACTTAGGCTAAGTTTCTGGTAAGACATTTTTACATAAATCAAGTTAATTCTTCTGTCAGAGTGCATGCTTCCATCCTTTAACCTTAAAGAAAGCCTTTGAGTGATTGACCAAAATCCAAATGTTTACCTCAGAAAACCGTAACAGTTGAAACAAATCTTCAAAGACTAAAGAGAAATTTACCTCAGACAGTGGGAAAAACCTGTTATGTTAATTATATAGAACACCTTCAAACTGAAAACGGAATGCAAAAAATATGTACACTTAAAAAAATATTAAATTCTTACCACCTAATTCTTAAATATTTCTAATGATGATGATAGTGCATTTTTAAGGCAAATTGTTGAGTTTTTTTATTTCAGAGAAGTGTTGCAGAATGTTAGGAAAATTAACAATTGATGGCCATGTAGTGTTTCTACTACCAATGATTTAGACAAAGCTGGAGCAGATACAAGAAGACTAAGCTAAAGTGACTTTTGTATGTTTTACATATCCTCTGAATGACGACATGGTCCAAGGACAAAAAAAAAAGAAAGGCATGGATAAAAAGGTGAGATATTAATAATATATATTACTCTATTTTATTGCATTTTAATAGATGGCACATGATCTTGGGCTTAGTGACCACGAAATAGTTAAGCTTTCTTCTTAATGAGGTAAGGAAGGGAGTTAGCAAAACCTTCACCTTGTATTTCCAG
>JAOXNG010000001.1:139310248-139322856 GCA_028566535.1 Scolopax minor | reverse complement strand
TCTCATCTAAACTACATGGAGGGGTTGGGGCCTCAGACGGTGGGAGACAGCATGCACACATGGGTGCATGTGTGTGTGTGCCCTACAAGGAGTATGTGGTAGAACAGAAACATTAGAATAGAAATCACTTATCTAGCATCTGTACCCATCCTGCTTTAAAAAAAAGGTGTTACATGACTGAGAAGTGTGGTTCTGTCCTTGCAGTTGCACTGCCCTAGATTTGTCCCTGAACAGTGAGATAAGTTTGGGAATATCACTCTAAAAGCCCAGAGAAAACTAAGAAGATGGTAATGCCTTGGGGTATTCTACATACATGACTCTGACTTTGTTTCACACCATTAAATCTGGTAAAGTGAGTTTGATTGTCTGTAAAAAAAGGAAAGTAATATTTTGGTAAGAATTTAAATAATAATTTTCAGGTACAACTTCCAGTGTCTTTTCCCTATTTTCTGGAGTAGATAACACCAAATAATACCACCTGAAAGATGAGAAAAGAGGAGACTCTGTGCAGAGACATGATCAGGAAATAGCTGAACCAAATTCCACTAAAGAATGCAGTAAGATGATGTGATGCATCAGTGTTGAATATATAAATCTTAAGTTATTCATCCTCAGATGCACTACCTATACAAACAAATTATGAATGTGAAGTATATGATAAATAAAATTCAGCTCAAAGGATAAGCTAAGAGTATGACTATTAAATCATACTGAAAATGACTATATTTTTCATTCTGTGTCCCATTCCTTTTGTCATAGTCTCTTTTTCTTAGCATAGAGATTTATTTTGTTATTTTCCACAAAGGAAGATAATAAATACAACTGATATTCCAATGGGTAATATGTCGTCTAAAGCATGAATTAAGAATTCTATAAATATGATTTATTAATATGTTTATCAAATTGTCATTTTGTTGGTTACTAGTTATTTTTGCACTACCTTGTTTCAGTATTTAGTGGTATTTGTTCGCTTATTTTCAAAACTCTTTTATATAGAGATTTACTATCTGCATGAATCATGACAGCTGGATCTATGTTTTATTCTTAGCAGACCAAGAGGAACACTCACTTATTTTTTGTGAATTTAGACTGTCTCAGGAATCTGTACTTCTTATCCATACTGCCTCTAATAAATTGGAATCCTTGAGGGCTGATGATATGAAGCAGGCAAATGTGTTTCTTTAAAACATCTGTATATGTGTGTGCATGCGCACTTGTATGCATGTGTGGTTGTACAAACTTTTGTCTGCTCCAGACGGTCAATTCTTTTGCCTAGTCTCTTAATTGTTTCCCCCATCTGCTGTTTACACTACTTGAGCATCAGTAATTTATGTGGAGATATAAAATCTCATGCAACTAAAAGTTATGTTAGTAACCCAAAATAAAAATCAGCCCATGATCCAATAACATGGAAAATGTTTTAAAATACATTTTCTCAGTTTTCCTTGTGGGGAAACAGAATATACAGAATAATGCACGGAATATACGTGGACCATTTCAAGCAAGAAATAAATTCAAAAATACATTGCAACATAAACCATCCTCCTTTTTAGAGATTCAGATTCATTCAGTACCAGATTGTTTCAGTTAAGATATTGAGAAAACACCAAAGAATTTATGCACAAAAAGGTTTTATTTCATACAATCACAGAAACATAGAATAGCTTGGGATAGAAACTATCTTTAAAGATGATCTAGTCCAATCACCCTGCAATGAACAGGACATCTTCAAGTAAGTCCAGATGCCCGAGCCCCATGCAACCTGACCTTGAATGTTTCTAGGCATGGGACACCTATCACCTCTCTGGGCAACCTGTTCCAGTGTTTCACCACTCTCATGATAAATAGTTTCTTCCTTACAGCTAGTCTGTATCTACTCTCTTTTAGTTTAAAACCATTATCCCTTTCCCTTGTCCTTTAACAACAGGCTCTGCTAAAAAGTTTGTCCCCATCTTTCTTCAAGCTGCCTTTAAGTACTAAAAGGCCACAATAAGGTATCTCCAGAGCCTTCTGTTCTCCAGGTTGAATAACCCCAGCTCTCTTAGCCTGTCCTCATTAGGGCCTGCTCCAAGAGATCCAGTGCTCTCTTGTGCTCAGAACTCCAGAGCTGGTCGCAGTACTCCAGGTCAAGTCTTGCTTTGTCAAGAGGAGTAGAGAGGCAGAATCACCTCCCTCAAACTGCTGACCATGCTTCTTTTGATGCAGCCCAGGATACATCTAGCCGTCTGGGATGTGAGTGCACATTGTTGGCTCATGTCCAGCTTTTAATCTATTAGTAACCTGAAGTCTTTCTTGGCTGTTTTTAATCCCTTCACACCCAAGCCTGTATTGATACCAGGAGTTGTCCCAACCCAGACACAGAGGTTGCACGTGGCCTTGCTGAACTTCATGAGTTTCACATGGGCCCACTTCTTGAGCTTGTCCAGGTCCATCTGGGTGGCATCCTGTCCCCCAGGCATGTCAACTACACCACTCAGCCTGGTTGTCTGCAAACTTGCTGAGGGTGCACTCAATTATTTCATGACAAAAATGTTTAAACTCAATATTCTGATATAAAACACAGCTAAAATTTAGTCTTATGATATATGTATAGAAATCACACATATTGCACATATTCTATATAAAGGAACATGATCTATGTGTTGATATACACAATAATGTATTACGTCATATGTATACGGCAAGTAACTCTGCATCTTGAACAAGAGTACTGGCATCATCAGCAAAGGGAAATACGAACAAATGATTATACTAGGATTTAAAATTGCTATGTCATTACATACACATGTTTACATCAATAGCTCTAAAACCACCCTCATGTAAATATTTATCATACATTTGCATAGCATATGGTAAGATGAAGTTATAATTAACAGGTAGATCATAAGCAGTTACTTGGAAGCAAATTATATAACAACATTACAAGATCAAATGATGCCATCAAACCCATATTTTTCTTGCTTATGAAATATCATAATTAAATTCTATATCTAAGATTATTTTAATACATCACAGTCAGCATCTGAAAAAAATTTGCGTAGAAAGGTCTTTGAGCTGTCCATTTACATTGTCAGTAATGACATAAAATCTAAGTGGTTTAATTCTTATCATAATCATGGGGAAAAGAAACAACTGAACCAAAAAACCTAACAAAAGACCACAGAATACCAAGTGCTTTTCTGAATCTTTCAGGAAGGAGAAACTTGTAAGCTTATGTCTGAATTTCTGAGGTTTTAATTACCATAATTTATGTACTAAAGAATAACAATAAGATCTACACCATAATAGCTGTATGAAAAATAGCCTTAGTTTTCCATTCACTTTCCCAATATCTTTGATATTGAAATAACAGAACACCTAGAAAGATGAAGAAGAGTCACAACTAATTGTATTAAGTGGGAAGGGTTGTGATAAGGCATGGAAATGGTGAATCAAAGAATCATAGTATCACAGAATTGTCTAGGTTGGAAGGGACCTTTCAGATCATCTACTCCAAACGTCAACACTGACAAAAACTGTCACTAAACCATCACCTATCAACAAAGGTAAAAAGTATAAAGGGTGGTATTTCAAAACAAAACAAAATCTACCCTATTTAAGGAATATGTAGAAAACCAACTGTCTCCACCAACTCCACACTAACACCATCTAAAGATTAAGTTTCACGTTACTTCTGTCCTGGGGAAACATAGTTACACATTGATTCTTATACAGCTTAAGTTGCAAGGGTCAAGTCCAGCCTTACATCTTAATAATAGATGAAGAGTACCTGTAAAATATTAAATGAATACAAACATTTAAAGCAATATAATTTGTTAAAATTATGTATATAAGGTGCATAGAGGTGTTTATATAGAATACACACTGGCAAATCTCTTGCTAGTAAAGCAGGGGTGGTTTTGTTATAATGCAAATACTGTAAACTTTCCAGAGGAAAAATGTCCCTGCTAAATGAAGATAATACAAAAATTTAAAGTCACCTTTCCAAGTTGCTTCAGCTTAGATGACAACAAATGTGGAATGGAATTCAAGGTATGTTACACAGTTTTTTCTGATGCCTGCAACATTTACCAACCTATTCACATGCTAATTTAAGATCTAAATGATGGTTTATATATATTTGCATCCAGGTAAAACAATTACGGATTTCCTATTACAATCTTATCAAATTACAGAATTTTTGGTGAAGAAAAATATGACTTGTAAAATCTCAAGCTATTTGCATTGGCACAAAATAAGTGGGGAATTCATGAATAATCATAAAGGTATATTCTGACAGAAAAATGACAACACCACCCCTTTCAGAAGGACCATATCTTTCTTCACATTTCAAGAAGAGTTTTTTTTCAAATTCATAATTTTATTCTTAAAGAATGCATGCAAAATCATCTGGACACCTAAAAAGTAGGCAGAAATGTAAATCCAAAATGAAATTCAAAGTGACTACTAGAGATTCAAATCTATGTCAAAGGGTAGCTTTTTCAAAGTCTTAAATATTTTTATTGGGCTCATGAGACTGTTGTAAAATTTAAATCCTGGTCTTTATAGGAATTTGCACTCAAATATGTCAAAAATCTGCATGTCATTTCTCCCATTATGCTGGTGACTATGGTGATGTAGTGCATAAAAAGATACTTGCTAATATTGTTTAGGTTTTTCTATAGCACCCGTGGTCTTTCATCTATAGTTTCACAATATGGAGTTTCTTTAGATCTATTTTGATATCTATCTTGTTGAGATCTATTCACATGATGAAGCTGCTTTACAGAGCTTGACACTGTCCAAAGAGAAAAGTCTCACTCTTTCCTTCGCAGAATCATAGAATTGTCTAAGTTGGAAGGGACCCTTAAGACCATCTAGTCCAACCATCAACCTAACTCTGATAAAAACCATACTAAACCATGTCTCTAAGCACTATGTCTACCTCTCTTTTAAATACCTCCAGGGATGGTGCCTCAAACACTTCCCTGGGCAGCCCATTCCAATGTTTAATAACCCTTTCAATGTAAAACTTTTTCCTAATTTCCAATCTGAATGTCCCCTGCTGCAACTTGAGGCCATTTCCTCTTGTCCTATCGACTATGACTTAGGAGAACAGATCAACCTCTGCCTCTCTACAGACTCCTTTCAGAGTTGTAAAAAGCTGTCATTTCTCCAGGCTGAACAACCTCAGCTCCCTCAGCCTCTCCTCATAAGACTTATTCTCCAGATTCCTCATCAGCTTCTTTGCCCTTCTCTGGATCCGCTCCAGCACCTCTGTCTCTTATTTGTGGTAAGGGGCCCAAAACTGGACACAGTACTCAAGGTGGGTTCACATCAGTTCAAAGTACAGGGGGATGATTGCTTTCTGAGTCCTACTCACCATGCTGTTCCTGATACAGGCCAGGATGCTGTTGGCCTTCTTGGCCACCAGGCACACTTTAGCCGACATGTTGACCAATACCCCAGGTCCTTTTCTGCCAGGCAGCTCTCCAGCCACTCTTCCCCAACCTGTAGTGTTGCATGGGGTTGTTGTGAACCTCATCCCATTGGCCTTGTCCCATTGATCCAGCCTGTCCAGATTCCTCTGCAAAGCCTTTTTATCCTCAAGCATCTTTTTCTTCCTTTAATCTTGGATTCATAATCACACTGTGTCCTTGGAGTAATTCCTGCCTTTAATGAGATACCACTGTGACCTGGTTTAGTTGTAATACTTGCAGAAAACTGATGAGGACAAAAAAAACCAGAAAGATGTTTTTCATGGGTTAGTTATCTGCATTTTCCTCATGCAATGAAATAGCATAATGGAGAATACAGATCTCAAAAAAAAAAAAAAAAAAAAAGTGGAAAGAAGCAAAATATGGAAAGGTGGTAAGAAAAACAGGGATTCCATTTTTTATTTTGGAAGCATCAAGTCTCCCAATCAGCTGAGTACTTCATGGAACTGCAGCCTCTTCATCACTCCTCCAAGGCCTAGCATTTGAAACAGATGCTGTACTTTATAGTCTCATCACATATTTTTAAGAACTTCATCAAATTTGTCATTTACAGAGTAAAAAAATCACGTGATGATTAGAGCTAGTAGTTCACAGAGTTGGGAGCACATTGTCTTAGCATTATAAGTCTACCTTAGATCAAGAAGACTCCCATTTCTCTGCACTAACTACAGATATATAAAGTATCTGGCTCATACTCATGCATTTCTAGCATGGAAAGCTACATTTGGCTGTATAAATCAAGCACATTGTTTTCCTGCACTCACAGAGCTAGAGGCCTGAAGGCAATTAGATTATCAAGCCTGACCTTTTTATATGTCATAATATATGTCTCTGTTATTCATGTTTTCACGGCGACAAAAACTGCCAGGTTTACTTATAAAGCATTGATGGTCCCTCTTTGCTCTGTTCTTTTATTTTTTTTCCTTCTCAAATGCATAGAAAGTGATGTTTGTCTTTTCCTCTAGGAGATATATTTTATATTTGGAAAAAAAAAAACTAGCTGAAGCCACAAAATGTCTTTTTTTCATTTCTACTTTTAGCTCTATATTGGGCCAAATACAAACACTCAAAGGCATTATATTTCCAGTTTTCCACTTTTAAAACTTTGTTTTGTACTTTTCACACAATGAAAGAAAACACAAATTGGTTTTTCTTTTTTAAGCAGGTGGCACCAAAGTAATTGTAGGAATCTCCATAGATGCAAAGACTTCAGCACCTAGAAAAATATGAGAGGAGCTGTTAGATTACAATTAAGCATCCATGAGAATCAGTGGAAAGACATATTCTTTAACCAGAAACAAAGTTCATTTAAAAAAGATTTTAAAGATGCAAACTGGTACAGGTGCAGGATATGGACTTTTTTTAGAATCTGCCAGGGGAGAGAACATTTGAAATTATGAATTTACATAGGGACAATGAGAATCAAACAAACAATTTATTAGTCATGGCTTTGGAAGAACATGAAGTTTGCATATACAGTAGATTTATATAATTCATCAGCTTCAGGATCCTGAATCCATTTCTTTTACAGCTACTTTTTAGTTTTCTTATGGTTTTCAGATATAGTGAAATGTGTAAACATTTTCTGTATAATGATATGAATTTAGATTTTTATAAAGAGTCTTTAATTCCAAGGCATAAAAGTGACAATCACATATTTCAACAAGTATTTGAGAGAAATATATATAAATTCAATGTAATATTACTACATTATCTTGATTTTTGATGTGTTAATGCCCTCAATATACTTTCTTCTAATTAAAAAAAAAAAAAGGCATGGAAAGGGGACAAAAAAAGGGAACTGGAAAACAAGGAAACATTTTGTCCTGATTCCTGGTTTACACTTGCTTGATTTTGCCAAACTTTGGGTGTTAAGTGTTTAATGAACTAAGCTCCATGTGTAAACTAGGGGAAGGAATCTTCTCAAGGCAAGTGATTCCTCCTTAAGGCAGATTGCTTAGGTAAATAGGATGCAATATTCACTTGTCAATAAAAAGAGACACAGTCTGAAGCAACCCAACTTTGTTCTCTGGTGGTTCAGGAGGGCTGGATATTCATCCTAGACTTTTAGTCAACTAGAACTCAGTCGGATGAACTCTCTGATTTTTTCACTTTCAGTTAAGGGCAGGCAACTATTTAAACTAGAGTCCCTTCCAGAACTGAGTGATGCTATTGTCTCTTAATCTATTCCCTTTCTGGTCTTTGTAAGAATAATGTTGTCAGAACTGAAGCTCCTTATTTTAGAGTCTTGCCAGGACGTTCTTTTGCTGTAATTTACTACCAGTACTTTTTATAAGATATTTCTTGAGGGTAATAGCTCCAGTTTTGCATTACAGAGTACTGACATCAGGAGCTGCTGAAACTATTAAATACTTACTGGGTCTAAATGCAGCAGGTCCTTAGAAAAATCAAGTTTTTATTAAGTGATATATGAATATTATTCATAAAGCATCTCTGTCTCCTGTTTTTCATGACTCTCTGAGCCTAAACTGGTTGAGAATGGATCATAAGGTAAAGAGGGTGAAGACAGCTGTAAGGACTGTCAGAGAAGTGGGATGTAGTAAATAAAAATTATGACAAATATGTAGATAGACTGTGTGTACATGAAAAATGTTACACAGTCTAATATTAAATCTTTAAAAGACCTCTCAAGATTTCTAAAGCTAAGAAATAAAGAAAAGAAAATGTCTTCAACCCTTCTGAAACTCCATTATTGTATTCAGTAAATCTTCCTTCTTACTTCCAAATAATCAATTTTGCAACCTTTGTGAAAGCTGTGAAACTAAAGGCATTTTGAATAAAATGTCTGGGTACAGGGAAATAGTTATAAGGTGTTAAAATCTATATGAAGAGACATTGAGATTAAATTGACATATAACCAAAAGGAACTTGATAGTAAAAGCAATTAAAGACTGTATGTTGTATCCCAGATATCATTAGAGCAACCTCCTAGCTCTGAAAATCCAAATCTGATTTTGATATAGATACAAGAAGTAATTCCTGTTTGTATGGCATTCATCAAATTATATTTAAATAACACTGTAAATTTTGAATATATTATGGACACAGTGGTAACTGAAGGAAGAAGAAATCTGTTTCTTCATCACCAGTGCCTGTACAATTTTTACCTAGTGTATTCCCATGAGAAGCAAAGTCTTATATGCATCCTTTATATCATCCTGTATCATTTACCCTACATTTGCAGTTTATCAAGATCTGTTTCAATTTATAAAATATGATGATAATGATGAAGAAATTTTGCCAATCCAGCCAATCTTTTCCTCCTGCATGAATCTTCAGTGAATTTGTAATGATTAATATGTGACAATGCCACCCTTCCAATAGCAACAACTTGCGCTTTCATAAACAAAGGATTTTGAATTAATTCAAGGTGCAAGCAGATGGAGAAGTTGGCTCATGACACAGAAAGCTGCTTTTTGATCAAAATGAAATTAAGTACACTTTTTCTTGACAGTTTTGTGTCTCTAAAATGAAAGTTCTTAGAAGGTTTCTCTTAATTGTCCATGACTCTGCAAAAAAGTAAATTCTGCACACTTAATTTAAAAGCCAACAACAAACAAACAAATCCACCTAAAACCACTTTGTACATCTTAATTGTGTGCAGTTATGCTACAGCAACAGTGAGCTATCAAATAACTTGCCTTCAGCAATTTAAATTCACCAATATTGTGTGATACTGAATTCTCATGATACATAACAAATAAAAAGGTTTAAAAATAATAAGACAGACTGAGAAAGACTAATAATATTTTGTTATTCCTGTTATTTATTAAGACCTATTCAATATTCTGACTATCTGAGCACTGATTTTTTTTTATTTATTTATTTTTATTTGTCTTAAGAAACCATTGCATTCCTTTCTGAAGCAAAATATTTAGGTGAAATATAGTATACCTTATACATCTAAACCTCCTAAGGTCTGGACCATTAGAAGATGATTCTCAATGAGCATAATCAACTTTTGGTGAATTAAATAATTGAACTATAAAATGTTTAGATTTGCACAGCTTCTAAGGAGATGATTTTGCATACACACATATGTTAATATTTCATGTGCCACTCATTTAGTTGAATTTAGTTCATTATTTTTGTTTAAAGCAAAGCACTCACAAAACAATGAATATGTTCTCAGTCTCTTTCTTAATAATATATAGTTTGTTCAAATTTCAATTTAATTAAAGACTATCTATTAGTCATCCTTAAGAGCACATTTTCTCTTGCAAATTAAACTTATATAAAGTGATTTAATTACCTTGAAATATATTCTTTGTAAAAACTATCCCTTGGATTAATTTTGGCAATGAAATCCCTGAAAATAAAAATATAATAATATCTGCTTTAGAAAAATAGCAAAAATAGATAAAATAACAGAAAAACTACCTGTTGGACACTTGTCACAACCATAATCCCATTTTTAACAAATATACTATTATTATCTGCATGATCTAATAGCTGGATGCCTCTTTGGGAAAATTTCAGCAACATAGAATGATATCCACTGTATCCACTGTCATGTAATCAAATTGCACGTCCTTCTCCTTGGTATCCAAAAATAGATACGTGAAATTATTTTACCTATAGCTACTGAGTATTGCACATGGGTTTTTTTGATGATATGTGAAGGGTAGAGTATAAGAATTTACAACTAATCAAAACACCTATTCTTTCAATAGATTATTTTTCACTCTGCCTGAAAACAAAGATTAAAAAAAACCCAAACAAACAAATAAACACACTAGGCTGGAGGTATTTTGAAAGTACTCTTTGAAGACAGACAAATGACAAGAAAAAATGAGGGAGTGGATTTGCATAAATTATTTGGACTACGAATTCACCAATAGAGCATTTCCTTACATTTCTAACAATTCACAATAAAATATCAATAGAAAAAGACACAGACACAAGATAAGAGTGTGATTATTAAATTCTGGACAAGACTTTCTGGTGCTGTCGCTCCAGAGCAGACCTGAGAATAAGAGATGGATGGACCAGTGACTCTGCCTTGGCAAGTAGCAACTGATGCACTGCATGGAGGGTTCTGCACTTCCCTGCAAGGAGGTTTGTTTCAAGGGGTTCTTTCTGCATTTCATGGCAAAAATTCTTTGACAGTAAAGGCCAACTTTTGAAAATACTTTTGAAAATACTCCTATTAAGTATAGTGACAAAATTTATATGTGCAAGTTTGCCTTCTGTTACAGTATAGTACTTTTTCCCTGGAGTTTAGAACATACTCAGAAAATGAAACATTGTTTTTCAGTATTATGAAAAATAACATGGAAACAAACATGGAAATGCAATTGCTCAAAAAATAATCTTTTCCGTAATTCATTATTCTAGATCAAATCACTGGAAGAACTACAGTATTGAACAATAAAAGAAAAATACTATCAAAGTGCATTAGTGATATTAGGCTACCAATGCATGATCTCCTTGTGAGATAAATGATGCTTGATAGGTCAAGAATGTTCTTTAGAAAAGTACAGAAATAGAGACAAAGAAGAATATTCTTTTACGTTCTCTTTGTACCATATCTTTGTAACCTATTGCATACATTTAATTATCTGCCATTTTGAAAACTAAGTGTCCATCAGTTAGCTCTTAAACTCTGTTCTGAACTCCTACTGAAGTAAAGGTAGAAAAGAATCATAGCATATGAAATAACCAGCTCTCTTTCTTCTTTGTACTTGCTGCAAAGAAATAGGAGGAAACGACAGGGGAAAAAAAAATAAAACTAACAACAAAATAATATAAAGCCTTTTCTTATTCCCTGATGTCAGAATAAATGCTATTGAAATCACACACACAGAAAAAACAACCCTTTGTCTAGAAATCTGTTACTGCAGAATAAAGGAGGACCACTCTCAAAGAAGGGGGTCAAGTAGTGAATATGAAGCATTGCCTTTTACCAGCTGTTGGAAAGGGAGACAAATACAATCACTTTGTTGGTGGTAAGCACCTGAGTTTGCTCTGAATTTCACTGCACGCCTTTCCTTTTGAATCAATGTCACATGTGTTGTAATGAGGAACGCAATTATCAAATCAGCTCTGTGAAAGTATTATTTTTAGTGTTATTCAGAAATTAAGACACTAGTAAACAGAGGGCCACATAACTCAGAAGAGAGAGAGGGCATAATCTTGTATAACTGTAGTTAAGTGCAAGGTAAGCTAAGGAAAGAATTTCTGTTTAAAAATATTTTATTAAAATATTTTATTATATATTTTATTATTATATATAATATTGAAATATTATAAAAGTAATACTAAGAGGTTTAGATAGCAATGCTTAGTTGAACAGAAATTTGCTTTAAATCTTTTATGTCTCAACCAAAACCATTTGGAGGCCTGATGAAAACACCTCAAATGATTTTTGAAGAGTTTTTGGTTTAGACCCATGAATCTTTGCCCACCTATTGACTTAACAGCAACTGTAGCAATATGTAACATTAATACAATTTAGACCTACTTTCATTTGTCAAGAGTTGAAGAAAACTCTGTTTTTAGTTATTACAATCTGCTAAAGTTTGCAGACAGGGAAATAAAATAAATTAAGTTGAATTGTAATCCTATAGTTTGGGATGAGTAACATTTCATTCTGTTTGTGCCAAAAGCTTTCAGCAGGAATTGGTGGAAAGCATGTTAATCACAGCAGACAAACAAGAGTCTGGCGCATTATAGATATCAGAGAGTTCCATAGTGTCCTGGCAAAGAGTTTGTCAGTGTCTATGCAACATAAAGCTGTATTTATTCTGATTAGAAAATAGAACAGATTAAATTAAAGCAACAGCTTTCTTTTAGTTTAATTTAGATTCTGGCTTAAAGAGTAAAAACTGGAAAATTTGCAGCTAAAATTGAATCACAGAATCACAAAATGGTAGGGGTTGGAAGAGACCTATGGATACCGTCTAGTCCAACTCCACTGCCAAAACAAATTCACCTAGAGCAGGGTGCACAGGAACATACCCAAGCGGGTTTTGAATGTCTCCAGAGAAGGACAGGCTGTTCCAGTGCTCTGGCACCCTTCATATTAGGATTGTACTTCCTGTATTCCAGCTGGTGCCTGATGCCCCTTGTCCTGTTGCCAGGCACTACTGAAAAGAGTCTGGCCCCATT
>JAOXNG010000001.1:139250945-139264426 GCA_028566535.1 Scolopax minor | reverse complement strand
AGTGGGTGGAATTCTCCTCCATCAGTCAGCCACCAGGCAATGTTTATGGGTCGTTAGGACTTGCCAGTGTTTCTGCTTCTTCTGTTCCTTCTTCTGGTCTCTGCTTCTTCTGCAATCTTGTTCACCCACATCCCCTCTTTACTTCTTGTGCACCTCCAGCTGCCTCACTGGCAGGGCAACATGAGAGACAGGAAAGTTTTGACACTGTGCAAGCACTCCTCAACAATAACTTAAACATCCCTCTATTACCAACACTGTTTTGCTCACAAATAATTATGAAGATAATTAACTCTATCCCAGGCAAAACCAGTACAGGGAAAAAAAAAAATTAAAATCATAAATCTTATGCACTATGACAGAGAGTATATTTCTTTTAATCATCCATAAAAGAACAATATATTTAAAATTATGTTTTTAGCTTAATAGATATAGAGATATATTATAGAGATATAATTTTTTTTCTTCTAACTACTGAATGCACTGGAAAGAGATGGATCATACTGATTTGAATCAGAAGACAGAGGAGAACTAAATGGGTTACAAAACAATTTTTATCTCTCAATAGGTGACTGCACTTTGGAATTAAATGATGTGACTCTCATACAGATGCCATATACTTAGCAAAGTTTGTGAAATTATCCTATTTACTCTGATGGATAAGAAGTTCTTAAGTGCAAGATTATTTTTATTTTTCAGACTTACATGATTAGTCCAGATTTATTGTCCTTCTAAGCATCGCTATGTGTCATAACACCCTCCAGCTGTCCTCAGAAGGTAAGCTTTTATTAGTTCACATTTTAGAAGAGATAATAAAGCAACCCAGTAAAAGAATTCATCCTTCTGGTAGGCTAGATACTCCACTATAGCATGACCTCTGCTTTGGATGTTCTGGTCCTTGTTGAAACATATTTTACATTTTCCTTCAAAATTCTACCTTTTACATGCTCCTACTTGAAAATTATTATATTCCATGGGAATAAAATAATAGCTCAACTGTAAAATTAAAGAAAAACAATGGGGAAAAAACCCTACAAACAATCTTACAAACAAAAATTCCAACCAAAACCAACACCCCTTATGCAGCTTAAAAATTAAAACTAGTGCATTTTTCAGTTCAACCACTTGCAGTGGTTTTCCTTAGAAATAATGGAGGTAGTCAGTATGAGTAAAGGTAGCATTATAATTACATTTGTAATTATTATTTATTTATATTATTCAAATTATTCAAATATCAGTAACAGTAAAATATCACAGTTCAGTAAATCAACAAAACTGTCAAGTAAAATCAGTAACTGAGAGAAATATATTACTAGTCTGTTTACTTGACATACTCTGTTACCATGAGTTTGAAGGTTTTTGTAAGATTATTTTTATGAGACTATGGTGTTTTTTAGAGTCTGAATGGAAATACTGAAATCCAGTGGAAAGTGGAACATGAATTATTTTCCTCACTCATCTATAATCCTGAATTTACAAATCACAGAATTCAAGAGTGGCAACTGGACAAATTGCTGCTTCCTTCCTCTCAGTAGAAAGGAACAAAAATGTAATAAATATTCTCTATCCTATACTGGAGATCTGCAAATATTCAGCAGGGTCACTTTATTGTCTTAAAAGTATTAGTCAGACTGTAGAAAAATTCAAAGATATATCAGTTTATCTGTTTATATCAGTTTATCTTGATCATTTTATCAAAGAAAGAAAAACAATATTTCAGGATTGCAATTGTCATTGATGTAAACTTCACAATAAAGTGAATATAACTAGAATTAGTGAAACACAATTAACTATTGAAAATCAAAAGTTTCCTAGTTCTCTTTCAGGGTTTTATTATGACAAAAGGTGAAAATAATATTTGATTACTTACAGTATGACTATAACTAATATCATCACATGATTTTGCAAAGACATAAAGGTTCTGTGTAACAGTAGATTTGCGTTGCCTGTTGCTGTGTTTGGCTAGGAAATGCTAAAGAAAGGTCATAAGTAACAACGTTTGTAGCAATACAGAAAGTTAAAAGTTTTGGCTAAAATTTGGAGATCTGCATAGTTTTCCAAATCCTGTGTACCACAGATGTGATTTTTTATTAAGAAGTGAAGTTACAAAAATTAAGTGCCCATATTTTAAGAAACATTAGTAAATTAGCTGTAGAGGTCACCTCAGTTCAAAGTTTTCACATTACAAAGACTATCTTTCTTTCCAGAACCCTGTTAGAATTAATCAAAATGGTCTGACTGAAATTTTTTTGAAAGGAATATTTGCATAGACACACAAAGCCTGTCTGAATAAATATTTAGTGAAGACATCCTTATAGTTTTCTCTTTCTTTCTTTTCTTTCTTTCTCTCTCTTTCTTCCTCTCTCTCTCTCTCTTTATTTTCTTCCTCTCTCTCTTTTTCTTTTTTAATTACAGGAGTCACAACAATTTTCATGGCTTCACTTTCTTTCTATTTAGATAAGACCAATGAGATCTTAATTGTGTTTTCAGGGAAAATGAATCAATAAAAAGTTTTCCCTTAAAGATGATGCGTCCTTAACGCTGTCTTGTTCAATGCTTGCCACACAGTACAACAGAATAACATCTGTTATAACACCTGTGGCATAACAGCAATGTTATGTAATTTTTCTTAAAGCAAGGCCAGGTGGAATTTAAGAAATGACATATAGGATACAGAATAGTTGTGTATATGCTTCTAAACATATCTGCTAAGTTATAAATGGCATATTTTTGTTATAATTTGCATGTGAGATTTTTTCCTACAATTGCCTCATTTATACCTAAATCTATATATTAATCTTGACCCAAATTCTGCCTGACGAATAGGATTCAGACTCCTAAAGAGAGGTATATATTGCCATTTTTGATGCAAGATATCCTGTCTAGCCTCTGCCTGCTGCTCCAGAATGATTCTGATTTCCTTTAGATTATGTTTTACACTTTTACAAATGTCTGGAAGATCGTAGGTAAAAATGTAATAAAATCAGAATCTTTACTTGAGAGTTCGATAGCTTCAAGCAAGCAAACGTCCTAGTCACCCTATAGTGCTTCACATCAGTGTCATATATTTTTCTCTTCTACTAAAAGTAAGTGACATTATAGCTAATACTGTACTAATTGTTCACAAACCTTAAAATTTGCCTTTACAAGACATACATGATTTTTTTGCTAAATGACTAATTGTTCTCAAGTGCTCTCTTTTGTCTTTTTTCTTTTTTATTATATTATTGCCTACTATTTACTTTCCTTTATTTAATCATAATGACTTTTTTCAGCCACAGGTTACACAAACAAGATTAGAATTAATAGCCATTTAAGAAAATACTCCACTATACATTGAATTATCTAAGCCAATATATTTTCTCACTTTACATTGCTGGGAGACGTTAATTTTGTATGTGCACAAAGAAAGGAATGGATTATTCTGCTATGACTTCTGTGCAGCAGACACAGTTCTTGAGGGCTTAGGCACATAAACCACATAAACCTGAATATCAGCAGCTAGTACTTTTTGAGAAAATTCCCTTGAGCATACCACCTAACCTCTAGCAATTGCTATAGAAGGCAAAACTGCAACAGGTCTCCTGTTGTGACATTTCTTATAACTTAAGGAGATGTCATGCTTCATACCTCAAATGGTACAAGACATTTATAACTAAGCAATCAAATTCCACCCATAAATCCGGGCAGTAACCAGTTTTGGAATTTTATGCACATCAGAGCTGTCTTCGACTTAAACTAAGGATATTGGTTTGCACTAGATTTAAATTTGACGATGGCTTAAGTCTGTGAACTTGCTGTACACCTGGCAGTCCTGAAAGAGAAGTTGTTAATCAGTCACTGAAACTTAACTAATATGTCTTAACTTTCAAGGGCTTTATTAGATTGCGCTTGCTAACTATTCAATTTAGAGATCTTAACCAGCTAATTCACAGCTTGACGAGCAATTTTACATATTCCTGCAATCTATTATGTAGAGACACTTGAAAGTCCTTTGACAAATACAGACACCTGCACTGTGACATATGTATAGCTAATCTGGTCATTTAGAATGTCTTTATTCTTAAAAGGAGAGAAATAGGTACTTTCAGAACATAATTAACTTAATCCAGATGTCATAACCTGAAACATGTATTAAATGTGCATTAAAAGAACACATTTCTCTCCAGTGACTATCTCAGGCCACTGCCACTGTCCAGTAACTCTCTACTAACCAAGATATCCAGACTTTGATTCATTCCATTGCACAAACATCTCTGCCTTTCAAGGTAACCTAAGTTATTCAAGTGGCTGCATTGGACTGGCAGAGAAGAACCTACAGCTGCATTGCTTTGGATCAGCTCCTGGAGACGAGGCCCCTATTTTTAGGTAACTAAACTGTTCCCCTTCAAAGAGAGTCAACTTCTGAATTAGACAAGTTCAGGTGGCTGCAATGTAGACATCTATGTGTGAGCTACATATGTACGTTCTCACTATAGAGAAAGGATCTATTCAGTAGCCTATGCTTAGATATCTAGCACCATGTGAAATATTTTACAATATTTAAGTTTATTTTCAAGGTCACTTTGAAGTGGCTTGCATTTCCCATATGTCTCACATCATAGACAATATTCCCTGTGGATGTCTTGACACTCTGCAGCATCTCAGATGGTATCAGCTTCCCATGGGACCTTGTTGCTAGAGAATGCCTTGCTGTCCACCTGCTCTGGGGTGGCTTTACGTAGGAGAATCTCTCGGTTCCCCGAGGAAAATCCTCCCACACCTTCCATGTCCGCCTTACCTGAACCTGTTTCACCCACCTCGATAACTACTGGGTGACATGGTGAAACAGAAAATTCATTCAATTGTGAAAGAACACAAGTGTTTACTTGAGGTGTTTCTTCCCCTGACACAAAGAGAGGGTGATGTCAGTTATGTCCTAAGCCAGGCTGTATATTTGTAATACTCACTTGAAGACACCACAAAGTAGGGTACAGCACACAGGAAGAACACTAAAAATAAACACAGGAAATCAAATACCCTTCTGTGTGTATAATAATGTCTTTGATATGAAGAAAGAAAATAAAAGTATATTCAAAGAGTGTAAATACTCCAACTGTCATAATAATATTGGTCTTAAAGTTGTCTAAAAATTTATTTTGGTGTAACATTTCAGATTAATTAGATTTGTATAGGTCTTTCCACAAAGTAAAGTAATTTTTAGGTAAATTAATCTTTTTTTGCTTGTTTGCTTTGTTAATTAAAGATCTAGACGTCATTAAACTGGTATAATAATCTCAAGAGAATAACAAACAGAAAGCTAGACATAAATTATTGTAGGAAAATGATAGCAATTGCATTTTCTGTCACTGGATACCAATAGTCAAGAAAATTCAAATATTTGATCAAGAAAGCCAATAGAATATAAATTATTGAATTATTTCTTCAGAACTGGCAATCATTTTAGTCAGAAAGTTTTGAAATTAAAAAAACAGAACTTAATTTTTTCATATTTTGAGCATTTCACTCTTTTTAAACCCATTTTAAGAGATACCAAAAAAAGAACATAATTGTTTCAGTGATCTAAGAAAAAAAAGATAAGAAAAGACTTTATCTACTCTAACTAAATAAAGGCCAAAGAAACACAGTTAATAAAACTGTTTCAACTTACTAATTGATTGTAAAGAAGAATCAAGTAGATTTGTTAAAGCTGATGTATGGAAGTATAATTGAGTGTAATCAGACAAGATGAGAAAACAAAATTAAAACTGAATGAGGAAAGATTTGATAACACTCAGATCTATTAGCATGCAACAACTTCTCAAGGGAAATTAAAGAAAAATAATTGTTTCAGTGGTTTGAAACCAAAGTGGACAAAGCAATGCAGATAAATCTGCATTAAGGTGGTGACAGCATAACCTACTATACTGGAATGTAAACAATCTTGTGAGCAAAAAAATTTAAGAAAAACTAAGGAGTTAATGATGTCCTTCTCACTGCCATCCAGGGAAGTGCTAGTTCAGGCACTCCATAATTACTTCCTTATTTCAATTCATCACCTTTTCATTATTACATGTTGTAAAATCCTGATATTTTACCTCATAAAGATAAAATTAATTTAACATAGCACAAACTTAAACTGTAAGAAAATCTGTGATAATATCAACTTACAATGTTTCTCATATGTGATTAGAATTTTAAATTCTAAATGAAAGAAAAGTAATTAATAGAAAATTTCCAGTAACTTTCCACTAACAAAGCTAAGTTCTGGCTTTGAAGGAAAAAAAAAAAGACAGAGAAATTAAATATTTAATTTAATTATAAAAAATACTCTATCTATGCAAAACCCAAGTTTAGGATTACTTGGCTTTGCAATCCCCTGATAGTAACAGTAATCAACCTTTGTTTAAGTACCAAATAGAAGCCAGAGTGGTCTATCAGTTCATAAAATCTCTACTAGTGTCAGAAAGCAAATTAATTTTCCCTTTTGTTATCCAGTTTAACATAAACTTTCCCAAATATGGGAAAAAGCAATGGTAACATTTTTTCTCAAAATCAGGATTTTCTGTTTACATATCTATGTTTATTCTAATAACAAGTCAGTTATTGAATTGGTTCTTTTTCATATGATAAATAAATCTATGGTAATCTTCAATAGCAACAATTTCGCAATGTGTGAAGTTGTTGATGCATATTCATACTAGCAAAAGAATAATTCTATTTGATTAAAATATTCCCATTTAAAATAAGTGATGAGATATTGATGAGAAAGTAATGGGAGAAACTAAAAGACTTATTTTTGGGGTGTTTTCTATAGTAAAAATAATTCTATATAGAAAGCATTCAAACACGAGCATTTGTGTACAAGATATGGTTACATTCCATTTAAATTTTGCTTGTAAAGGAATAAGAATTGTACTCTTCTACAATCATAAAAAAAAAATAAAAAAAGGTTAAAGTATAAAAAAAACCCCAGAGAACAATGGGTTTATAAATACTGAACTTATATCCGGAAATAGCTTTCAGAAAAGATGGTTTTGCATAGATAATTTCTTAAGTTTTTTCTTCATTCTAGATAAAAGGTTGAAGTTTACAGAGATATTCAGAGGTCTAAAGCGTAATTTAAATCCGAGTTAACAATCCTTTAAAACAAATCCTGTTTAATTATTCATGACCTGGGAGTTAATGGGAATCTAAATTTCTGCCTCTAATAATATAATTCTTTTACAATGTTTCTATTGTTTTGACTGCTCATTTTTGGCTCTTACATCAAAAATATGTACATACAAATTCTCAGGAGATGGTATTTCTTTAATACAAAACTTTCATTCCCAAAGTAAATGTTGTGGCAGCTTAATTACAGGAGAAAAGTTAAACAATGACATTTTTTTCCTTTTATAGACGTGTTTTAAAGAGAAAGAATTAACAACCCATACAAATTTTTAGGTTTTTTATGAAAGATTTAGTTTACTTGTTAAGTAGTTTTCAGCTTCCAAAATGTGCCTACTTCAGGACTGGAATAGAAAACAAAATTCAAGATATCTGTTTTCTCTCTTCCCTTTGGTATTTCCTATTGGTTAACTAGTAAATTTAAGCATTTTTCATGATGTACCAGCCAATAAAGATTGTACTTTTTGAATGTTGTAGTTGTTTCTTAGCTCAGTATTTGCATTTACTGCTATGGGTGAAACGCCATAAATGCAATGCATTTGATATGGATGTAGCCCATGAGTAATAAATCTCAGGGTTGTGAGCCCTCACCCTTCAGGAAGGGTGAACTACCATTCTAGTGTTTCCTCTCACCTTCTAGTTGAGAGGGAAAAGGAGGGAGGGTTTTATCTGAGTTTGGATCCTTCTTTTGAAGAGTCCCTATATGTGTTGGTATATCTTGGTCTTGCCAAACACCCAGCAGATGATGTATTCAAGATTCAATTTTGTTTTGTGTAAGGGTGGGTAGAGGGTCAACTTTCTAGAAAATAACTGGCCCTCTTGAACTGACATTTAAAGTTCTCTGACTGAAAAAAGGTAGTGAATTTGGTAGAAGTACTCAGGTTGGCTTATAAAGCCATTCCAGCTTTAAAGCCCCATGGAACCCATGTTACAGATACAAACTCCTTTTTTTTTTATGTTCTACAAACATAACCCCTGCTACCATGAATTCTTTGTTACCATTTTTTACTTCCTACCTGATCAATAAAATAGGATAAAAAAAAAAGAGCAAAATGGGATAAAACACTATTGTAATTAGGAATACTCCAAATTTACAATTCTAACTGAAAGGAAACAGAAGCAAAAATTCCAGAACCCAACATTTCTTGGTAATGGATGGAAGGTGAAAAGACATACATGTTTTCAGTTTAGTTAGATGGGAGACCCTCTTTCATATAACAAAATAGGTAAAAACCATGAAACTCTTTGAACAGATTCATAACAGGGATAAAGATGAGACTGAATTAGTAAATACGAGCTCCCATATTAACTTCATTTGAACATTTTTGTCTGAATAGTTCTCAAATGATCTGTCAGTTTGATGCTTGGAGAAGAGAGAATGGAATAAGAATTTTTTTCCACTCTAAGGCTTGGGGTTTTTTTCTAATATGCATTGGTCTGCATCATCATATTTATTATAGCGACTACTATCCCCATATGGAAAATGGCGTCAGGTAACACACACAGTAATAAATTAAGAAAACATAGAGAATTTTCAAAGTGATATTGAAGCAATACTTACACTAGCTTTACTCAAATATTCAGGACTGGCAGTAGGGCAAATAACCATGCAAAGAAAAGATCTGCCACCAGTAGAAGGTGTTGCTGAAACACGATCACCTGGAGAAACAGGGTATAGTTAGAACATCTGAGTTCTAACAACTTTAAATAATTCCAGTGTTTGAGTAAGACCTGATTTGAAGTCAAGAAATGCTACAGAAAAATGTGATACCTTGCTGTCAGATGGCCTGCACCAAAACATCCAGTAGATATACTAAAATTAGAGAGCTTCAAAGCTTTCACGCTCTGTTGTGGTGTAAGTGTTTTCAATATAGCTAACGCTGATTTATATCTAAGTTAGAAAAAACAGATTTTTAATAAACAAATGATTTTGATTTATGGAAATAAAAAAAAGGATTTCATATATGTGAGGAAGTTCACTGTCTGATCTCAGGTTCACTTACCATTATTCATGTAACAGGCAATTATAGTTTGCCATTGAAAGTGAACTGAACTGGTGAATGCAAGCCAACTGTAGCTCTTTCAATATTAATGTGAAGGCTTTTCATCAGATCCATTATTCATGGGAGAGTTTCATCAGCAGAACTTCAAGGAAAACTGGGTGCATGGCAGAACTTCTGAAGAATGTTTACATTTTGGAAAATATGAAATGAGTACACAATACATGGATTTATGTCAATGAATGAGATTAGGTTCCACTTTGGCTTCTTTCTATTGCCTTTAAAATAAGTTTGTGTCTGTCTGTGTATCTGTACATACACAGAAAGATACATAGAATTTTTGAGAGGTTTTTTAAGGTTATTCGAATACTATCTTTTCAGAAATTTGCTGTGATTTGGGAATTGACTGCAATGTAATTGTGTTGCTAAAAACATTTTGTGTAATAAACTAAGAAATAAATCTGCATTTTTTTTCTCAGTGTAATTTCTAGAAATAGTGTATGATTTCCTGAAACTATTCATTTGCATAGCACAGACACAGTCCTCATTTTTCTCTACATCTTTTTCTTTCAAACACTCTGAAAAGCAACACACTGTTGCCTGTGGGAAATCAGAAGATACTTCTCATTATCACTGGAGAATTTGTTTGTAAGCTTGTCCTTACATAAAATATTTTCAACTATTTATCTTTTGTGTTCCAAATATCAGTGGATATGCTGTATTAGGATGGAACAAGAAACACCATCACAGATGGTGATATATGGGAATGTGCTATATAGTGGGTTTTGATTTTCCCTTTTGACCAAGTCAGTTTATATTCTCCTGAACTGAACTGCCCTGCTTTGCTCTTTCCTTTGACTTATTCCATTATTATTGCAAGTGGTATTTCTCAAAATCATTCACCAAGACAAATCATTGTAACAAAAACATTTTTTTGGCCTACTCTGTGATTATCTCCAATCTTGAATGACTGAAACATGACAGAGCAGTTCAGCGTCAGATAAAATGAACATGCTATGCTGAAATGACGCTACATACAAAATAGGTAGAAAAATAAGTGGCCTGTCTTTAAGTCTATTTTCTGGTGGAAAAAACAAACAAACAAACCACAACAAAACCAAACCAAAGAACATTGAAACAAAACAGAAAAATACCCCTCCAACCAACACTAACCATCACTGTAGGAGATGCTGATTCTTTCAGACATAGAATTATTAAAAAAAAACCCCAAACTTTTCCTTCACCACTCTTATATTTCAGTATAAATAGAAATGTTGCTAAGAATTAGCATTAGCATTAGAATTTCACTCACATAATACCTATATTTCTGGATTATTGCTGCCAAATAAAGCTTTCTTAAAAGTTGAGCTAGTAACAGAGATTTAAAAAAAATATTTTAATGGTTATTTGAAATTTTATTCTAAAATATATTTTAAAATTTTAAACAATTATCTTCCTTAATTATTTTTCTAAGACATGCAATAGAAATGTCTCATTACAAGTTCTTCTTAAATCCCTAAATTATTTTATCTCAGTCATCCAGAATCACTTGCAAATGATCCCAGACAAAAAAAACTTAGAAAGCTATTTATGAAAATAAATTCCACAGAACTCTAAAATTTTGTTCTATAAGCAATCACTAAAGAAAATCTTCATAACTGTTAAAGGTGCCTTAATTGTTCTTTATAGAAAATTAGAAAAGAAAAGTTTTAAAATTGCAGTTTTCAATGACACAATAAAAATGAAGACTTGGGCTTGTTGCAGGTAGGTGTAGAGTCTAACTTCATATTTTAGTTTCCTGAATGTACAGATTGCACATTGGGACACTCAGTACATATGTATGCATATACCATATTCAACTGATTTTTTTCTTACTTTATTTCCCATAAAACTTTGCTTTTAGTATTTCCTAAGACTTAATTTATTCAATATAAAAGTAGGAACAGGCTTTCTCATGTTTCAGAAATTCTGTCCAAGCTCATTTAGCTCAGATTCTGTCTTGATTACATCATAAACAACTTATACCACTGAGGCCTTTTTAATTCTCTGGGGTAAGAAGAAAGCATAATTTTCCTGTTCTTTAGTAAGTTCTCCCTAGTGAGATACAACATAAATTTCTTTTAATTACCACTTTATATGTAGCATGGATATCACAGCTGAAAACAATTCCTAAAAATAAATTAAGATCATATATCAGCTAGACAACTTGTTTCACAAAGGTCTCATTTTATATTTCTCATTTGTTTGTTCTGATTCTTCAACACTAAAAAAAGAACAACCAATAGCACTTTCAGTAGCTAAAAAAGTAAATTAACCTGGGGATCCACGGGGATTCTTTGACATGCTATGTGACCTCTAAGAAACTTTTTTTTTATTTTATTCATACTAAGTGGCATAACTTTGAGGGCTAACTCTAAGAAATTAGGCCCAGACACTGTTGTAGGACATATTTTGCATATCTTTTGAGCATTACATGGTAAACACAGATATAATCAGTTAGAAGTGCACCAGCTTTCCTCTTATTCCCTCTTTCTCCACTAAATATTTGCAGAGAAGATGGGTCACTGATGGCTATGCTCCTGGCAGAACACAGCACATTATTAAAATGCAGAAGAATAAGTGAAAGCAGTGATTCTTTTACCTTCCTCAAGTTCAATACAACAACTTAGAGGTATTAGCATTAGCTCTCAAACAAAGCAGTTACAGTATTTTGGTATGAAGAAATTCTGAAGAAACCCTTGTGCTATTTTAGAAAGTTCCTGTCTGAACAGAAGAAATACCTACAATCCCTGAAAAATGACTAAGCATAAAAATAAATCTTATTACTTTGGTGTTGGAATTCTGCCATTTTTCATGTAATTCCAAATTCAAGCAGCAATGAGTTAGATGTAGCATATGGAGAACATGGCCACTATTTTTATTTTTAAATTTTTCAAAAGAAGGCAGACTCTGTGTCTATGTTTGTCTTGCTAGAGGTAGCCACAACAGTGAGCAACACCTGGACCACCAGCCATATGATGAAGGTTCACAGGTAGGTATTTAAATATAAGTATCTTAATCTGTGAGCTGGATCACACAGAGATGTTTACAATACATCTGCTTTCAACATGAATGCAAGCTGCCAAGGTTCCTGTAATCAGTTACCCAGTTATATAAATAGATTATCAATTATTGCAGAGCTGAATCTTATTAATTTATACATTTAGTGGAGATCATGAGGTAATTTAAATGACTAAATATAAGGGTTAGATGCAGTTGCTTCTAGTTGCTGATACAAGATGGCACACTTGTCTTGTCAAATCTCAATATTCCATGTAGGTGCCAATAACACTTTGCACCATTTAGAATAGCAGTTCCTCTAAATGTCTACATCAGGTGAAATGAATTGTTCTCCATTCCCCTCTGATTATATTGACTAGAGCAGACAGCTAGTCTGCACACTTTAAACATACATTTTAGTGTGAATTGCATTAACACAAGTGACTATATAAAAATCAGAAAGTTTCATATCTTCAGAGAATTCAATGAATTATTATTTTTTAATTAGCTTGAGAAAATTTTCAAAGAGAGGAGAACTTAACCAATTATCATATAGTTATTCTAGTAGAGGGTAGACTGAGTTTATGAATTATGATGTCTCAATTAGCAAATAATAGTTGCTTAAAAATCCTATGTTTCAGTACATGGCACTGAAACTAAAAACTTTGCAAAATAGCTTTTCCAGCTGTTTTCTTTAGTTGATATTGAAGTAGAGAAGTGGAGAAGGCAAGCTGTGTTTCAGCACACTGCTTATGAAAATAAGAATGCAAAAATAGATTTTATTATCCAGTCAAAATGACCTAAATAAATAGTTCCAGACAATAATCTAAATGCTACTTAAAACAGCAAAAGATACTCATCTCAGTCACAATCCTTGTGACAGACAGAAATCCTTGTTATCTGTCTAAAAATATATTCAGGGTTTGTATCTCTGAAGGAAAGCCAAAATTAATTAATTTTAAAATCCGTGTTCTTTTAAAACAGTTGTTCCCAACATTTAGAGGTAGTTTCCTTTTATCATCTCCCCTCAAATAGGGAATTACCAAGAACATTTTAGCTGTTTATTATATTTATTGGCCAAATAAGAATTTATTTTAAATAATAAAAAGTTGTTATATGCTAATTTAATTACAATGTATTTTTAGATAAATATTGGGAGATTATTTTGCTAAGCCAGCTCTTTCCTTCTAATTTTCCAGTCTGAACATTTTTTTTACATCAGCAACTTTACAAGTGGCCTTGAGGGACTTTAATTTCCTGTATCTTTTTTGAAAAATAATAGTTCCTTCCTACACC
>JAOXNG010000001.1:139235702-139250201 GCA_028566535.1 Scolopax minor | reverse complement strand
ATCCCATCCTGTCCTTCCTGAAGAGTCTGTAACCCTCCATTCCAACACTCCAGTCATAAGAACCATTCCAAATCATATTGGTAATGCCAATAAGATCATAGCCCTGGAGGCATGTGTATATCTCTAACTCCTATTGCTTGTTCCCCATGCTGCATGCATTTGTGTAAAGGCACTTCAGATGGGGATGACTTATTGGCTGGAATGGTTCAATTTCTTCGTGTTGGTCTCCAGGTGGCCTTCCTTTGTGTTGCTTTATCTGTGTTTCCTGGATTCCCATTGCCTCAAGAGCCTCAAGGACAGGCCTGGTGTTATCAACCCCCTCCCCCTTCACATCTAGTTTAAAGACAATGAGCTATTGTAGCTTATCAGGTTTTAAAATGAGATGAGGAAGCTAATGCATATATGTTCCTGGTGTGGCTGAGTTTTGACAGATGCAAAAATGTGTTCATAACCCTTCAGATTTGTTAATGTATTGGAAAATCAATTGCTAGCACATATTCAACTGCCTCCTGCTGACAAAATCCAGTAACTTGGTCCATTACTTTCCTTCAAGGCGTTAAGAGTAGTTATCAGTAAATGAAAAATACAGCAATCACTGTTAGCCACTTAAAAGATATATTTTTTTTTTTTTAATCTGATCATTAGTATGTTCTGTAATGTCTTCTTCAGAAAGGTATTCAGATGGACAAATACAGTTGTTTGGGAAAGAACTAGACAAAGTTTTAGGAGGTTACTGAAAAGCAAGGAAGATGATGTAACTATCTCTTTATTTAATTGATTGAAGTTGCTAACTATCTTCCTTATTAATGAAGTGGATCTTATTCCCATGTTGAATTTTGCAGGCAAGTCCATTCAAAAGCTTGGATTTCCCTGGGGAATTTTAATAAACATTTGTCTTCCTAGCTCATTGATATCACAAACTGAATAAAAAATTAGGAGAAAAAATAAAAAAGGTAAATCCAATAGTACATTACACAGAGATAATATCAAAAGATGAGCCTTTGGCAATGAGGAAAAGTAACACAAATTTTAATAATATCACAAGTTCCTTAACATTATAGTGGCCTATGGAAGATTTTTTTTTTCTCATGCTGCCTGTAAGAGTATTTCTGGGACACCTACAGTTCAAATATCCAGTCATAATGTCCATATAGCAGAATATTATTTAAGAGTTTAGAAATTGGACATTCTAAATTCATAAGGTAGAGAGTGGCAAAGGGGAATATAAAAAGGTAATTTTAAACCTCTTCCTTACATTTGGGTCTGCACTATTATAATAAGGAAACAAGGATCGCTAATATCCTCAGTAGACACGTCAAGTAACATTAAGATGCACAACATACTGTAATCTTATATAGAGCTATGGAATAAGCAGGGTAAAACTGACCATAGACAGCTCCATGTTTCTACAAATTCCAGGGTCTACAGTAGCATAGCAGCTCCTCACTTTACTGCAGTTTACAGTATAGCTACTTCTCACTTCCTCAATACAATTTAATTTGCTATTTCTGAGAAGAATTTGTATCTCTTGAAGTCTTTATCTCCACCTGATCTAATCTAAAAGTTGTTTGTTTTCACAGAGATTTCTTCTTTCCTGGTGCTTATACCTGAACAAAGATATTTTTCAAGATTGCAAATTAAATTACAATTAGAGACTTTTTCAGGTTTGGCTTTACTTTTATTCTTTTCCTTGCTTGCTCTTCCTATTTTACAGACTGCATCAAAGGGACTAGAGGCTTCATACATGAATGAAGAAAACCATAGATGTCCCACAACTTTGACATCTTCCATTTGAGCTTCTTTTTTCACTATTTCCTAGGAAGATGGTTGTAATATCCATTATTGTTTGTGTAGATGTATATAACAGATACTGTATAAATAAAAGATACTATTACAGATAAAATGCAGAAAAGGAACAGTGTTCAAAGATGAATGAAGTTTTTTACAGGGAGAAGGTGCGTGTGTGTTAGGTGGAACTCCATTGCCAATGATATATTAGCTTTTCAGCAGCACTAGACTGCATATGAAAGAAGGCAGTCTGAACCCGAACCCTGGGGTTCTGAATATGCAAGTGTAAAAGTAAAATTACAGCTAAGACTTCTCAAACCATTTTTACACTCATTAAATTCAAAATAATGAGATTTTGCTGCTATTTAGTCCCTGATCATTTTGCCAGTTTTAATTAATTCCAGTTGTAGAGACAAAGTTCTGAATATGCTTGGAAGAATTGGAAATGAGGCTTGCCTTAGCTTGGTTTACAGCAATAGTATATATGTCAGTGGTTATAGAGAATTAATCCTCCCTCAGAAAGTTGAGTGTACCATAGACTGAAAACACAACCCAGGATAACGCTGTGTGTTTCCTCTGGCAACTTTCATTTTTCTTTGAGGATACTCTCAACCTTCCAGGATTAGCCCCTTACTTTGAGGGGGCTAATCTCTTCTTCCTTGAGAATAATCTATCAAGAAACAGAAACGGAGATGGAACACCATACGTGATACTATGCCACTTGGATGTGATATTACTATAGTTGCCATCTTGCCCATGGTGGCTATAATGAATTACTGTTTTCTATATGGTTTATAGCCCAGACTGCCAAATAGTGTATGTATGTTTCTCAAACCCGAGCCTAACAGCCTACAGTTATTCAGCATACAAAGGAAATTTTGTACCAACCCACCAGCCTGATAATGAAAGAAAGAAAACTCTGCCTTTACAGGGAAATTCTACAGCTGCCAAATACGCACTCCCTTTCTAAAAAAAGTATTTTCAAAGATTATGTGAGTGAAGGACAAAATCTGCTTCAATACAGAAGGTCTATATTTCATCAGCCACAGGAAATGACAGTGAACATTTGTGTTCCAGGAAAGACAAGGTTAAGATATTCATTCATATAGATTTCACTGTATCTGATTCCCTTCAATAAAAGTGTTTATATCCCTTCAGACTGAAAAGGCAACTATCTTGTTAAAATACATTCTGAACTTTCTGAGTCTGGAGATTCAGAGGTATCACTCTACATGTGAATGCCCATTTCTTACCAGAATGTATTTTGAAGTTCAACTATAATGGTAAAATACATTCCCATGTCTCAAAACAAGAAACAAATTATTGTACACTGCACAAGCAGAACCTAAATTAATGGATGAAAGAATACAAAATCCCACTTTGTGTCTGGAGAAATTAAATCTCATCTTGAATGTGTTTTATTTACTAATGCTGTCCTTACATTCTAGTTTTAGTAGTGTATATACTATCTCAGAATAGAAGAAGATTCCTGAACATAGAGTGAGACTTGGCCTGTCTCAAAGGAGTTTGGAAACTACTTTGTATAGATTAAAAGTACTTGAACTATAAAACATGATAATGCAACAAGGCAGAGCCGTGGAAATTTTTTTACCAGATTAGTGGATTTTAAATAATATTTAAAAAATAATTTCTGTATTTTTTAATATTCTGTTCATTGCCAGTACTACAACCTTTGTTGAAAAGTCAGATATTTCCTTTCTTCCTTCAAGGGTTTCTCTTCCCCTGTGAGATGGGGGAGAGATAAGGGGAAAAGTGAAGGAAAATAATAACAATAATGACAACAATAGTGTATACAAAACAAGTGATGTAAAATGCAATTGCTCACCACTTGCTGACCAATGCCTAGTCTGTTCACAAGCATCATTTGTGTATTCCTCACCCCCTAGCCAACACTCATTTATAGACCACACGACACCAGTGGTATGGAATATTCCTTTGGCCAGCTCGTCCTGTCTATACTCCTTCTCAGCTTCTATGGGAAGTTGAAAAAGTCCTTGACTAATATGAACATTACTTTGCAACAACTAAAACATTATGTATTATCAATATTATTCTCATATTAAATCCAAAACACAACAGCTACTACTGCTAGAAAAAAAATGAACTTTATCCCAGCTGAAACCAGGACATACTTTCAACACTGTTTCTATTGCTGAGCTCTGCTGTCTGCTGAACAGAGAACAGAAGCATTCCCTTTTCTGTATCTTGGCTGGACACAGTATGTCCTGAAGTTCTTTTTATGTGTGTAGGCAGGAATGGGGTCTGTCTTCTAAGGAATATCATGTATTCTTTCCTGTGCAGCAAATTTTTTGCCCTTGATGGTATATAAACAAATCCTGACTCACCTTTCAACCTTTTTTCTAATGAATTGTTACCAGAGAAATATTTCTTTTGTAGAAAGCAGGATCATAACTTTACATAGAGATTAGTTAAATTAGAAAAGTGGTGAGGTGTCTTTGTCTTCAGATTACTCGGGAACAATATGAATATTGACATTAGAAGAATCTAATTTTAAAATGTTGGAGTTTTTAGGATAGAGAATAAAGGCTTTGTATACTAGAGAATGTAAAGACTTTTTTACAATAATTTTCTTTAATTCCTCAGCAAGAGACTTCTGTCTTTCAATAAAAAATAAGGTCATAAATCCATAACAATTTCCTTTTAAGTTTTGTTCATCTTCTGTGAGGGACATTTAGTAGACCTTCTCTTAGTCTTCTATTTTCTGCAGTACTTTGTAATCATTCAACCTGTTTTTCTGTTCAGTGGTGGCATGCGAGCACAAGCTCACCAGGTCATCACTTTGTCCGTTTTAAAACCTCATTTTGTCCCTTTTATAACCCTTAAAAACACCAAAAAGAAAGAATGTTAATGATCCTTTCCAGTTGCTGTACATACTAGTGTGGCAGCTGCCTTAGATAACATTCTTCCAGAGAGACTGACTGCAGACTTGCTGTCTTCTCAGAGAAGATGAGGTACTTAATTCTGGGTTGATTAACAGCTGGAGGATCCATCAGGCTTTTAGAGCTAATGGCTTAGGAGAAGAATATAAACTCCTGGCTTTGTGTAATTAGTAAATGTCATTCAAATTGCTAAGATTATCTGCACACACATTTGTGGTTACAGCCTGAACAGATATATGGGTTCCTCCAGCCACTCTGTCTTTCAGGGCAGCTACCTGAACTACAACGCAGACAGAACATAGCTCCCACAGCAAAACATTTCCATTCATGTTTTCAGGAATTGTTTTCATTCAATTCAAAGGCTTCAATCCAGCTAGGGTCAGTAAATCTACTACCAAAAAAGTGTTGCCATTTTAATTGATATTTTAATAGAAGAAATTATTAGAAATGCAGATGAGGTTTGTTTTTAATGAAATCTAGATTTCACTAGAGAAACCAAGTTGTTCTTAAAGACTACCTTCTTAAAAGGCAACTGTTCTGAGCTCAAACAGGAAACATATTTTATGTATAAAGCCAAGAATTTGTGGTTATCACTATTTAAATCTTAACAGTATAATTAAAAAATCATTAGTAGATTATGAAATAATTATTATAGAATAAAGACACATACAATTACTAATAATATTTCCCTACTGAGAAGGTTTCAATAATCATACAATTAAAATTGTAACTTACCTATTTAGAGTTACTATTCCTTTTCTTGAGGTTATGCTCACCCTTCCATTGCTCTTCCTGGTCTTAAAGCCAGTAGTTTCAGCTGCTGGAGAGGGAAACACCATGTTTTGTTTCATGAGTTCATCAGAAAGTATATCATGTTGATGTATGTGATTTCTTCTGCATTTTAGGATCAACTTAGTGTCACTTTTACGTGTTTACTAACAGATGTTTACATCTTTGTTTTTTCTTTATTAACCAGCAGCTCCATATTATATCTGTCTTTTGCATATCTCAGATACTATTTCTTTACTATTTGTTACCCCCAAAACCAGTTTTTTTTTCACCTTCATCTACATTTATTTAACTGACCCTTTATGAATTACTGTTGTCTGTGGACATTCCAGTGACAGTCCTATGCCCCATGTTTTATTACTCTGTGCCTTTACTCCTCTTCCTGCCACTGTGTCTCAGCTTCTCAAGGCCTTTCCTATTGTACGTACCAGGGCAGTATTTCTGTATATTACATCATTGTGTTAAGAACTGTAAATACCACTTATAGAATAAATGGTTATTGCTACTGTAAACCCATGCTTGTATCACATGAAGATAAACAAAAATAAAACAAATTAGCCCTAAATACCTGGTAAAGTAGAGAAATTAATGTCTCACCTACACTAAGTAAACAGATCAGGTTCAGATAGAACAAACTTGACAAACTGGAGGCCTTGCAAATTCTGTACTACTCCTATGGACTGTCACTAGCAGTGTTACAGGGCTACATGGTTACAGAACACACAAACTAAATATTACTTAATTTTCATTTGAGTCCTTAGAGGAAAAAAGGACTTTTTCAGGACTTCTATACGGTGAATTTTACACTGTAAGAAACTCATGTGTCTTAGAACAACTTCTCCGTAATGATTATTATTAGGAGATCTCAAGAAAAAAGTTTGTTGTTTTTTTTTTTTTTTCCCAGAGCGTGGAAGAATTAATGAAACAACACACCTTAGATGAAAACTGAAAAATCATTAGGAATAATTGCATACTTTTGGTTATTCCAAAATTGCAAGCTGATAAAATAATGCAGTAAAATAATTTCCATTTAAAGCATTCAGGTACATAGATGGCAGGTAGAGGACAGATAACATAGATACTAGTTACTCCATTGCTGAAAAAACATATTTTGGTGGTTGAGGTATTACTTCTAAGACATAGTAGCTTAACACATCTATACTAATGTCAGGTAAACAAAAAGATTTTGGAGTAATGATAGGAAAGAGTGTTCTGAGTTCTATTTTTCATCACAGTTTTAAAAAAATCCAAAGACAAAGACTAGTTGTCCAGGTGCAGCATGGGTAGCCTGTCAGATATGGTAAATGAGAAGATGGTCATGCATCACTAATTTGATTAATTTTCACAGGGAAATGACAATGAGACGTGACAATAGCAAAGCAGTACATATAATTGACTTAGACTTTGGTATTTCTCATGGTTCGTAGCAATGCATAAAATATTTTGGAGTAAAAGATTAGGGTATGAGGTATTTTGGATTAATTTCTTAACTGTGTAACTGAACTGAACACATTAGGGTGTAATAGAAATTGTATACAGATAGGGTATGGATGAAGACATAGGTTCTATGCAAATGTGATTGATGGGAGACTTCAGTCAAGATGATACACAGTGCAGAGGATGAAGGACCAGGATATTGGACCTTGGATATCAATGGGTCCAGGTTGTTCAGAAGGCAAGAAAGGTGGGGTGGAAGCATTGCTCTCTAGGTCAAGAAGAGGACCGAGTGTGAAGTATTGTCTCTGAAGAATAACCACAAGCAGGTTGAATTCTTATGGGTAAATATTAAGAGAGACTGAGGCAACAAATGGAGCCTTGTGGTTGGTGTCTATTACAGGCTGCCTGATCAAGGGGAGCCTATTGACAAAGCCTTTTTACTCCAGCTATAGAAGGCATTGTATCCTGTGGGAGACTGCTGGAATGCATTGAGGACAACTTCTTAAGCCAGGTAGTAGACAGACCTACCAGAAGGGATGCAATATTGGACCTGTTGGTCACCAATGCAAGTGAGTTAATTGGTGACTTCAAAATCAGAAGCAGCCTGAACTGCAGTGCTCATGCAGTGTGGAGTTCACGCAATGAGTCCATGCAATGGAGTTCACAGTCATGAGGGATACTGGTCATGTGAAGAGTAAAGTCATGACTCTGAACTTTAGGAAAGCAAACTTCTAGCTTTTCAAGGAGATAGTCAATAGGATCCCCTGGGAAACTGCTCTCAGGGACAAGGGAGCAGAACAGAGATGGCAGATATTTAAGGACGCTTTCCAAAGTGGGCAAGAACTCTCAATCCCGTGTCCTGGTTTGAGATAGAACAGAAACAACTTTTTTTTTTTTCAGCAATTTTACTTTTCAGTTAGGTATCTTCTAGCTATACTCTCTGAAATGAACTGTACTCTCTGAAATTAACAGTGTATTTTTCAGTTTCTGCTTCCAGAATGATAAGGTTTAAAATGAATACTAATGAATGGTATTCAGAAAGGCTTTTGCTTGTACTTACTTATTGCTAACAATCAGGGTCAGCTAACTTTTCTGTGTGCCAGGTTGGAGAGTCAGAAGCAAGAAAGCGTAAAGGTGTTTCACCTGTGGGGAGGAGCTGACAGGACAGGTGACGCAAAATTGATCTGTGGTCCCTTCCATCTGCAATTTAGTACAAAAGCTGAGGGATCCAAGGAGTCAGTCTCTTTCTTCAATGGCCAGAGTCCAAGGAAGACTCTGTTCATATGCCTTTGGTCCTGATGCATATGTTCCTGAATCCAATTCCCGAATCCAGTTCCTGTCCATCACCGAGTCCATTCTGGGACTTTCCCAATGCCAACCCATGATATAACCATCATCCTAGGATCTTGATAGTGGTTTTGTATATATATTATATATTATTTCATTAATTTCTTATTGATTATGTTATCTTCCCTTTTTATTATTAGTGTTTCATCAAAGTATTTTTAGTTTTGTTTCAAACCATAAATCTCCCTCCCTTGTTCTATCTTCCTTCTCTTCTTGGAGAAGTTAAAGAGAACATTGCCCACACTATCAAAATGACTGGATTAATTTGAATAAACCTGGCTGGGCTGTCCACTAAACAAGTGTCATCCAACTGTAAGATATCAGCAAGGAAAGCTGACTGAATCAAGCCCTGGTAGTCAAACTAAAGGGAAAGAAGGAAATGCACAGGGAGTGGAAGCAGGGAGAGGTATTCTGAGAAGAGTATAGAGACACTGCCTGGTTGTGTAGGGATGGTATCAGGAGGCCAAAGCACAGCTGGAGTTAAACTTGGCAAGGGACAAAAAGAATTATTATAAGGAGTTCTACAGGTTTGTCAGCCAAAACAAGGAAGTTCAAAGAAAACCTGGACAAGTTCAAGGAGTGAGCTCAGGTGAAACTCATGTGGATCAACAAAGTCAAGCACAAAGTCCTGCACATGTGCAGGGCAACCTCCAGTTTCAGTATAGGCTGGGGGATGAAGAATTCAGAGTAGCCCTGCTGAGAAGGACTGGGGATACTGGTAGATGAAAAGCTGCACATGAGCTGGCAATGTGAGCTCACAGTCCGAAAGCCAATGATGTCCTGGCCTGCATCAAAAGAAGCGCAGCCAGCAGGTTAAGAGAGCTTCTTCTGCCCCTCTACTCTGCTCTGGTGAGACACCATGTGGAGTACTGCGTCCAGCTCTGGAGCCCTCAGCACAAGAAAACGATGGACCTCTTGGACCGAGTCCAGAGGAGGGCCACAAAAATGACCAGAGGGTTGGAGTACCTGTCCTATGAGGACAAGCTGAGAGAGTTAGGGTTGTTTATCCTGGAGAAGGGAAGGTTCTTTGGAGACATAATTGCAGTCTTTCAGTGCTTAAAGGGGACTTATAGGAAAGAGATGGAAGAACTTTTTAGCAGGACTTGTTGTAATAGGACAAGGGGTAATGGTTTTAAATTAGAAGAGGTTAGATTCAGACTAGATATAAGAAAGATATATCCCCAAATGAAGGGGTACCATCCAGAGGGATAGACAGGCTTGAGAAGTGGGAAGGACAAGATTAAAAAAGATTAGTATTTCATGTGCAGGCAGAAATAAATGAGGCAGTCCTTGGTTGTCACATGAACATGGTTCAGACATATGCAAAATGGCTTCGTATGTGTCAAGCTTAATCAGGATACAGTTCAACTGCAATCAGTTAATTTTCTGTCTGATCTGGAAAGCAGAAGGATTAAATGAAACTTCTACTATTAAGAGTTTGATTTAAAAAAACACAACACTTTTACAGGCACTTGGTAAAATGTAATGAGTGTTATCAATTCCATGGAAAAAGTGGGAACATTCTGTCTTGTTAGAATACATAAAATTGAGCACTATATTTAAACATGTTTATATATACAACATTATAAGAACATAGAGATGCTTTTTCAGTAGCCCTATTTCTATGATTATTAACAAAATATGTTCAAAATTATCTGATTTCCTTCTTTGGGTAATTAAAAATTTTTTCCATGGTTTCTTTTTCTGTCCCCATCCATTATATTTGGTCATTTTGTCATATTTTAAATTCAGCAGAGCAGATTCATTTTCTTCAGAAAAAAATGTTTTAATAAATATTAAATATTATTTTATATATAAATACTTTTCTTAAACATATATTGAATATTTGTATTAATATGGTTTTAGGTCACTGGAATACAGTTTAATTAACTTGCCTTGTTGTAATTTGAAATTAACTATTTTAGATGTTTAGTTATGGAGATAAAAAGCTGTGCAAAAGCTAAAACAAAAATAAATGTATCTAAGTCAATAAATTTCATCTTGACTGATTTTTTTTTGATATGTCACTATTTTGATAAGGCCTGTTGTCAGCCTTTCTAGGACAGTCCCAGAACATAACCTGGCACAGTACAGGGCATCCAGAATCATACCACATGCTGCCCCTCGGGTAACCACTTAGCCAGAATGGAGACTGGTGCATAAAATCTTTCAGAGTTCCATTGACAGTTATAAAAAACATAGCATCTCACTAAATTCTAAGAATAAATATAATTTTTTTGTCATATGGAATAATTTTCCAGGGCCAAACTATGCTATTTGGAGATAAACACTTTAGAATCTTTTATTTGAGGTACAATAGCAAGCAAAGCTCACCCCTAAGCAAGAGAGATGAGGCTTACTTTGGTCATTTAAACTTGCATTTGATGAAAAAAGCTGTTATTGATCCATGCAGACAATTCATTTCACTCTCACTGCACAAAATATTTTCAAGTTAATCACTGTTTTTATAGTAAAAATAAAGTCAGTCCTGAAAATCAAATACTGATGGCTTATTGTGTTTAAAACCATCACAAGCAAATTAAAAGCTATGAGCACATATTTTAATATGGTATATTGTTGCTGATATTTTGCTAATATTTTGCTCTCTTTCTGAAGTTAGTGCAGAGTTTTCTTCTTTGTTTAGAACTTTTTGTACCATTTTAATCTGAAATAGAATCGGTAACAAAAGTACCAAAATTTAATATCTCCACCTTTTATTTTCTTTTTCTTGGTTTTTTTTAATTTTTTTTCCTTTGTGTAAATTCTCTAACAGCAATACTAGTGATGAAGTAACTCTTTTAAAGGCAGCATTCTGAATAATGTATGATACAGATTTTCTGAATACCAAACAAATACCTATGTTTTATTACCTATTGAAGAGTCAGCACAAAAATAATCCCATTACTAGCACTATTTGTACATACTTTAATTCATTCTGAAGTCTTGTTGAACAGAAACATTAATACAGTCCTTTTATACCTAAAAATTTTGGCAGTAGGAGTACATCTTGTAACTCTGAAGTCTTGTGATGTTTAGTTCTTTGAACATTATACTTCTTGGATCATCCAATCCAGTCCCTTAGAATCACAGAAAATTATAATTTATCCTTAAATTCCTCAAATATAATAATTAGAATTTTTAATCCTTTTTTTTTTTCTGTTACAATAGTCCTTTAATTTCCATCCTAAATATATTCACAGATGTATTATACTAGCTTTTTCCTATGTGAAATTTGTTCTCATGGAGCTCTTAACTCACACTTTTTTGAAAAGGACTATTAAATAGAAAACAAAGTGCCAAACTTGCCAAATTATGTAAGGAATCAAATATAATCTGACTCCACTGTTATTAATTCTTTTTTTCTCTGTCATAGAATGTTTTGGGCTGGAAGGGACCTTGGAGATCATCTAGTTCTAACCTCCCCTGCCATGGGCAAGGTCATCTTGAACTAGACCAAGTTACTCAAAGGCCAATACAACCTGTCCTTGAATACTTCCAGGAATAGGGTCTCCACAACTTCTCTGGGCAACTTGTTCCACTGTGTCACTGATGCAGCTAATCTTTGCAATCTTATCTATTGTGTACTTCTATGGAGTTTACCTATCACAGTTCTTAAATAGATAATCTCTTAGGGACAGTGAAAGTTTTATCCAAAGAAGAAAAAAAAATAAAAAGGAATGGGGAAAAAAAAGGTGTCCTGGGTGTCTTCAGTAAAGTGGATATCTAAAGAAGAGATCCAAACCAGAGCAAATTGAATTGGAGTGAGAGGAATGATGTCTCCTTGAATAAGTATTCTCCATATCAGGAAATATGTTTTTAAAGAGGGCCTTTCATCCATATGACTCTAAGAACATGAAATTTATTCTGAAAACATTGTTATACCTGTACCTTGCTTTTTTACACAGAAAGTGAACAAGAGAAAAATATAAATCACAACTGCAATTAGACCCGAATTTGTTCATACTTTCAGGAAAATCAAATACATGGTAAGGTTTATTTTAGAACATGTTTAGCTGGTATCAGCTGTCCTTTATTTTGAGGATGTTTGAGCTAAGGAAGATTCAGAATCTTAAATAGCTGGTAAGTAATTATTTAGGTTTCTTTTTTTTTTTTTAATTCTTGAAAGGAATAGATGATTTAGAGAAAAAAAAGTCAGTATTTGCTTAACAACAAGGATAAATGTCTGCTCTTTTTTCAGTTGAAATAGATGAGAATATTAGATTATTATAGCTTTGTAGGGTCTTTAAGAGGCCTAGTGAATTGCAAAATATTCTACTTTTACTTCACCAGATAATAGACTGAGATTATAGAAACTCCTTAAACTTCTTTCATAATGCTAGTTCTCACGTAGCTTTATAAGATTTTTTCCCATGCTTTGATTTTTTTTTTTTCATAATCAGAAAAGACATGGCTGTAAAGACATACACAAACAGTTTGAATTTAGGAATGTCATATTTATGTTTTGATCAAATTCTTCAATGAGGAAGAATGTCTCAAGTAAGTAACATACATCATATGTAAGAAGAATAATGAGCTTTGATTATAACAAGATGAGATGTTCCATGCATCTTTAGAAAGGTTTTTAAATTTGGAACATAAATTTCATATAATTAAAACCCCAAAACATCATGTCAATGAAACTTTTTCAGGATGAATGTAAACTTCTTAAGAAAATCCCAACCACCCCACATTAAAAGGACCATTACAGTTTACCATGAAAATGAAAGGAATATAAAGCTTTTTTCATTAATCCAGTTTCTATTAGACATATTTATTTATGTTGTAGATCATAGAGGAGGCAGAGTGCACATTAAATGCACAGATTTGAATTCTCCATTGCCCTGAGTCTATATTTAAACAGGAGTGTTATATTCCTGGAGCATTGTATTACCCAATCAACTGTGCATCAACTTAAGAGCGATCAGGAAACATGGTCAGAACAAAAAAAAAAATTTAAAGACTTTATAAGAAAGAATGTATAAACTGGAATTGGTTAGAAAAGTGAGGATTACATGATAAAACACTTAAAACATACAAAGGTGCTTTAAAAAAAGGTAAAAAAATCTGTTCAACATGTTAATGGTAAATTATCAGATGCAGTGGGTTAAAGTATAACAAAGAAGGTTCAGGTTATACATTAGGCCATTTCTAAAATAGTAGAGGAAGTAGATTACCAGAATAAATTTTCTGGAGAAAGCATTCTGTCCCTCACACTAGACATCTTCTGGAAAAATTAAACAAAAGTCTGTCACAAATAAGATGAAAAGAGATATAGGATATCTTCATGTCAAAAATAGGAAGAAGCAGGAACACAGATGATCTCTTTCTGTTTCTTTCAACCGTATGAGTTTAAATACAACTCTGCTACAGTCTTTTCATAGTGATAGGATGACAGATTTCTAGACTAAGTTTCAGGAGACAAGACCATAAATTCTTTTGTCTTGTCTTACCAATTACTTATGAAATTTGGGTAACTCACTTAACCAATGTACCTTCATTAGATGACTAGTCAGCTTGGCTCTATCAGTGCTCAGTTCAAAGATAAATGCCTTTCCAGATGATTAATATGGTTACATGAAACTCATAGAAATGAAAACATGCTCCATCCTTCAAGATTCCTTTCTTTAACTGTGAAACTCTCATGACTAATGAATAAATCTAAAGAAAAAAAATAATCAATATTCATATGTAAATGTATGTTTTTAAAGATATAATACATTGATAATAGTTTATAATAATGTGCAATCATTAGAAGGAACAGGCAATTTATGTCATGCTATTTTTCTGAAAAAGATATTGAAATATAGAAACAAACTAAAACAAACAAACAAAAATATCCCAGATGAATGGGTGACTGCAATGACCACATGCTTTTAAGACCTTTCAGCAATCTAGCACAAATCATTTCAGGAACAGTCTTGATATTTAGTGCTCTTTTTCCTTGTTTAGTCCCACCTGAGGTTTTCTACAGTGTTTCAAAGTCCTTCTTCAGCAAATATCCATTTCCACAAGTGACTGCCTATCAATTTCAATTTATGCCAGGGAATTAATTGACACATACATTACAGGGGTCAGAACATGGTACCTACAACTTAATTGCATTGAGTGAAAGGAATAGCAATGGTTCCATGGAAAAATTATTATTTTGGTTGATTTTTCTGTGTAAAAAATCTAGTCTTCATCTTCTTATCTATTTATATAATTTTGTTGGGATTAA
>JAOXNG010000001.1:139205042-139219826 GCA_028566535.1 Scolopax minor | reverse complement strand
CCTAGAAACCCCCTCAAACACCTCACAGGAATCTCACAGCCCTCACATTCTTCTCAGCAAATGGCAACTGCTTTATGGGGGGAGATGTTAGCTGAGAGTGTTGCTACCGAAAATTAGTGAAATCAGCCATTACTTCTCTTCCATAAACTTAGTCTATCTTACCTACAGACAAGAGATGTAATATAAAACAACACCAAAAATAAAATGGAGGAATGAATAAGACCTTGGGAGTCAAGTATTAAGTTTACTTGCATTTTTGGATGAATGAAAATTTTAATTAAAAAAAAATAATCACTGTATACCCCACCTTCATTTGCATTTGTATTCTAAAGATTGACGGTTTTGATGGAAAAAATCTTGTTTAACATACCCATTCCCTTCGCATTTACAATATTGGTTTTGCCACTTTTATGGCAATCCTCCACACCCCCAGCACAAATGGAGGGGAAAACATGGCCTTAGGGCCATGCCTCCTATGGAGTTATGCCAAGAAGCTACCACTATTTCTCTTAATTGCTTAACCTGTACATGCTTTGGACCACAGGGAATCTCTGTCTCAGTGGAAAAAGATTCCTTGATTCACCCTAGAAAGACATACTGTAACCAGTTTTTGTTAGGTTTGTGGGGTTTATTTTGGCAACAATAAAGATTAACACTTTAGATATAATAGAAGTCACAGAATAAGATTAAAAATTATTCTATCAATTCTAACAATATCTAATGAAAATCCTTGTCAACATTGTTCTAGCAGTGTATCAAAGCAGAATGGTGAGTTGTGTAAATCCCATGTGCACTGAAACATTCTTTAAATCAGGTTGTTTCTGTTAATAGAAATCCTTTATTCACTCTATAAATGTCAGTCTTTTAGGATACTAATTGTCATTTAGCTTCACAATATTATTTATGCCTCCTGTTGCACAGTGCTGGGCAACATATTTAACAACCATCCCGTCATTACATATTGAAGACTGCAAATGTAATGTGGGAAATTGTTTGTGCAATATTTCTTACAGATGCTATTATGAACTGTTCCCCTGCAGTGAAATGCTTAAATAACAGTGAAATAGAAATCAGTGCTTCTAGAAAGCATATAATAAATGTAACAGAATGATGATTCTATGATTCATTCTCTTTAAGGTGAACATGATTTTTATGCATCCATTAAAAAAAAATAAAGGAAATAAAACCCCCCAAATTTACAACTTCAAAATAATTTTATCTTACTTTGTGATTCCTCAGCAGACCATATCCTATTTCTACTAGGATCCCAAGTATTTCTCACACACTGGAGTTCAGTTGGTTGTTCAGTGAAAAGGAAAGATCTTTTTTTATTTTTGTTGTTGTTAGTTTGAACTGCTATCTTCCATTTCTTCCTTCATTAATCTGTTAGGTAATTTCATGCAGGCCACAATATGGTAAATAATAATAGTCATTGTACTCTTCTTTACTTATTAAGAGAACAATTTATTTATTTATCATCCTAATGTCATCTCTAAATTGAAATGCCACAGTTTTCTTGACTTCACAGTGGCCAAAATTTTAGCCTCTATCTGCTCTTTATGAGTATATAATATTTAAAAATACCTTGAATAAAGTACTATCTCCTCCTGATTTTGTTTTCTATGAATTTACAAAAAAAGTATTAGGTAAAAGTATGTCTAAAATGCTGTAGTTTTGTTGTTATGGAGGTGCTAGGGACTTCCTTTTTGTAAGCACTATGCTTAAAGTTAGAGAGATGAAGAACTGAGACAACCCAGTTATCTAAATAATTGTAAATACGGAAAGGAAAACATAGGCACATACTTTCTGAACGAAGAACTTAGACATGTATTTTTCTGTCTGAATTTCAGACATCTAAAGAGTAAATGTACCTCAAAGACAATTACCCAGAGTCCTATGGGAAACTGTTTTGACCTAAAGGGCTTCAATTTCCAGCTCTTTAGCTCATAGCATTATAGTATCTTCTTTCAGTTCATAACCTTCCACCTACCTTCTCCTGCACACCACTGTAACTACCTTTTTCCCTCATACTCCAAAGTGTATTTAATCTTCTTGTTTTGCTCTGTCAGGTTCTGAAAACATTGCTACAGCGATAATGTCTTTTTGAAGGAGGTGGTTGCAATTAATGTTTGAATTGCCTTTTCTTTTTCCTCCCCCATTTCACACAACTTGCTTCATAATTTTTAGTTTATAATCTTATACTAGGGAACAAACAGATCTTAGTAGATAGAATTAATAAAGTAGCCATTTAGAGCGCCATAAGCATTTCACAATAATGCACACATACACAGCTTTAAAAGCCAATTAGTTCTGCAACATCAGCAACAGATCAAACCATTCTCCAATCTAGCACTATTGCTATAATAAATCAGAGCAACAAGATTGAGGTGATCCTATGGAAACTATGCAGTTACTTTGTGAAAGGTTTTTGGAAGGAGTGTTTGTTATACTGGAGAAGATCTTTGTCTAGAGAGATCACAATTTTTTCTCTTCATTACTAGTCACTGTGAAGATATTTTCTTTTCCTTTTTAATTCTCACTTTTTCCTTTGTTTTTTTTCATTGTCCTTGAAGGTAATTTTTACTGCTAGAGTTAATGAGTGCCATCACATACAGACCCCACAGATAAATTGATGTACATGTAAGCCTGTCCCAACATCCTCTGTAGAATATTCCTTTTAGAGTCAAAGAAGAGAAATAGGCACTTATAGGGACATCTTGTCTTAATGTAGAAACATAAAACAGATCAGATGAACTGCACTTGAAATGTGTATTTTCATTCTTTGATTTTTAAGGAAATTCATGTTGACTGCTCAAGTGCTGTGGCCTGAGAAAACCCAATTTATTTGGTATTATGTGGTCTGAGAAACAATTTCTTGTCATTTAGACAATTATTCTATCACCCAATGACCCCTCCCCACCCAGAAAGGGGAATCTGGAAACACAAAGAAATTCAAGGGTTGAAATATAAATAGAGTCAATACAATAAGACTAAATAATTAACAATAATACTAAAGAACCAGTATTAGTTCTGATAATGATATAAGGTATACAAGAGTTATACTCAGCCAATTATATCAGCAGGAAGCTCTGCACTCCCAGAAATGGGCAATAAATGTCAGACACTGTGAGTGCAATAACTTCAGGAAAAAGGGATCCAGCACCAGGGCAAGGAGTTCTCTGGACCACTTCCATCAAGGGAGAGACAACTACGAGGCAAACTTTTCATGTTTTTATTGAATGACATGTTCTTGGTATGAAATAATCCTGTTGGCCAGCCTGAGTCCTCCTTGTCCCTGCACCTGTCAAGGCTTTAAAACACTGACACCTTGAATCCCACAGAGCGTAGTCGGCTATAAAGTAAATATTTTCATTAGTTCAGGCATTAGAGTCTTCTAAAAGTAATTTTCCCCAGCCTTAGAAGAAAAGTTAGTCCTGTGTCACTCAACCCAGGATATCAAGATACCAATACAGTCACTAAAAATATCTGAACTTACATGTAATGAGTGTATAAATGTTCTTCAACTTTATGCAGTCTTTTGATTGTAGTGGACTGTGAGAGAACTTATATGTCCTGCTTAAAATCATCTGTAAACCAATAGTGCTTATGATAGCTATAGTACTACTATATATGTTCTATTGTTTTTCTTCAAATGTATGCAAACAAACAAAAAGACAACTTTGAAAAACAACAATGTATACATTCTAGCTAAAATGGAAGTTTTCAATTTTTCTTTAAACAAAATCAGTACACATTTTTATTATATAGAAGTGAAAACTATATTTTTGCTACTAATATTAAAATATGACACTTTGCAAAGAAATTTACTCATATATCTGATTTTTTTTTTCTGAACAGAGCTCTGATTATTTCCTTTAATGTACTTTCATATGTTTAAAACACTCCAACTACATGTTGTTTCTATTTTGTGATTTAATCTATTTTTTCCTAAATGAAGTTAATAATGTGTTTTGTTATAACACTGGTACTTAGAGAACAATCAATGAGGTACATGACTTTGTGTCAAAAAATGACCTTTTTATTCTTATGATTTTATTTAATTAATATGTATTTTAAAAATATAGATCAGTTAACGATTAGTTAGAAAATAAAAGTCACCACAATTGAGAATATCTGTAATGATATCCGAGAAGTGAGGGTTACAGTGTGTTCCTCTGTCAATATAAGCATTTTAGGAAATATAGATCATACTGTTAGGAGCAGCACATTGGAAATTATCAAAAGAACAATGTTGTAAATTCTGTGACAGTCATGCAAAAATTACTATGGATGTTAAAATGATTTTTTCAAAATGTAGTTATTGATTTTCCTTTTTTTTTTAGAAATAGTTTCTAATTCCAGGACAGAGTATCTAATCAAAGCCATATAAAGATGGAAATTAGACCTAAAAAGACAAATATTACAGTGGTAATGAAATGTATATTGGACATCACATAAATTTGAGTTCAAATTTCTGTTTTGCCAAATTTAAACCAAGCCTAGACTTCTGGCAGTCATAATGAAAGTGTTCTCCTGGTTTTGACCATAATTCCCATGCTGAGATTCAATGAGTGGTACAGATATGCCAAGCCAAAAGGTATGTCCTTGGTCCTGAACATCTGCCTAGAGTTGAACTAGGATTTTTATGCCGTATATTCCAGCTCAGTGCCTTTACCAAGTGCTATAACCTTGGAGGAAGTAGGATCTCTAAAATCCTTTTGGGCTCTCTGTACATGTGATATTCCCTTTCATTTCATATTCAAACTAAGACCAGAGGAATATAAGAAAAATAACACTATTTTTAAAGAACTCATAAGGCACCTGGAAAGCGCAAAATCATATAAAAGACTATCTAACCTACTTTTCATGCAGGATGTGATATTTAACTAGATTTTTGAGAAATCCTGTATAGGTGACTGGCTAAAAAGTCCAATCAGGCCTTTCAAGGTGGAAGTCCGGATAGTGGGAGCTGTTTTCTCACACCAAATTATCAACTTGAGAGTAATTTTAATCTAGTTTCCTCTGATATCTCTATTTGTCTCTCAAATATAAACAGTACAGTGCTTTTAGCTCTGATGCTGATATGTGAATTGTACATGTATGAAGTTAGGAGATAGTATACCCACCCTTTTGTTTATGTTTGGGTAGATAGGCTCATTTAATTAATTTTTTCATATTCTGATCGGAGAATTTTTGAAAGATCTTGATTATGATTCTATAGAATGAGATTTTTAATTACTAGTCTCAAATTCTTAAATGTCAGAAAAATATGTATCGAACTTTAAAAGAATCCAAAGATAACGGAGTAGGAATTAGGACAGCTCAGTACAGATTTAGGAACAACAAATCATGCAAACCACCTTGATTGTTTTCTGTGAGGAAGAGACGGTTGATTTAATGAGGGGAGTGTGGTAAAAATAGTAATATTCCTTATTTTAAGTAAGGTTTTTGATAATCTCAGAAACTGGGATGGATGAGCAGTCTGTTAATGGGAATTAAAACCGACTCGACTGTTCCACTCTGAGGGAAAATTGACTGGTCATTGACTGATTGGCAGCCCTCTGTGAGCAGAGGTACACCAAGAATCAGTCCTGGAACCAAACAACAAATAGGCACTGAATTAGCAGGAACAGTTAAAGTGGGAAATGCCAGACTGTCAGTCCAGAGAAATGCTGGACCTGAGAACTGGGCTAGCAGAAATCTCATTAAGTTCAACGAGAAATTAAATATTCTTACCATTTCCCTCTTACTAACTTTGGAGAACGCATACCTGGAATACAGTTCGGTTTTGCTGTTGTTCCTCCTAACCAGGATGGTATAAGTAAGATGCTGAGTATCCAAGGCTCAGTTACTGAGGTCATCAAGAACCTGGAGCATGTGACCTAAAAGGAGAGGACTGCTCAGCTCAGTGAAGCAGAGGCTGAGGTGCAATGCAAAACCCACCTATACCTTCTTAAAGAAATGATGATGAAGCCAAACTGTTCTTAGTATTGACAAGCAAAATGGAAAGGGGCAATAGACACAAGTTGTGGGTTGTGATATTCAAACTTTACATTAGGAGACATTTTGGAAAGGATTTTTGAGTTCTGCATTATTCAATGTTTTCAAGTCTTGGCTAGAAAGTCCTGGCTATAAAAATTCAGAAAAAACATCTAGTCTTAGCTAGATTTGACCCCAGCCAAACTGATCTTGAGAGGTGATCACTAGTGAAAGTGCTGCTTCAAGCATAAAGTTGGACTTGGAGATGTCCCTACATCTCCTTCAGTGATCATTTATATGCTTCCATTATTTTATCATTCTCTTATTTGTTGCTACTTTTTTAAAACATAACATAATCTTTCACCATCTGTAGTTACACCTTCACCTACATACAGTGAAATGTATGAAGTGTATGTCTACCCTCATAAGGGTAGAGAGAACACAAGAGAGAATTAAGGATAGAAAATACAAGTACTTCACAATATGACAAAATATTGCTTTTTGGAGGAAAAAAAATAGAGCACAGATGGCAGGAAAAAATGTTGCCCAAGGAAACCCCAGACTGATTACTGTGCATGAACAGGATTGAGGAAGAAGCAGGGACCAGAAGAAGTAATAGAAGAAGTAGGAACACTGGAAAGGAAAAGCCCGTGATCAAGTCCTAACGACCCATAAACAATACCTAACAGTCCAACTGATGGAGGGGAATTCCTCCCACCTGGCAGTTGGGGGTTGCAGGGGCGTGTTGGTTGGGAAAGGAGATACATTGGTACTATATAAGCTGCCTGTGATAATAAATGATTCTGGTTGCATTGCTGATTGGGGTCTGTGCCTTCATATGCTACAAATGGCACATTTGGGCATTACACAGAAGACTGAAAGATGTCCTGACTGGTAGCGCAGCCTGTTTGCATCAGGGATTGCCTCGAGGGCTGATTTTACTGCCGGCCCATCACCTTCTGCAGGACAGAGGTGACCAATCTGGGAACTATGGGAAACACACTGCCGAAAGTGCAGCAAATGAATCTAGAAGTACTACAGTATATTTTTAAAACTCTGAATTGATTTGCATCTATCCTGTCTTCACTAGTTTTCCTGTAAACCAGGATCCTTGGACCACTCCAGGGCATTTCTAAGGATTAGTTGGATACAATGGAGGAGACTCCACTATCACAGAGCCTCCTCTGTCAATACAGGCACACTGACAAAAATATATCAAGCATCTGAAGCAAAATTCAGCTCATTCTCACAATACAATTGATGTTTAATTGATGATTAATTGGTGCTTTTAGGTGAAAAATAACCTCACTGACAGATCTCCAAGTGCAGTTGTTGGTAGTAACACTGCTCTTTTATCTTTCCGATGCTTTCACTGCTGCTCAGTTTATAAAATGCCTTTGCTATAAAGTTTTCATGATACTCGTTTACAGGCTAGTCAATAAAAGCTAGGTATCAATTTTACAGAGTAATCCAAAATATTCCGATAAATGACCACTGTTCAGACAAAAATATTTTACTAGAAGAATCTTGATGTAATAACATCTTTGGTAGAAAGAATGTAAGCAGGTACTGCCTGCGTATTTCCTTCTTACTCTTCAGTTTGACCAATAGGTCTTGACTCAGCTATACTGGCCTCTTGCCTTCCTTGCCTTATTTCCTGTATCTGGGTATCAGGAGCAGCTGCATTCTATGGAAAGCATCCTTAAAAGTCTGCTAGTAAGAGGTCTCTCCTCAGGAAATTAAGGTTTTAAATTATTATTATTTAACAATGTAGGAGAAGGAATCTTCCATTAGCCATGGACTTATAACTGAAGACTTATTCGTATTGTGTATTCTCCCTTTTTTTCCTGGTACATTTTATTTTCCTAAACAGTGGAACATCCAGTAAAGTTACCTTCAGTACAATTGCTGTCAGTAAAGTTACTATCCCGTAAAGTTGTCAAAATCTAGAGAATCTTAAATACAAACACTTTTTGACATTCAAGTTTGAATTATTGTTTTATTTAGGTTTTGGGAGTTGTTTTGGTCTTTATTTCTATTATGGTATCTTTTCAGTGTAACACGGAGCTGATTTTATTTTTTTCCACTTTTGATCCAGTGGATAATCATTGACAATATCTATTCTTCTTCTCCATTTGTACTGCTGGTAAGCAGTGTGAATCATTTAAACTGACACAGAATAAGTGAGTATATCATTTTACTTCATTGCAGATTTCTAAAAGTTATATTTTCAGGGCATGATAAGGATTTCAGTTCCCTGTGATTCCTGGAAAGATTCAAGTCATGCTTCATTTCATTCAAGTCAAGGTGTCTGTTTCATTCTTGAAGTAATTTTTTCAACTCTGACATGACATAAAGATGGCTAGAGACTCTTATGACCTTAGAGCTTATTCCTAAAGTTTGTTGTCTTGTACAGAGATCAGATCATTTGATAAAACCTGACATTTGCCGAATCTCCTTTTAAAATTTAATTTTTAAATTATGCATTGGTATTCTATAACTGAATTAAAACTGGATATATCTGGCAGACCTCCCCTGCTTTCTGAATATTGATAAACATCAGACTTTTATTCTCATAGGCTGATAGCTTTTTTACTGAAATTCTAATTCAGAGAAAAAGACAGGATGCTAAAAATCATATAAGCAATTTAGCATTATCAGAGAACCATAGGGCTAATGAAACAGATATAAGGAGAAAGGTAATTAAAAAGAAGAATGGGAGTAGTTCTCCAATTACAAAGAGTTTCTTAATGTTTAGTGGTATTATAACACACAACTGGGGTTTTTTTGTTTGTTTTGTTTTTAAGAATTTTTATGTCAGATTTGGTAATTGGTAAAAAAGTTATAAAGTGTGAAACTAAGTAAACACAAAAACCTTTTATGCTCTAATGTGAAATCTTATTTGCATAAGCAGCAAAAAAAAGGAAAAGTCTGATAAATGTAAATATTTCAGTATAGTCATGCTGTTAATAAATGCACAGTATCATGTAATTGAAGTTGGTCGTCCTGTAGATAATGCATTTTTGTCTTAACTTCGTTCAAAGTTTAAGTGATCCAAAGTTTTTAAAATTACTGACAAGGTGACTTATTTTACTTTATTTCTTAGTGTTTTCAAAAAAGTGTTCAGACAATAATCCATTATTCTTACTATCAAAGGTTAATGAGTTGGCAAAAAATATCTTGACTGAATAACAGAGTACCAAAATTATTCAGTAAAGAGACAATCATAATAACTGGTCATAGAAGCATTATGTTTTTTCATGGTCTTTAGAAGGTAGAAGATACTAATTGTATATATATATGAACAGAATTAGTACTAGGGTACAGACCTAATAAAAAAACCCAAATATATGACAATATCCACCATTGTCCTAGATTTAGAAAATTAGAGAAAAAAAAACCAACCCTGAACCAATAAAACCCCCCTCTACACTTCAGTGAAATCAACACGTTCAACATACAGACTATACACAGATATGATGCAAAGTGATTAGAATCACCTACCAATATGCTTTGTGGTAGGTCAGATTCATCTCATCCTTTGCAGCAAATTGTATTGTTATGAAGATGACTTCCTGAGCTAATTGTTCTTCAGATAAATTAATTTTATTTTTCTTTAAGGGTTAATAAAAAGCCACGAAGGTAAAGTCTGAGGCCATTTATCATATAGTCAATCTTTTGCCCTGCTCAGTCTTGATGTTAAGCACTTCTGGAGACCATGTCTGAATCGTAATGCTTTGATCATCTTTATCTAAGCTTCAATGCATATTTGCTACCTTGAGCTTTGGATTAATTTTCTAATGGTGGAATATACTATTTGTACTTCAAATATTAGCTGATCGGAGGGGGGAGGAGAAGATAAAATTATTTTTCCCTTTTTAAAAAAAAAATTAATACATTTGTGATTAGAATTATGTATACTTAAGCATGTATACCATTCATAATGTTAAAGACATATGTACCTCAGGAACTACAGGGCACAAAATTTTTCTGATTTAGAGATTTAGAGCAATGAAAGAAAATAATTTACTGATCTACATTTCAGCTTCATAGTTGCTCTCATTTTGATAAGAAACTATGGTTAGCAAATCTACTCTGAAGAGAAAAATTCTTATTTAGGCATGGTCGTGCGGAATGAGGAATAAGGATTCATTACATGCAAAAATGAATTTTTCATCTAGTTAGTAAAAAGATTACACATAAGAAAAGTGGAAAATATATTTTTTTTTGTAGAATCAGCCACCAACTATTACTTAGTGTCTTTTGCTGCATTCACCAGCTACTGTGAGGTCTATTTTACTTTGTTATTTTCCCATCTTCATTCTCTGCTTCTCTTCCCACTTCTTGTTCTTAGTGAATCTCTCTACGTTTTTCATCCTACAGGCTCCGTTTCCATTTTTTTTAGAAAGCAAAGTCATTCATTCCTCCAAAATATCTTTCAGGTGATTTGCAGACTCTGACAGAGACCACTAAATCACTAACATTCCATAAAAGTATTTTTAATGTGAACAAGGTCATACTTGCAGTAATTATTTTGATTCCTGTTAAATTAAGATTTGTCTGCTTGAACCCCCTAAATGCTGGCTCTTTATTGCACCGTATTAAAAATGATTTCCACAGCTAAAATTATGTGGACTTAGCCATGAATAGGTTTATGTCTCTTCATGCTTTCTCCTTAACCCTATTTTTATTGACGGGTCCAACACTGGAAATGTAATTTTCTGGAAAACTCTATAGTGAAGGATCTGTGAAAGAGATTCTCACAGTAATCTACTACTCTGAAAATGAAGGCATTAGTAGAGCTGTCACTTATCCACTTTATTTTACTTCACTTTTAAATAACTGAGCTTATTTTCTATAGAATATTTATGGATTAATTATTTCATTATGTTAATAAAGATTTAACACCAGGTACAGCCTCCTTGTTATTGCATATGGATTTCATTTACTTCATTTCTTTTCTATGTTTACTATGCCTTTGCTCTACATTTCTTTAAAAGCATTTCCTTTCTTACATCTGGTATTTAGAGATTATGAAGGATTGAAAATGATCAAAATAAGATTTCTCTTGTGTCTGTTTTTTTGCTTTCTTCATCTTTCTTGTGCTCCTTCTTGCTTTCCTGCTTTCCTGCTTTCCTTAGTTTTTTCCATGTCTTTGATTATTTTGGACTTCAGGCAGAAATATGAGCTTTCTTGGAAGAATCCAATGCAGAGCTTAAAATAAATTAAGAAAAAAGGAAACCACTGTTTTTGGAAGATGGAACTCTGGTGCTGATTAAATCACCTTAAACATTTGCTTTACACGATTGGCCTGATCTAATTACCTTGCGGCAGAAGAAGAAACTCTTAAAGGTCATAATATGCACAAATAAAAAGAAACCATCTCATGGCTTATCTTCATATGCTCTTTCACTGATTTAAAAACAATGTCTTATGCATTCCTGTGATTTGTCCATTCTACAACTTGAATATTATCATAAATGATTCAATTAGCCCATTTCTAAAATATCCAATTATATATATCTGTAGTGCAAATGGTATGTAGCATGATTGTAATGTAAAACAATATTGGTAAACTTTCATGAAAACAGGGTAAGAAGCTCTGGAAGCAATATACATATAAATTGAGATAGGATGAGGCAGATCCAGAGATGTAGATAAGGAGGGCTCCAGTTTTCATTGCTGAAGGAAAGATGTCTTGATTTCCAAAATGTTAGATTTTAGAAATTGCATCTTGCCTGATGGATTTGCAATCCCTCTGCCATTTAGAGAAATGAAAAAATATCATATACCAAAAATAGCAAAAGGTGAGCACAAGTTGGGTAAATAAAAAATTAATAAATCATAGCTTATGTCTGTGTCCAGATACCTACATTGCTACTCCTAATATGTCAATGACTATGTTACTGATTTGTAGTACCAAAATGCTATTAAGTACATTTTCATGATATCATCATTTTTCTCTTCATAGTCTTTAGTAGTGTAATCTGTAAATAATCTGGATCTTCAGCTGATAGAAGGCAACACAGTTGTTTCAAAATAAGTACATAGTTTGGCATACCTAACTATGTGTCGGAACTTAGACCACTGTTTACCATGTTGTAACCTGTAAACCCAATGCTTTCTACTGACCCGTTCCACCTTTATTCTCTTTGATATTGTAGTTTGTGTTATCACAGTCTCTTGCTAATGTATAAACACATTCAGAAAAACATACAATGCATTCATGGAAATGCATGGAGCCTGGAAAACGTGGAGCCTGACTAAATCAGGGGAAACTGAATGGTCAGAAGACCTGCATAGTGATATAAAGCACCCCTGGGGATAGTTATGAAATCAATTTCAGACTCCACATTATTTCCTTAAACTGTGCTAGCAAATAAGCAGCAGGGCAGTCTTTATTTTGTCATTTGTTATGCTTGTAATATATTTCTGCAGTTAACTAAGGTTCTTATCATATTAGAATTGTTTGGGAGCAAGTAAATATTACTGCTTTGTTGATTTGCATTTTACTTAATCCATCTTATTCTTAGAAACTGGTCCTTATCCTGAAGAAATGTGGAAATATTAGAATTCTTCTTTAAGGATAAAATGAATCCTTATCGTAGTAAATTGGAACATGATAAATATTTCACACTACTCCTCATCCTACATGGAACTCTGGCCGAATCTGCGTGAATCCTACACTTGAAGAAGGAAAAAGGAAAAGACTCTGGTGAGTTAATATTTGCTGGCTGCCAGGTACCTGCTGACCATCTCTCACTCTCCTTGTAAGTAGGACAAGGTGGAAAAATAAGATGAAAAACCTCATAGGTTGATATAAGGACAGGGAAATCACCTACCAGTTGCCATCATTGGCAAAATAGACTTCACTTGGGGAAATTAGTTTGACTTATAGTCAGTTATTAATGGTAGGATAGTAAGAAATGGAAACAATACAACCTTCCCTCCACCCCCACCTTCTTCCCAGGTCTACCTTCTTCTTCCCCACCTTGAGCAAAAAAAGAGAGATGAAGTATAGGTTTTGCTGTCAGGTCATAACACTTCACCACTACCACACCTTCCTCCTCATGCTGTTCCCTGCTCCATGAAACACAGTCCTTTGTGAAACCTAACCTCTAACCTAGGTCTCTAACCTAGGTCCTTCTCACAGGATGCAGTTTTGCAGGAACTACTCCAGAAAGGACCCTTTCCATCAGGGAAAGTTCCTTCAGGAACAGACTGTTCCACCCTGAGTGGTCCCATGGCCCATAGTTCCTTCCAGAAAACCTGCTCCTGCTTGGGCTCTCCATGGGCTGCACTGTGGATTTCTACTTAGGTGTGGTCTTCCATGGACTACAGGAAGACAACTTGCTTCACCATGGGCTGCAGGAGAATCTTTGTTTTGGCACCTGGAATACATCCTCCTCATCCTTCTTCACTGCCCTGGCTTTCTGTAAGGCTGTTTCTCTCACATTTTCTCACTCTTCTCTCTCACAGCTGATGTACATTTTTTAATGTTTCTAAGGTATGTTATTACAAAGGGTCTATGACCATTGCTGATGAGCTCAGAAGACCTCTCAGAAGCCCAGCTCAGAAGAGCTCTCAAGAGCCCTCAGAAGGGCTCTCAGAAAAGCCAGCAACTTTTCTTATGAAGGTAAATTTTTAAAAGCTCAAAAATCCAATAATGAAACACATTTTCTTCTTTTAGTGTTTAAAAGATCAATTAGGTAAAATAATTTTTTTTTTCAAAATATTGTTTATATAATAATTTGTTTTAATTTTTATTATAGCTCAACTTTAATCAGATTCCCAAGCTTCTGAATTATGCTAAAGACTACAAATCAAATTGCATAAAAAATAATAGGTTTCTTGCATTAGAAGATGAGTAACTAGAGGTTTTTATGGATATATCTATGTTAAAATTTTATTTGGAATCAAAATTGTGCTTTGAAAGTAAATCTCTTAATTGCCTCCCCACTTCATATTTGAAAACTTGTTTGAAAACAAGTTTGTTTGAAAACAAATTAAAACATGCATAAAGTGTAATATTTAGGGCTCCAAGTGCTAAAGGACATTCAGTCCATGGGATCAGACCAGAGATACCAGAAAATAACTCCTGTGTCAGTCTGCAGCACCACCACAATTGCTTCAAAACACATATTGTCTGCAGTCTGCAAGACTTTGTCATTGGTAGCCATCCTCAGAATATCTCACTCTGAGCAGAAGGGCAATGTCCTAATAGAACATCTTCCTGTTTTCTGCCTGCCAAAGAACACAAAAGCTATCTCTTTCTCTGTCAGTATTAGCACAATCATTTCAAGTTCTTTGTGCAGCAATTTGAAGGAACAGATGAAATTACTTTATTATTTTGTAAAACTGTTGAATTTGTTCAGACATTTTCAGGTTTTTATCCAAAGCTCAAAGAACACTGCTACAAATATGATGGTTTTGTTATATTTCAATTCATGGAGTTTTAGCATACTGACCCATATACTGTTTCATTTTCCTATATTTCATCCCATTTTTTTGGGTATTATGATTTCTTTTCAATATTTGCAGTTTGTGTTTATAAGACATAGCTAGGGTTAGGTATGTTATCTCGATAAATGCTGTAAAAATTATGGTATATTAAAAAAAAAAAAAAGGATATACCTCTCCAACCTAAATCACAGAGCTTTGTGCTGAGATGTTTAAGAAATTAAAATCTCTGCATTCCACTATGCTTTCGAAGTGTTAGTCAGGGCTTCCTTTACTGCTATACTACTCTTAAAGTTGGTGCATATGACTTACCTTTGAGAGAAATGAAAATTCGTTTCCTTTTGA
>JAOXNG010000001.1:139139510-139150396 GCA_028566535.1 Scolopax minor | reverse complement strand
TGTGGGGAGGAGTGGATGGGACAGGTGACACAAAACTGACTAACAGAGTATTACATTCCACCTGCCTCATGCTCAGTATAAAAGCTGAGGGATAAAAGGCTCACACCTCTTTCTCAGTGATTGGTGTCCAAGGGCAACTCTATTCATTTGCCTTTGATTGTGATCAGTGCATTCCTGAATCCAGATGCAGAATCCAGTTCCTGCCCATCACTGAGTCCAGTCTGAGCTTTTTTTAGTGCTTGCCAGTGATATGATCATCATCCTGGAAGCTTGACATGGTTTTGTATTTATTGTATATATATCATTATTTTCCTTGTATTATTTTATTAGTATTTTTATTAAAGTAGTTTACTTTTGTTCTAAACTCATAATTCTTTTTCTTTCTCTCCCTCCCCTCCTTGGTGACAGAGATGAAGGAGAGAATTGTTTCAGTTGCTACACCAGCCCAAACCATGACAACTTTTTAAAAAATGTTTTGGCAAATAACAGTATATTTGCATATTTGGTTGCTCACAAAAGTTCCTGAAATAACAGCACTATGTTGATCAGACTACCTTGGAAGATCTGCTAATATGTTTGCTAATAGCTTGTCTGATCTTTCTGAAACCATCTACTTCATGAATGTTAAGGAATAGTGATTTTGTCCTTGTGTGGGCTTTTTATCAGTAATATGAATAAACGGTCAATTTATCAGTACGAAAATGCATTACTAATATTACTTATCATGTATAATACACAAATATGAAATCTATATGGTCTGCATTCATCATTTTACCATTTTGGTGGCATAATAACATAGTAACTGCTATTATACAATACTTAACACCAAGGAAGGCAAACAAGAACTTGCATTTTCTTTAACATTTTTCTTGAGCTTCACTAGTTTATTTTCATTTGCAGCTTGAGATACGGTCAGTACATGATTCATTTGATTATGCTACATCTGCATTTCATCTGTTCTATATGCATTTAATGATTACTCAAGTAATCTTATCACAATCCTGGAAAAAAACTCCTGGGAAAAAATGCAAGAATTAAACATTCAGAGACAAAAGGCAAGAAGGCTATTGAAATAAACAGATTAAATGGGTGAGCAAAATAGTGAAAATTATAATTTGAATAAGAAATCAACTAAACAAATGAGAAAGAACTAAATTAACCTGGCAGCAGGACAAGTCTTCTCTATATATTAACTTCAAATTTGTGCAAGTAGATCACACTTCTTTGAACTTTATAATCCGTACGACCTTCTCCCTTATTCCTCTGTCTTTAACTTTGATATGGTAAATGCAAAAAGGTCAGAGACAGAAATAGGTCACCAGCAGTTGTACTGGTTGTGTCCTTCCACTCAGAAATGTTCAGCATGCTCTGCTGACTAGCTGCTATCTCCCATGCACCACAGATGCTCCAACACCCTGCCAAAATCCTCCTTTCCTTCTGTTTTCCTATCTAAATCTTACTGGAGTGTTTGATATCATTGTTCCAAACTTATGGATAGTTTGATTCAACCAAACACTGTCTCAGACACCAGCATATATTCAGACAGCTATCAGACAGATGCTGCCATGTCTACATTAGGCGTGTTTCTTTTGCAAGCCTCTGAAGGTGAAACAGGCAGATGCCCTGGCACCTGGACAACTATTTAATTCAAGATTTCTCTGTTGAAATTATTTTTATAACCAAATAGAAATTAAGGGAATTAATAAGAGTTTCACAGCTCATAGTTCAGTGCTCCAAGTGGAGCTTGCTACAGTCAAGCAGACACCTGGAGCTGGCTTCATCTCTGATATTATAGTAAATATTGCTGATTCTTCACATAGTTACATTATGTGATCCCCATACAAGCTTAATTTGTTTTCCCAGAGAAAGTTTCTATTTATTTAATTTGATATCACAATTAAATTGATATCACTATTTGTAAATGTAATTTACAACTACAAAATGTACAATTACCACAAATGTAATTTGTGGAGAATGCATTTTCTTAGTCAATCCAAGGTCATCTCTTTACCCCCCATCAGGGGAAGTTTGTCTACAGATGCAGATAAATATTCTTTTAAAAAATCATCTTCTACAGGTTTTCTTCTAAATGTGATTCAAAGTAGTCTTAATGAGTATTTGGTCATGCATAGAGTAGGTTTCCAACATTTCTTGGGGGCACTTTTGACACTCAATTTACCTTTCAGTGCTAAAAGATAGATAGATAGATAGATAGATAGATAGATAGATAGATAGATACATAGATAGATAGATGGATGATAGATGGATCGATCCATAGATACATAATAGTAACATGTTTAAGATACATATGTATATATGCATGAGAATTTGTAATATGTTTCTCACTATTCATAATATGTTCATATCTAAGTATGGTAGCATAAGGGGCAGCTATTAAAATTTTAAACTTGAATTGATTTGATTCTCTTCAGCCTGCAAAATGATGAAACATGTGCTCAGGGTCATTAGGTAAACTATAAGTTGCAAAGAACAAACAGGATCAGGAACTGATCAACAGAGAGGAAACCAGAGGGTTTACTGAATTTACTGAATTCAGTAAATACTGAATGTATTTACTGAAAATTAGGCCTCTAAAGGCAGAGCAAGCAGAAGATAAACAAGTGTAGGAATGCCAAGCCAGAGCAGGAACTAGAAATCAGGAATGAGCCAACACGTCAAGAAAGGAATGAGATTAATGGTTGCAACTGTATCCAGAATGCAGACTGAGCATTCAAGGATGGAATTGTTTCTAAAAGGCAATAGTAATACCACCAATCAGCCTCAGAAAGCAGGCGTTGGCTGCCTTGGAGACTGATAGCCTCAGGAGGTTGAGCGCAGACTGATCACCCAGCTAAGAAGGTGGGGTGGGAACACAACTTCCACATTCTCATGTTTTTCAATCTAAGCCTTCCCCATATGTCCTAATGGCTGACAGTAAGGATGTGGCACACACATGGAAAGGTTACTTGACATTTTGCTCTTTTGAGCTCTTACAAGATATCTTAATACAGGAAAACTCTATTCATCATTTCAACTGTCAAACAGAAAGAATTTTCACCTGAGAACTTGTTGCTGCGTTGTTAGATAAAGGCAAAGACACACAGGTGGCATAATCACCAGTACCAAGCAGGACTTGGCTGCAGCCTTCTCTTTTACAAGGAGATGGCCATGTTTGTTCTGCAGCCAAGGGATGGGAGCAGCATAGCACAGGCCTGTGGATGCTCAGGTTACCAGTTATGTGGACCACTATCTCCCCCATGAACAACTGGCATCCAGTTGGTACCAATACATCTATGAACTTTGAAAAAAACTAAAAAAGTTTCTCACCATTCAACTGTCTTTTCCCACTTGTATGTTCATAAAGTGGTTCATTCAAAATGGAAATGTTCCAAAGCATATCATTGAAAAAGCAATAAGAGAGGGTGTGGCAGAGTAGGGGACAGAGGAGGAAGTCTCATGATGTTCTTCATGCTGTGTTTTTTTATGTTTACCACATCCTCATCTAGGTCAAATATTTTCCTATAAAATCAGAAGTTTAATAGAAGGGAAATACTATTTTTGTGTCAACTCTGCTGAGAATATAGTTTATACTGACTTCATATGAGGATGTTGTTCAGCAGTCTTGACATTTTGTTTTTTTAGAACCAAAACATGAATTTAGGAAAATAATTATTGATATGGAAGCTTGAAAATTCCAACTACTGGTTTGAAGCACCAAATTTGCATAAAATGTTTCCTTTCAAGTGCTTAATTCTTTAAACAATTCCAAAAAAAGCATGTAAACCATTATTGAAGCAAAATTGCATTTCGAAGTGGTACACAGTGATCTAGCTGCTCAACTGTCACTGGCATTAATAAGAATGGCACAGTTTAAGTCCCTGTGCACCACTTTGAAAGTTTACTGCCGTGTGTCTCCATTAATCACATCACAGAGGGAACATCCCACATCAGCTGTTTTTTATTAAAACTGCATAGATCCATTTATATATTTTATCCTTATCTATGAATCACTGTACAGAGACCCTCCCTGCAGCAATTATTTACTATGAAATGTCATATTTATTCATATTAGCTATGCCCTTACTCTAAGTGGAAACACAAGGTAAAATTGTAATGTCACTTGGGACAGTAGAGGTAAATGTAGCTATTTTATGATGTACCAGTTTTATAGTAACAGCCATCTGCAGTCTACTTATTTGCTTTTGCAATTCATCTAGTTAAGTAATTTTTTTTTTTTTTTTTTTCTGTGCAGGATAATATTTGCAAGGAGGATATTGAGCAGCTCTGTTCTGTGGATAGTCATGATACTCAATATAGAAGTGTGCTGATTACAATGGAAAGAGGAAGATCTCCCTTTGGCACATTACATTTTGACTCACAGACAGCGGGAAAACAATGGATCTAAGACTAAGTCTATCAAAGGAAATGTGAAATCTACTCAGAGCCCATGACTACTTCAAGTACTTAAAAACACTTGAGGCAGGTAGGCAACAGTAAATATCTTCCATAAAACCAGTAAATATCTTCCATGAAACAGTAAATATCTTTCCAAGAAACAAACACCACAAAAACTTTCTTTTATCCTTACATTTTTCTAAATATTTCTGATAAAAAGGCCCAACAACAACCAAATCTACAATAATTCAATGGACAAACAGAAATACAACTTTTCTTAGGGAAATTCATGTTTACCAGTTGAATACTTTTGCACCTCTAGTAACCATCATTGATTGTATGTATCTTCTTGGAAATGTGTTTTAAAATATTCACTTCCTCAGTATTGGTTCAGCATACATGTTATTGTCAGTTTCTAGTGTATTTGCCCTTAATCACTAAGATGAAATCATATCTTAATATACAGCAGTACAGATAAGTACATGTTTTATATAATTTCCTAGATTTTGACAACTGTCCTCAATAGTTTCTTACTCTTATTTGACATCTGTAAACAACATTTTCAAAACAAGATTTGCCCAAAGAGGCATTTTGAATGACCCCTTCGGAGACTTAAAAATATCTAGTTCTCTGCTTAGAAAAGGCTTCAAAATTCTTTTGAGATGGATATGGCTACTGAATGAAAAACATTTCAACACCAGACACTACTTATTGAACAAAACATATTCTTCTAAACTAAATAAATACAGTGTTTACAGCAATTCAGAAGAGGAAAGAATGAATGTTAGAAATAGCTGTATTGGTTTGTTTTGGTGTTAGCTCAGATACCAGTGATATTGACTACAGGTGTATGCCCTTATGGATGGGGTATTTTGATCAATATTGGCTATGAGTACTTTTTCAACCAAAAAAAATGCAGTGTCAGCCTATGTAACAAATTACATTAAGTCATTTATCAGTATCTTCTGTTATTGGTTGCCAAGACTTTGTTCAGGAAGGCCTTAAGTGTATCGCAACCATACACATATTTTGCTGGATTTGAATATTTTTAGTCAAATTTGGTTCTATTTCCTCAAAATGTTTATATTCTGAGGGCCTCTGAATCAATGTTTCCCCTACAGATCACTTGCACCTCCAACTGACATGGTATGGTAATTTTCTCATTTTTCTAGGAGGAAGTTTACAGAAACCTATGTAAATGAATTATTATTTACATGTATACACAAATACAAAACACTACTCTTTAAAATCAAATCCTCAGAAAATGTGTATAAAAGGAGAGGATATAGCAATAAAATGTAATTGCTGGAGAGGACCTCAGCACAAATGGTAACATGTTTTTCTCATATATCTAGAACATACAGTCTTGTTTGCATATTCAGATTTTTTTTTTTTTTTTTTACAAATAAGTAGAGATCACACATATATGAAAATATCTTCACTAAATTATAAGATAAATAAAAAGCAATTAGGCCATGCCTGCACTTCCTCTGTAAAAGGTTTAAATGAACCCTATTTCTTCAGTGGTAGCACTACTCACTTCTAACTACACAGGAAAGTGTACAATACATCTGAAACATTTTCACATTCCGATTACTGTAATAAAGAGGCTGTTGTCAAGAAATGCTGCCAAGACAAATTTTAAGACAACTGTTAAAAACATGGTAAAAGCAAAGAAACAGAGTAAACTTCATCTTTAGTCTGGACAGTCCCAAGGAACTAATTTGAAAAGTCAACTGAATTTTATTGCCATTACCACTGAGTCTGGAAATTAAAATGTTTGGAGACACAAGCACACAGCATGCATTACATTTCTGTCCAGAAATACTTTACTTAATACAGCATTATATTTACAGAGTATTTCAAAAATATCCACATTCACACTGTGAGTCCTTCTTATAATTTGTCTTATTTAGAAAAAAACAAAAGCCAGACAGCAAACCTATGATGAATTCAGGTATAGAACAAAGACCCCTGGCTCTCAGACCTGCATTACAGGTACTTCTTTGGTAACCAAATACTGCTTGTAAAATGTGTTAGTGATAGCTCTGATTAGAATCAGTTGTATATCAAACAATAGATTAATTTTCTTTAAAAACTTCCTGGAAAGAAGTTAATTAATCCTGTTTCATAGTTCTCTAATCACATTGTAATTTTCTTGCTGAATACTTTAACAAGTCAGTTACTCCAAGTGAATCACATAAATAATGTATTTATCATCCCAAAAAATATATCCATGTATAATATATGTATATAAGGATATATATATATATATATATATAACTATGATCAGCATAATATATTAAAGGCATTGGTTAGGTGTCTAGAGTTGGATTCCTTATAGTAACTGCTTAGCTACTATCCAAATATGCAGAGAATTCAATAATAAGTTGACCTTGGTGGTTCCTTTAAATATGTAGGTCAGGTGTTCACTGCCTGAAGAAATGACCTAGTAGGTGACTTGGGTTGCATGGAGCATTAGCTCATCAGCAGGCTGATCATATATCACTGTCCTATAGTAGAATAAGGTAAAGAACCTCTACCTAGAAAGGAATCTTCAATATATAGTGCTGTAGTTTTCATTCTGTGTTCCTAAATAATTTTATCCAAAATCTTTAGGCAGAAATATTATCTAGCACTCATTTGAATATTCTTTATGTTGTCTATCTTATTCGATATTTTTACATCCAAAGCAAATAGGTTTATTTAGGCCATTCCCTTGCTTTAGCACAAGAAACAAGCCTAAGCATCACACAAAAAAAACAGACTTGCTTTTATGTATTTAAGTTCTTCCTTGAAGTTAAAATAGAAAGGAAAAATATTATGATTGTTTCTGCTTTTTTCTCACAGATTACATGTTTTTCACTTCAACAAGGATTTAATTTAATGGACAAATCTACAACATAATTACTCAGTGCTTTCAGTAGTTATTAGTGTCGTCAAACCAATTCACAGAATCACAGAATAGTCATTGTTGGAAGAGACAAAAACAACAACAACAAAAAAAAAAAGCCAACCACAAACCACCACATACACACACCATCCCCACCTCCAAATAGTTGCCCTATTTTTGTATTCTTGTATTCTTTTCGTACACAATCCCTTTTGGTTACCATAAAAAGTGAGATAGGTGGTACTTAAGCCTATTATTATACAGAAGAGGTTGGTACCTGGACAGAACGATCAAATTGGTCTCAATTCTAGAGACAGTTCTGTTCAATGTATTAATCAATTGGGGATGCAGGAAATGAATGCACCATTAGTTCGTGCTTGCTGATGATACTAGATTGGGAGGTGCTGTTGAGTCTCTCTCAAAAGAGGCCTCGCAGAGATATCTAGATAGATAGGAGCATTGGAAAATTATTAAGGGAATAAATTTTCTCTATCTAGGTTGGAGTAAATTGGGAGAGGAGTGGCTGGAGAGCAGCCCTACAGAAAGGGATCTGGGGGCGCTGGTTGACAGCAGGCTCGACAGGAGTCAGCAGCGTCCCCTGGCAGTCAACAGGACAAACTGCATCCTGAGGTGCATCATCACAGAACAACGAAACAGTCCAAAGAGGTGATTACCCTGCTGTGTTCACCACTGGTGTGACGTCACGTCACCTTGAGTACTGTGTGCAGTTCTGGGTCCCACAATTTAAGAAGGATGTGAAGGTCCTTGAATTTGTCCAGACACTGGACAAATAGAAGTGGCTGTACGAAACAAAGCAGTTGACAGTGAAGATCTACTGTCAATACTACCTACATTAAAGGATATTCTTTTTTTCAAGGTAGACGAGGTACAATCTGGTGCATGCACTGAACATCCATTTGCAGCTGAAGTGCTTCTGAATTGCACCTTCTAGTTTACTGAAAGGAATTAAGTTCATGCCCTTTGAGACTGCTGTACAGTCTGGACCAAAGCACAGTGACAAAAGACAAACGGGAGATTCACTTATAGGACACATTCTTGATGGCAGATAAAATTGTAATTGAACTGCATTCCGTATCTATATTCATGGTAAAAGGATCCTGGCCACAATTTGCATAAGCCTCACTATATGTGTATAGTGATGCAGATTGCTTGTCTTACTTTGCAGTGTTTCCAGTACTCTTTTTTCTTCATTGTTTATTAATCAGGTTTTGGAATTTGTAGCTGTCTTATGTTGACTTAGTTCTAGCTGTGTTTTTGCCATTAGCTGCATAACAGAAAGCTAACGAATCTTCTATCTATTGTGACAGAAAGTAACCACAGCTAAACAGTGAAATGAATCCTTGATTGATTTGTATGTTATTAGTGTATATGAATTACTGCAGTAACCAGTTTATTAAAAAAATGTCTAGATCTATTATGGATTACATTTATATACATCATTTTTTACCAAAATAAGTCAATGTGGAGTTTTTGCCTTGCAACATGCAGAAAGGATTTAACCTCTTCTAGATGAAAGCTCATTATGCTAACAGCAACAGTAAATACTGAGGAAATATATAAATGAGTGGTATAGACATTTTATATTAAAAGAAGGAAAAATTTGCATGTTTACTCCTGTAGACATGCTACTGATATTACCCTTGAGATCTCAGAGATGCAAACAAAAATCTCAAAGAACCAAAGTGCAAAACTAGTAAATATGATGAAGAGTAAATTTCAGGTACTTATTAAGAGTGGGAATGAGTTTTAGATTCATCATATAAATGTAGGTGATGAATGAACTAGGTATCCATGACCTCATTATATTCAGTGCATTATAAGGCAGGTGGATTCCAGAGAGCTTTTCAGCATTTGGCGATTTGGTGATCTGTACGGGTCTATTTGTAGATACCTGTAATTAGGTGAAAATAATTGAAACACCACATTAATATTAATTAATTCATTAATTCATTTAATCAGACTATTTACTATATGTTACATATTAGCTTTTTGGTTTTCTGTACCATATTCTATTTGGAGGGTGAGTTTTATATTAGCATCAGTTCTTTTTAATCTCAATGAATTCAGATTCAATGGGCCATATGAGTTTAAAAGGATTCTGTATGACTCCTGGAAATTTTAATTTTTTTTTTTTTTTCATTTCTCCTTTTTACTTTATGCTCACATGGTTTCAAGACTGTAAAATATAGTATCAAGGAGAGCATCTAAGTCTGGGGGAATCCAACCTAAAGTCTGGCATTCAATGTAAATAACAGTTTAATCGTTCCTGTTAAATTTATTTCCAAATGTAAGCCTGCTGATGGTCACTTGATCACCATAGAGGTGACACAGTACTCGTGATTTAGTGGCCTGTGAATTAAGCCTTCAGACATCTTTTTGTCATGGAGTTGGCCATAGTGGGTTGATTTACAATATTCTGAGGAGACAGAAAATAAATCTTACTAACACTGTAAACAATGGCAGAACATGTAACAAAAATAGTCATGACATACATACATCTATCCTCTGTTGAGAGACACAGAACTAACTTTTCTACTAATGCTGGGGAAAATTGCATTTTTAGAAGACTCTAGTGTCTGATTTTATGAAAATATTTATTTTATAGCCAGACAGGCTCTGTGGGATTCAAGGTTCGTGTTTTCGAGCTGTGCCAGATACAGGCACAAGGACAAACAAGGCCTGGGCATTTGACCCAGGCTGGCCAATGGGGGTATTTAATACCATTAATATCACATTCAATATAAATTAGAAAAGTTTGCTGCGTACCTCTCTCTCCCTTGATAGCAGCAATCCAGACAACTCCTTGCCCCAGTGCCAGAACTCTGAGGCCTTCCCTTCCTCCTGAAGCCATCACGCTCGCAGAGTCCAACATTTGCTGTCTACTACTGGGAGTGCACTGCTGGGAGTGCGCAGCTATACAATTCTTGTCTATCTTATATGAGTATCAGGGTTAATACTGGTTCTTCAGTATTATTGTTAAGTATTTAGTCTTAGTCTATTAAACCTATTTATATTGCAACCCTTGTTTCTTTGTGTTCCCTGATTCCCCTTTCCATGTGGGGAGCCATCATCGGGTGATGATAGAATAATTCTCTAAATGACAATAAATTGCTGTGGGTTTTCTCAAACCATAACAAGGTTAGACTTGAATCAAGAATGCTGGCATGTACAGCATATCTGTAAAGAAATTTTGTGTAGAGTATTATCTCATCTGGACTTAAGAAAAAGAAGTCTATGAAAGATTAGGTTTCATACCAAATTGTTCAAAATACTGTTCAAGTTCTTGAATGCTGTGTGCATTGAAATTGTTATGCAATAAATATAGACATGTTTATATATTTATGACAATTATATTCATACTTAGTGATTTGTAAATTCTAATTATAAATTACATTGCACAACATAGTTCAAAACATTAAATTATGTTTGTACATAATCAAATGTAGGCAATGATGAATTTAAATTTAAATGTAAAATTCCAAATAACAAAAATGAAAGTTTAATTCTCAAATATTTCTCACTGAAGAAATATGGAGAAAAAATATTCCAGATTTTTTTCCCTGTTTTACTGTAAACT
>JAOXNG010000001.1:139082840-139093871 GCA_028566535.1 Scolopax minor | reverse complement strand
CTCACACACATATGTGTGTGTTTAAATATATTAAAGAACTGTACAGACAACATAAAATATTTTTGAAGATAAGGCTTATCAGTTTTCTGCAAGCTCAATAAATCTCATTCCTTTGCAAAAATTTGAATTCAGTTGTGTAATGATTAAAAACATTCTACCTCATCATTGTCAAAAGCACCTATTCACATCCATCAGCTTTAGCTACCTTTCACACATTGTAAAGTTGACACACTAATTCTTTTTCTCACTGATTACAGTGTAGTTTCACTGTTCTTATGGCTAGCTTGCCACTGAGGTCTCAAATTTCTTTTCTCGAGGAAATCTGACACTTTGTTCGCAAAGCACAAAGAGAGTTTAGTGATGTAAAATAACTGCCCTTGTGGGAAGGTGAAAAGAAATATATGGTAAGCTTGAAAAGGAATATGTTTAGAGAGGTTAAAAGTAGCTTAAGACTAATTCCGTTAAGTAAAAGGTCAAGTTGTATTTCTCCTTTATTTTACATATTCAAATTTGTCTGTAGCAGAAAATAAACCTTTAAGTCCTCTGAAGTGACTCTCACTACAGAGTGTGGTATGTTCTGAGGCAGTCTGTACACAAAATCAAATATGTTTTTAACAAGAATATATATATATATATGCACAAATGTAGACATATGCACATAGGTTAACCTAGAAACTAGCATGTTTTAAAGAGAAACAAGGGAAAATTATATTATAAAATTGTTCACAGTCCACAGAGGAAAGTATTCAGCAAGATCTTAAAGCATGAAGTCTACATGAGTTTTCAATTCACTCATATAAAAAGTCACATAAGATTTTCATATGTGGAGCAGGTTGTAATTATCAGCAAAACTGAGTTTGAATGAGTGGTGGCATTTCAGCCAACTAATACTGTCACTGCTAGTAACAGGCTAGTAACAAAATTTTCAAGGCTTTGGGAATGAATTTGTCAGGCTTGGGTTGTCTGAAATTTCTTTGGTGTTTCTGTTTGTTTGATCTCATTTGGTTTACCTGCAAGAGATTTTTTTTTTTTTTTTAAATGACTGGGTAGCTATGGCTACCATTTTGTTATTTTTCCTTATATTTGTATGGGACAACCATGTTTTTTATACAGATCATAGCAACAAGTAGTTGTTCTCTGCAAAAGAAATATTTATGATAATTATAATGATACAGTGTAGAGGACCTATCTTGGCAGCAGAGACTTTGAGAAGTGAGGAAACAGGATGCAGCATAGAAAAGTAAAACAGGCAAAGAAAAGGGACACAGAGTGACACTGGGGATGGTTGATGTCCTGTGTATGGGGTGGAGCAGAGCCAACTTTCTGTCCAGTGAGGGGCTCTTGATTACCCTAGTTGCTGTGGCAGCCAGGGTCAGCTGACTTGGTTGTTTACTCAATGGAGGGATTGCACCTGTGGGGAGTAGTGGACAGAACAGGTGACCCAAACTGACCAACAGGGTATTTCATCCAATCTGTCATGATCAATATAAAAGGTGAGGGATCAAAGGAGCTCTTCTTGAATGGCTGTGTTTTTGATGGCTCTCTGTCTTTGATGACTGATGCCTGAGGAAGACCTTGTTGTTTGTCTACCTTTGATCTCCATCAGTGTGTTCTGGAATCCTGTTGATTTTATTGTTTCATTTTTATTTTATTATTAATATTCCATTGGAGTTGCTTATTTTTTTCCTTAACTCATAGCTCTCTATCTCTCTTCTTCCTCTTCTTGGAGTGAGAGGTGGGGGAGAGCATCTGTTGTCTTGTTACTGGCAAATCCATTCCAAACCCATGACATTGGTTAAAGAAATGTAGATCTACAAACTGGAAAAAATTAGTTTGAAAGTAACAAAGATAAGAACAAGTGTCTAACATAAAATGCACCATAAATAGCAAATTTTTGTGTACAGTGAAGTTGCAGATCAATGAAGAGAGAACATGATGAAGAACTTTGTTAGAGAACAGATGCCAGCAAATCTAAAAAAAAGAGAAAGGAGTGGAGGAAAACAAAATGCAGAAGAAGAAATATATCAACATTGTTTTCTTCACAGTGAAAAGAAGAACCTGGAGCACAGATGACCTGCTGTTACCATTATCTATACCTAGCCCTGTTCCCTGCTTGCTTGACAAAGGTTGGTCCTGTCAATCTCAGTACAAAGGGGTATTGAAATAGGTGAGTATAGCACATAATAATTTTAACTTTATGATTATAGTTACTGCATTTATGACTGTTTTGGTTTTTTTTTTAATCATATTTCTTAATTTTACTTTTTTTTTTCTCTTTTGCAATATTGAAATCTGGACTAACAAAGATTCTTTGATTACATGAAGATTTGTATCATACTAAAACTAGATATTTGACTTTACATATAAAGTATATTTCCTTTAATAGCAATACTTTATCCGTAATGCAACCAGAATTCCAGTAGTATAGAGTGTTATTTTGCATTTAGCTTGCTGAAAGATGGCTTTCACAAAGTCAATAGATTACTAGGAGCAGATGGGAATGATAGTAATTTCCTTCCTATAGATGAATAGGTATCAGATAATGTTTTTCACCTATTTTATGGATCATAACTTTTTCATAAAAACAAACCCTACAGTATTTTTGGAATAGGTATGTCTGACAAGACAGTCAATATCTCAGTCAAGATTCAGATTTTAATCTGTGAGCTTTAGTTATAGTACTTTTATGTGCAAAATAAATAAGGACTGATAATCAAAATACATAAATGAAGCCCCCATTATCTTGCCATAATACCTTTAAAATCATTTATGTATCAGGCAGTATCTCAGAGAATACTTCTGCTAAGGAAAGAGTTGTTTTAATTGTTCCATTTACTGAAAGTTTCTCAAAATATTATTGAGGTATACAGAAAAATTTCCTTTAATTCAAACAAGTTTAAATCAAATTCTAAAGTGAAGATTCATTCTAAATATAAACACATGCTGACCCTTTAGGTTTAGTGGGGTACCCTGGTAGTCCTCAGGGGTACCCAACTGTCTCCTCACAAATATCAAAGGCTGTCTCTAGGTCCTCTTCTGTATCTCTCAGCCCCATGCAGATATCTCTATACCTTCAACAGCACAAGATACTAATGTTTAGGTGGCTAATTCATTCCTAAATGTCTGACTTCCAAGATATGAAAGACAAGAAAGTGCTCCCTTTCCATTTCCCAAAAATTGCTTACACTTTATTATATTTTAAAACAAATGTTATAATGACATGTGGATGAAAACCAGTGATGATATGCATGCAAGTCACACAATAATCACACAATTATTTAAAGTGGTACTCCTTCCTATTAAAATAATTGAGTCTTTTTGTTGATCAAACTCTTAGCACTAGATCTTCATATTGGATCAAACAGCTAATACTCATCAACTTAAGTTCTTGTATTTCAGGACAGTCAATTCAATTAAAACGTTCCTACTGTGTATGATTAAAAGTCCTCTGCAGACATTGACTATGCTTACTGGCAGGAGCTGATATTATGCCCATACTATTAAATATTCTATGGATATTCTTTTATTTTCCTGTTCTATTTATTGATGTGTTATGTATTTTAGCTGTTTGAGTTTTTTAAAACATACATACTCAAAAGAATTCTCTACTGAGGGGCACCTCTCCAAAGACAAAATCTACACAGTCTTGAGTGAAAATCTATCTGGGGTCCATCCAATGCCGCATGAAAGCCTGTTGTCCAGCATCTGAAGGGATGTAAAATTTACTCATTATCTATATTCTTTTTGTTCTGTCTTATTTAAATGACTATTTCATTATATCATTTGTTGTTAGGTGTTCTCTTACTGAGATCCAAAAATGATCCGCACGATCTCTCTCTCCCTCCACCGTGGTGAAGAACACCTTGTTTATTGGATTTTAAGACATTTGTGTTAAGTTGTTAAGACAGAAGATATTATTACATTATTACCTACTGAGGCATTTCTGTTTAATTTTTAAATTGTGTGTGCATGTATATGAGAAAGCTAGATGAAATCCATAATAATGTCACTGAATGTTGTCTTAAGAATAAAAAGATAGCTGTGTAATAAACAACATTTTACAATTTTTATATCAGAAACCTGACCAGCCAGTTTTGAACTTTAGTGGGATACTTTTCTACAAGAAAGAACAAGAAAGATAGCTGCATATGCATCAAATGAGTGGATTATGACTCTTCAGAAGTTAAAGTTCATCTCTGCAATTAAATCAACTGTAGTAAAAACAGCAGCTTTGCAGAAAGGTCATACATGAGTGCTGAGAGGCTGCAATCCAAAGCATCTAAAATAAACAGCAAATGAACTGTCTAAAAGCTTGTAAGTCTAGTCCTTCCTGCATATCTGCTGACAAAGCCAAGATGTTATGGCATGGAATTTTTAAAAATAAACTTTAAAAAGAAGCTAATTTATGTTGGCAGATTATTTGCGTTGGAGGCCCTTAGTGGAAATATTGTTTGTCAATGACAAAAGTTATATTATATTTTTATTTTATTATTTTTTTAACTGTTTCCAAATGTTAATGAAACTGCAAATGGATCATCGTATATTCAGGGAAACAATGAAGAGGTTTTACAGAAGACAGCACCTTAAATGAGAAAAAATGAAGTGTTAAGAATGCAGTTTAAATAAATGTGCTAAGTGAAAATGGGGACACAACTGAGATATTTAAAAATCTGGTTTGTTAAAGGAAGGTACTATGAAACATTTTTCAACAATACAGTATCCAAAATAAAAAGACTTTTTTTTAAATGGAATTCATTTTCTTTGAAAAATAATAATTTTGATTACTCATTGAAATACTTGCACCATTCTTTCACAGGAAACCAAAGGTACATATTTCTCCATTTTAAAGATGAAAAATCCTTCTAAAGAGTTACGTGGTCAAGAAAATCAGTAACAACTTGTACAAGAATTAATAGGAAAGGATTCTGGGGAAAAAGCATGCAAAACTGTTAAAAAACATATAGCCAAATTTTCATCCATTGTTTTGCAGTATATTAACCATTATGCAAGGGTATGCCTATGATATAAATAATACAAAAGTAATTTTGTGCACTAAGGATATAATGTGGAAGTATGTAAAAAAAAAAATTGAAAAGGAATCTAGCATCCTATAAAAGGAGAATCTGAAACTGCATGTATAATTTTGGAACAAATCTGCACAGAGATACAGTTAAAAGGGAACGTTTTAACTGTAGAATTTGAGGTAAATATTTCTGTGTCTTTCCCTTGCCCCCTTTATATACCACCTAGACCTTTTCTGAAAAGTTGAATTTGTGATCTGTGAACAGAGAAAAGAAGTTCTGTGATATGAGTCTACTAGCTGTGCTTGAGTACACTGACAAAGTGACATCTCATTACCTGTTGGCTGACTCAGCATTTCAGTTTTAGGGCTTTTTAAAAATTACATATTTATTATCTATAATAATGTATATTATTATATTATAAATATATATTTATTATATTCTACAATGAATAATAATTTATTATTAATTACCATTAATAACTTTTTTTTTTTTTCCTTAAATCATTTGTCTCAATTAAATATGCTTAAATAAACTATCAATATTTTATGGAGATTTATTTTGCCTTTGAATACAATGCTCTGTAATGAACCTGTTCTTCTGGTACTTCTTGCAGTTTTAAAATTCCTTTTAGATTTTGTTAGTGTTGACTAATTTTACTCAATCTTCTCTCAGCTGAACAGGTATGTACTACAAGAGATGATGGGTGACTAGTCTGAATCAACTTCAGATTAGAATCTTCTTTAAAATAATTTAATAAAAAAAATATTTCACAATGATAAAAGTGAGAGGAGAAATAAACAAAAGGGAGAAATATATATAATTTTTCTTCCCTCTTCCCCAGTGTAATTGGGAATGGGTCTTATTAGGTTTAAATGGGGACTATAAATGTGTAATACAACTTATGCTATTCTCACTCCTCTCTTTTTATAATTTTTCTTGATGTCTTATTAAGGGATAACTAATCTAGGATGGAGCCTTAATCATTTATTATTTTCCTGTTGCTGGAATATATGAATGACTAATGCTAATCATACCAAATAAACAAATTTCTGGCAGCCCTTGGGGAAATGAATGTGGAAATAACTCTGTTCTTTTCAATGCTTGTTTGATATTTTCAGTACTTAGTTTCTGTAATTAAAAAATACACGGATAGGTTTGAGGGAGATAAAACCAATCAAATTTTCAACAGAAAATCAATGAAACTAGAAAAAGAGTCATTGTCTAATGAATATGAAAAAACCTTAATTATGTACTTTAAAGTTATATTTTAAATTATATGCTGATAAAATGGTCTATTTTTCACAACTTCTGAAGCTTTCCACCATGAGATATTTTCATTTAAAGTATAAGCTTGAAAGCAACAACAGTTGGCTTCATTTATCTTGAAATTAGAACCAGATTATTTCTAGAGAATTCATAACCGTAATAATCCACCCTTCATTATTACAATTCTTACAACAGAAACAAGGTCTTCCTTTCACCTTGGTGAAACAAGCAAGGCACTGAATATGTGTGGGGATATTTGCTATTCAACCTACCCATCATGGAACAGCATGGTGCAGAAATGAAGCGTAGGGTTAGCTAAGTAGAGATGTGAAGGGTGGAGAGAAGGTAAGAACTTGAAAATGCATTTGTATGTGTACAACCTACTCCGTGAGCTATGATGAGCTACAGTATGTCTTACAGGAATTGTTATGACGTGCAATATGAAGTGTTACTGCAATCTTTTCTTGAGATCCCATTGCAATTTGCAATCCCAATAATAGTATGGGAATGATCTACTGCCTATTTTCATGAGCACTGTGCCAAACTCTTTCCTTTTCTAGCTTATTAGAGAAGAAAATGTGCAGATTCTCTTATTAATTCCTCCTGAAAAAAATAAATTAATACCATTCGTTTTGAGGTTCTGTGCTCTGTGTGTTACTTCTAATTTACCTATATTGAATTCCATTTGCAATGTGTCAGTGCAACATCAGATCAAATAAAAATTTATGTTATTTTTTTCCCCTTATAGATCTATTGCTTTTGTCATCAATGATTCAGAAAGAAAAAACCTTAAAATAGCACTCAGCAGGTACCTCATTTTTGCTTCATTACCTAAAAGATAATTGATAAACATAATTCCAAAGGCCATTAATAATATATTGTCTTTTAGATAAAGTTGAAAAAATAAATTCTTGTATTTTTATATCTGAAGGAACAGAATGGATTAATTGTGAATTATTGGAAAATTATATTTAATGTTATTATTTTTTGAAGGTAAAACCAACTTCATTACAGATCTTGCTCATTTTATGTATAACCTTTTAAAATGAACCATCTGTTGGTGTATAGAGTTGGCTAATGCATCTAAAAAAGAATTTTTCAAAAATTTGCAATGTGTATAAATATTCACTGAATGTTTAAAAGATATTTTCATCACTACTTTATTAAAATTAGTCAGCCATTCTAAATATAAGAATTCTTACAGCTTAAGTTGTTTGCACAGACTTAATTAATTCTCCTTTATATTATATGCATTCCAATATAGTTCCTCAGTTAAATGATCAGATATTTGTTTTAGCTTTTCTTACCAGTATTAATAGTGCTAGAAGATGAAGAAGGAAACATGGGTAATTAATCTTGATTGAGTACTTCTGTACAACCTTAGTCATCATTTCAGAACAATGCACAGAGAATGTAAATGATGTAAATTTTCAGTTAATAAAATTTTGACCAGTCAGAAAATTTTACCTTGAATGAATAGAGGATAGTAGTGTAAGATTAAATATCCTTTACTTGATGGAACTGTACCCCTGACTTGTAGTTTTTACACTAGGAGTGATTTCTTCAGTGTTCCAGACCACTAACTGGCGCAGACTGGAAAAGACAAAATTAAGGTTCTGACACAAAACTTTAACATCTGTTTACAGTTTAACTTTGCTAATAAATTAAAGTACAAGTGCTTTGCTATGAATTCAGAAAGTCTAATTAATTACCTGGGCCTTTTCTTACAGCTGTGTTGGAAGTTGTGCTCTGTCAGGCAGCATACAAGGGCTGCCGAGTCATTTGGAAGAGAAAATAATGGGACAGGCAGCTATAATGGTAGCAATTTTCTGCATGTTACCTGTTCATTTGATAAACTCATATGCCTTAAACATACATTACGCATCTACTGAGACACCTTGCTTTAGGAAGAGTTGCCTGGATTTCCTAAAGTACAAGAGACTAAGAAGCTGCTTCTGATCCATGTGAGTATAAATGCCTGTCATGATTTGGGCTGGAGTGGCCACTAAAACACATGAAAGCTGCTATCTAACATCTCTCCCAAGAAGCAAAAGAGTAAGAGAGGGAGAGAGACTTATGTGTGGGAAAGAAATAAACTAATGATATATAAATAATAAAATAATAATAAGGTAAAGATAATAATTTTAATAAGAAAATAATGAAATATATGCAATATATAAAAAAACCTTATTGAGGTTCCAGGATGATGACTGTGTCACCAGCAGACACTGGTCTCCTGGTTTGAGGTGAAGGACAGCATCTGTCACTTGTTTCAGTGGCCAGTCCAGACCAAGCCTCAAGACCTGTGAAAGGCCCAGGCTGGACTCAGACATGGACAGGAACTGGATTCCAGATCTAAATTCAGGAATGCATGGATCAGGATCAAAGGTAGACAAACAGACAGAGTCATTCTCAGACGCTGACTACTGAAGAAAGAGACCGACCTGTTTGATTCTTCAGTTTTTATAGTGAACATGATGCAGGTTGGATGGAATACCCTGTTGATTAGGTTTGTGTCACCCATCTTGTCCAGTGCTCGCCACAGGTGCGACCCGTGTACGCTTTTGTATTTTTGACTGTCCAACTTGCGTAACAGTTAGCTGACCTTGGTTGTTACAGCAATAAGTATAAGCAAGAAACTCTCTGCATACCATTCTTTGGTATTAACTATACATATCAGACTTTATCTTCTAGAAACAGATAATGTCAAAAAATATACCTTTAATTTCAGGGAGTTACAAGAGGCTTAACTGAAAAGTAAAACTGTTGAAAAGAAAATGCATTCTGTTCTACCTCAAACCAGGACAATGTCTTGTTAGGTGCTGTATATAACTTCATTAGGACATAAAAAATATTTACTTTTAATACTTGAGTATAAATATGGACTTCGGTAGATGGAACGATAAAAAAGACCTAAAATGCATATTTTAGCCTGTATTAACACACTTCAGATAGAAGATATGTGACACACAATTTTAAGTTAGCATATCTCATAATAAAAAATTTGATGAACATATACATGAAACCAAATATTAACTAATGCTTTACTTATAACAGATTTTGTTGCTATAATGTCTATTAAAAATAGATATATAATAATTTATAAATATATTTTCTATATGAGGAGGAAACAATCTCAGAAATTTTGCTGTAGAAATTAGTAAATTAACAGAGTAAGTACAATGTTTAGAAGTCAAGATGCAAGATGAATAGAATCCCATTTATAATTACAGTATCATTCTAGTTTGAAGAAAAATATTTAACTCAGAAATCATTACAAATAATTTTCTCTTGTCTCTGAAATACCTATATTTATTGTCTTGTTCACTGTAAGCCAAGTTATAGAATTCTGCTTAGGCATATTACCCAAATAATCCTTTCTCTAAACTAGTAATAAAGCAGCAAGGTAGTTAGATCACTACCCAAAATGCTAAAAGTTAATGGCATGGTAATGTCGACAATACAGGCAGTATGACTCTCAACTCACTCTTAAAATCTATATTGATTTACTTATTTTAAAAACAACTATATGGATGTATGAAATGCTTATTAAATGTAAAATTTATGGGATGCACAATGTTTGTGTTTTATACAGTGTCTGTTTAGCAGAACACTAATTGCAAACACTGAATCTTTGAGTAAGAATGTCTTGAGAGTCTTGGTTGATGAGAAGCTCAACATGAGCTGATAATGTGAGTGTGCTTGCAGCCCAGAAAGCCAAACACATTCTAGGCTGCATTAAAAGAAGTATGGCCAAGAGGTCAAGGGAGGTGATTCTCCATGTCTAACTCTGCTATGGTGAAACTCCAACTGGAGTCCTGCATCCATCTCTGGGGCCCCCAACATAAGAAGAATGTGCAGCTGTTGGAGCGAGTCCGGAGAAGGACCACGAAGATGATCAGAGGGCTGGACCACCCGTTCTATAGAAAAAAGCTGAGAGAGTTAGAGTTACCTAGCCTGGAGAAGAGAATGCTTGGGGGCGACCTTATAGCAGCTTTCCACTACTTAAAGGGGGCTTACAGAAAAAATGGAAAGGGACTTCTTATCAGGGATAGATGTCCTTAACAATAGGATAAGGAGTAATGATTTTTAACTGAAAGAGGTTATATTTAGACTAGATATTAGGAAGAAATTCTTTATTTTCAGGGTGGTGAGACACTGGAACAGGTTTCCTAGGAAAAATGTGGGTGCCCCATCCCTGAAAGTGTTCAAGGCCAGGTTGGATAGGTTTTGAGCAACCTGGTCTAGTGGAAGGGTCCCTGGTTGTGGCAGGGGAGTTGGAATTAGATGATTTTTCAGGTCCCTTCCAACTAAAACCATCCTATGATTAATGTTCATAATGATGGTATATTTAGCTAATTTGTATATGACATGAAGCTGGAAGAGTTTAAAAATCTGCATTTGAACAGTGAGTATGATGTCCTGGTTTGAGGTAGACAGGACAAATTTCTTTGAGTAATTGTACTTGTGAGTAACCTCTCTTGTAATACTTGGGAAAAATATACTTTTAGAAGACTCTAGAGTCTCAATTTGTGAAAATAGTTACTTCATAGCCAGCTATAGTATGAGTTTTAAGATCTCAGTGTTTTCAAGTTAGCCAGGGATGAAGAGGAGCGAGATGAGCACTTGACCCAATCTGGCCAACAGGATTATTTCATACCGTGAGCAACAGATTTAATATAAATTAGCAATTTTGCTGAGGAGATCTCTCTCTTCTTTGATGGATGCAATCGTGAGAACT
>JAOXNG010000001.1:139055590-139071746 GCA_028566535.1 Scolopax minor | reverse complement strand
TTTAATACATTTATATATATATATATATATAGAGAGAGAGAGAGAGAGACCTAGGTACATGGGAAAAACAACTAAAATACCATTATACTCAATAAGGATCTACTCCACATACACACTGCACTCTGAAGACTTATTTAGGAGAAAAATATCTACTGTCAATACAGTGAATTCTCATGAGGGGCTTCTGTTCAGCTGCCCATACACAAGCATTTAAAACCATCTGCAATATGTGACATAGGGCAAAGTGGAGACAACGCAGGGTACTCAGGAGCATCAAATGGGCTTACATGTCTGACTGCAAGTACATCAGCCTAAGTTTCCCATTCATGTAGTCATTAAATATAAATGTTGAAAGTACCATGACTGTTCCTTCCACAAAAATGTCTCAGACAGAGACTCCAGTTTCCTCTCATTTGTAATCAAAGGAACTTGGTAGAATTGTCTGAATGTTATTTTGCTTTCTCTCCTTGTCACTTTCATGTGCTGCCTTGTTTTACTTAGTTCTTTGTTCTGGTATGGAATTCTAATTTTACTGTCATTAATTCAAGAGAATGAAAGCCTCAAGAAAAATGGACATGGCATAATGCCCAGAGTGTAAATACTCTGTTTCTGGATGGACTTACTAATATCAAGAATGGAGAGGGGGGGGAAGAAAAGACAGGTGTTTATAATATAATATCTGAACATTTTTCTTTGGATGTGAGGGGAAATAAATGTTTTATTTTCTAGTAAAATAATCTACCCTAATTGCAGATCCTTAGAGCAGCATTTCACAAACTGTGTTGCATGCCTCCCTTTGTCTACTACCAACTGAATTTTAAAAACTTACACATCTATTTTGCTTAGCATAATGATCAAATTTTGGTATTATGAACAGAAGTAATAGACCCACTCTTTCTTATCCGCCCCTGACCATCTGGTAGTTTTTATGCCTCATCCAGAGGAGCATGACCCACAATTTTTGGAAACATAATCATAAACGCATGTGTCTCTCTTTGATTAGAGTGTATTTTGGTTTTATGGATGGCAGCTTGTTTATTGACTGTACTGATGAAATCTTATTTTCCAAGAGATGTTTACCATTGAGGTTGGTGTTCTCTGATTGCATGACCTTCAGCTGCAGAAATCCATCTGACATATTGCTACTAAATTAAGCAGATTGAATAAGATGTTCATGTAAATGAAAACAATGAAAAATCTAATGGAGGATTGCTTTTAATAATTTGCTATTTTCTTATTTTTTTATAACCCTTTAAATGTCAAATGCACTTTTCAATTCATTCATTGTTTTTATAAGCCAAAATGCGAAGGTCAAGCTGTTGCAAATATATGTTTTAACTATCACAATTCCTTTGGCTTTTATGGTACAATACATATAAAATTATTTTATGTGTTTAAAAAGCCTAACTTTTATGTGCTTAAGTATTTTTAATAGTGGCTCAACCTTATGTTCATGGATGTTTAAGCTGGCTAAAATGAGATTTCTCTCCATTATTGCTGCAGTATTTCTTGTTTGATAGTAGAAGTCAACATCCAAGTCTTAAAAACTCTGTCAAAACATTGATCTGACCCTGTCAGATTATTTTAATTATCTACATAATTTTAATATTTCTGGGAAATTAATAAAATGGTTATTATAAATATCCATCTATCATAGCTTGTTATTCAAAACCTCTAAAAAAATTGATACGAAGTGTACTAAGATTACCCAGTTTTATTTTTCCTCATTTTCCTCTGCCTTCTTCCAATTTATTTTTTTTTTCCTTTCTGCATCCCATTGTCTCATTTTCTTATATATTAAAAATTGCTTTTTTGCTCAAACCAAATTTCACTTGATGCTTAGGGAAAATATGTAAATAATATAACACGATTGTTCTGATCTTTCATCATATATATTCTTTCAGCATTTGCCTTAACATTTAGGAACTTTCTGAGGCAGAAGATACATCCAGAACAGTGTGATAATAACCTGTATGATGATAACCAATATTTCCCCAACGTCTTTTAGAACCCACTCTTTCTTCCTCAATATATTGTGACAATGAGATTAATGTTATGGTTAAGTACTATAATTCCTCCTAACAATTTGCTTTAGACCATTATTTAATCAATCTAATCAATTTCCCTATTTTTCCTCTTTTCTATATATTGAGAAAAAGTGAGTAACCATTTTTAATTTACTTTCTTCAAACCATTCACATCTTTACAGACATCCATCTTATTCTCCATCGGTTGTTTCTTTTCAAGCTATTCAGTGTCGTTTCATATAGAAGGCGCTCCATGCTTCTGAATATCCTTTTCATTCTTTATCTAAATCTGCTAGATTTTTCTGAGATAGCTGATTAGCACATTCAGCAAGGAGTGTAACATATGACAATATTGTTTGTTTGTTGAGTTTCTTTCTATACTCTATCACACAACTTCTGACATGATATTTGCTTATTTAAAATAACTCTAAGTTTTGAGAACGGCAATCACTAGTTCAAAGATTATCATTCTGTCTTCACAGTTAGGGTGATATTTTCATATGTGCCTTACATAGAATTTATGGGCACTGTATTATCTCTGTCAGTTTTTATCACTGAATACAATGAGCTCCGTTTGCAACATTTTGCAGTCACCTTTCTTTTTTGCTTTCTTGGAAAAATCTTTTTCATCTCTAAAATTTGGCAACTCATTATTCACCCCCTTACATAAATACAGTAAATATCATAGGTCACTGCATAGATCCTTCTAGGACCCTGAGGGTGAGCTTATTCCAGTGAGGAATACAACCATTTATTCCTTCCCTTCATTTTTGTTTTCTTTATTTTTGTGTATTAATTTTCTTTATTAACCACATAAAATCATTCCTTGTTTTTTTCTCTCTCTAGTGTCATTAGGAGACTTCTTGGAGGCTTATGTTTTTATTGGTTTTGATCCTTTTTCTATTTTCACTTCCATTTCTATTTGATACTTTTCTCTTTCTATCTCCCTTTCTTGCTGAACTTTACTTTTCAGCCCAGTTTATGTCCTTTCTAATTATTTCCTCTGCCTTTTTTACTTTTAGCCTCCTTTGTGATGTTTCTTTTTTATGAAAGAAAAACGTTTTTAAATCTTATTTTCTTTGCTTTCTCCATTAGTTATTGTAATTTTATTTTTCTTTTCTCGTATTCTTTCCTGATGAAATACTTTTCTCTTCTTCTTTTTGGGATTAATACATATGCAAATCATAGAATCATAAAATATCTCAAGTTGGAAAGGACCCATAAGGATACTTGTGTCCAAGTTCCTGCACCTCACAGTACTACTTAAAACTAAGTCATATGACTAAGAGCATCATCCAGATCCTCCTTGAATATGGACAGACTTTGTGCCATACCCACTTCCTTGGGAAGCCTGTTCCAGTGACTGACCACACTCTCAATGAAGAACCTTTGCCTAATATCCTGTTTGAACTTCCCCTGACACAGCTTCACTCAATTTCCAAGTGTCACCAGAGAGAGATTATCATCTCCCCCTCCACTGCCTGCCTTGAGGAAGCTGTAGCCTGTGATGACATCACCTCTTGGCCTTCCTTTCTCCAAACTGAACAAACCATATGACCTCAGCCAACCCTCATATGTCTCACCCTCAAGATTTTTCGCCATTTTGGTTGTCCTCCTGGGACAACCAAATAGTGTGATGTCCTTCTTATATTGAGGTGCCCAAAAGTGCACACAGTACTCAAAATGAGACCATACCAGTGCAATGTAGAGTGGGGAAATCACCTCTCTCAACCAGCTAGTTGTGCTTACAAAAACATTAAAGTACACTGCTGTAAAATTGAGTCCTGGAGAAGCCTCTGGCCACCATCCTGATGTAACCCCATTTACTATAGGTCTTTCACCCCGACCTGTCAACCCAACATATTATAGTATGGTACATACATTTGCTTAGTTTTCTTAATAGTGTTATATACCCCTATTTTAGAAAAGTAGGCAACAGTATTTCTAACAAAATTTATGACTATTCACAACAATTTTCTCAAGCCTGCAGGTTCCAAATGACTACAAAATTCAGCTACGACCATAGTGTTATGTATGTACAGGCGTAAAACAAAAGCAAAATGTTGAGAGAACATGAGTGTAATTGAGGGGAATTCAATATAGTAGTTACACTATCTGAACAAACTATACAATCTGAAAGACCAAGCGAAATGTGTCCACATGGTAGATAAGATTTATTTAATAATTTCAGGTATTCACACCAAATTTGTTTCTATTAACTGTTCATCCTAAACTCATTTTACAATCAATAGATAGTGTCAATAGGCATTTTTTTTTTTGTTACAATCAACCTACCAAATGAAGGTTTCTTAATGTTGAAAGAAGGGCTCCTAGGGTAATATAGGATCTCTAACTGTAATTCATATGTCCAGAGATTAGGTTGGATGAAATCCACAGAGATATTTGCAAAGCACAGCTATGCTGTTAAGTGTTTTGATCTTTTTCTGATATTCTGAACTAATATACCAACAGTGTAGTATACGCTGAACCATGTATTTATTAGAGTGAGTATACAATTATAATGGCATATTACTGTACTGCTAAGGACTGACTGTGTTTTAGTTTTAGGTTAAGGGTATCTTATAATATACACGACCATAGATAGATGTGAATGGAACAATAAAACAAAATAGATAACTTCTTTCCCTTGAAAATATATAAGAAAGTTTCTTAAAATGAAATATGAAATGAGACTATAAATGGCTAGTGCATATTATCTCTCCACAATAAATCAATGTAATCCCATGCTAAAAAGTAATTAGGTCTTTAAAACAGAGAATTCAACAATAGTTGAATATACATTACCTGCTAATTCTTAAAGTATAGTAAATCCAAGCCACTTCCAATAGATATTCTAATCAAGAACCTATGCAGAAAGATGTGATATTTTCTGCAGTTGAATGGGGAAAGAAGAGGTCTGAATTAAAGTAGATATCTCAATTGTTTTCTATAGAGTGCTGCTAGAGATCAGCAAAAATTTAGGTGTGGCAGGCAAAGCATGAAAGGAGTTCTTTTCTGGACTCAGCTTTACTCTCTCCAGAGGCTCCAGGACAGAGACATTTAGAGTATTTCAGGGGCAATTACTGTGGGTCTGGCCTGCTGACGAGAATCACAGATCACTAATTTCCAGGTCACTAATTTCTGTCAGTAAGAGGAAATAAAGGTTTCTGTGACTACAGCTCAGGAGTCTAGAATCAATTGAAAGAGTTGTCAAACATTAATGGTTGCATTCCGATGAATTTATCTTTCAGGCTAACCTGTTGTATGTTTGTTGTATGGAACACTGAGAGTCAAATATGTCAGATTTATAGTAACATGTAGTAACAGTCTTGTCTCATACCCAGGTTGACCAGAAGTCATATAAAACACTGTAGGTACAGAGTTCCATAATTTAGTCAGGTGTGATGGTATATGAATTCACCTATCTTGGAGCCCAGTATCATTAAATGAAATCTTCATTGTCATTGCATGAAAAAGGACACAATCTATCAAAGTGGATTTTTGCTCTGCGTATGCTGTATACCTGCTTGGACATCACAATCAAGAGTCCTGCATTTTGACTATCTATCACTTCTACTCTCAGAAATTAAATATGCTTGGGAACATTGTTGGTCACTGTCTGCTTTTGGCAAAGCTATCTCACCCCCAAGAACATCACAGCTGCAAACATGTTGTCTGTTAAACAATTATTCTCTTAGTTTCTCCTGCAACTCTCAAACCATTCTTGAGAATTGTTTAGAAACATGCTACCTAGCACAGAACAGATTTGTGTCAGAGAATATTCTCACTCTTTTATTTTAAAGACAATCATCCACCAGTGTTCAGAAGCATTCCCACACATGATTTTATTTGGAAGATGCAGACTTCCTATACGCTTTTCTATCACATTTTTTAAATGTTCCTTTCCCAGCTGCTATTCAATGTACTGATGTTTATTCTAAGGAAAAATCTAGCGATAATAGTAAACGGTAAGCCATCTCCTTCACTGACTGGTTTGATAATCAGGAAAGCATCACTGACACTGAGAGTTAGTGTCAGCTTTTGTCTATTAGCACTCAGTGAAATGGTAAGGACAGTTCACATTTCCATGTTGTGTGCCTGTACTGACATAACTAGTACCCTGTTAACACATAATACAGATAGCAGGAAGCATCTTTGGAAGGTCATCTTAGATTAAAGATATGAAAAAATTCTGAATGTTCCTATACTTCGTGATCAGATTTATGCTCCATTCTCTGGAAAATGTGAGTTTACATTATGACAGTCACTTGTATTTTTTCTGAAATCTCTAGTCTACTAGAGGGAAAATGGAGGGAAAATTAATAGCGTTTTCTGTTTGTTCATATTTTTTTCTATCTTGATGAGAGCTGTACACTTCTTTTCTTATCAGAGAAACTATTTTTACAAGGACAGTACTATTATTATTTTAAAAGACAATAAATAACACACATCAGACATAAAGTAGAACAATTCTTATCATAAAATATAGAGATATTTTTAAACTATTGATTTCCTTTGAGGTAGTGTGATGCATATTGTTACATTGGCTGTGTCTAGACTAAATTGTAACAGTGCATCACAGTGAAACTTAAGAACCTCAAGAAACTCATCCCCCAGTAACGCTGGATAAAAGACATGCTGGAGTGTCTCACGCTGTCTTTAGCCTACAGAGTAGTTGGCAGAAACCAGGAGGCAGGAAAGGCTGATGTGCATCCAGATCTTACTCTGAGGTAGTATAATGATACTGCAAATACAGGGCATGGGAAATGCTCCTGGTTCTTATAACAGACACATTAATTGACATCTACTGTATTCTGGACAATCCCAGTAATGAGTGAATCTTTGCCAAAAGGGTGACACTAAATGCAAAAATGAGTCTTCACATTTGGCTCTGTGTTGTAAACGCAAGGTGAATAAGGTCAACAGCTGCTCTTGAAATCGAAATGTAATTGTCCATTTCTTTCAAAAGTTCTGTGTTTTCTTTTGGTATCTTATATCCCAGGCCTTAAATAGCGTTTAAAATGGAAAGAAAGGTCTTTCTACAGCTAGTCATCTTAAAGTTCAAGGTTTTAATGTTTACCATAACAGGTTTTAAAATAAAGTTCGACAACAGGTTCCTAATAAAAAATGTTCAGATATGAATTTCATTACACTGTCTGATGACATTAGGTGCATATTAACAATGTAAAGAGATAAGACAATGTATTGTGTTGTGAATTCTTTTTTTAGCTCAAAATGCACATTTGCCTCTGTTTTTTGCTTGTAAGCATAATTCAGGCATACAAGAACATTTATTCCTTCAATGCAGATGCAATGCATAATTCTTTTTCCTAAAGAGTGCCAGGAGAGAAAGTACTGAGATCCCAAATTATCACTGCAAGTTCCAAGTAGACAGAAAGAAACATGTTGTGTCGGCCTGCCTTCCCACCTTCGTTTCACTGATGTAGAAACCTTTTTTCAAATCATTAGGAACTAAGGGAAGTGTAGAAGGAGTGGCTTCCCTGTGCACTCTGTTCATTATATCAAAGTCCCATCCAGTCTTACAAACAGATACTTATAAATTGTACATGGATGTAAGTACAGGACTATGAGCTAAAAGAGACAAAAAAAAAAAAAAATTTAACTCTGTGATTCTACAGTTGATGACCACAGATATAAAGTATTTTGTGGATTAAATTTTATGACCACAAACTTTGGGACCAATTAGCATCCTTGCCCTTCTACTTTTAAAGTACAGTGACTTCCCTAAGCCTTCATGCAGCATACCATTGAATTACAGTTCAGCCTTGGACTGCAAGCTGCATGAGAAAACATTACTTCTCTTGAATATATAGAGCCAAGTGCAACTTTGGTCTTGAAAAAACAAGTAATAAGTTCTTTGTGTTGGATCTATTTTTCAAAGCCTAATTCTTTAACAATTTCAAACGTATTCTAGATAATATGTCTTTTAACATTACTATTTTTTTTCATTATTTAGAAGCATATTTTTTAACACATGCATGTGTAGTGAACACAATCCAAAACTTAATGGACAGATAAGTTCACATGAAATTAGGGATGCTGCCTCTAAGACAATGAAAGATATATAGTATATAGGTTTAGTGGAGGCTACTCTTCAGTGGATACAGTTCATTTCTGTCCCATCACCACTCAGTATCAACAAATTATGTTTTAGCAGAGTGCAAATTATGTGGGACAAACATAGCATTTCCTTTTTTTAAGGCCAGAAAACTAAACCCTAATTCCAGAGACAATACAATGCATGTACTTTGACATATGCACGTGGACTGATGAACACAGTAAGGCCTTCTTTTCCTCTTTTTTCTGTGCATTATTACTACCTACCTTGCACTTCAGATTCTGTAATTTTTATTGGAATCTCTGTCCTTAAATATACATATATAATTTTTTTTTTTAAAAAAAAAAGGAAATCTTTTTAAGACTCCTGTTATATATTTGTATCTTAGAAATTACTATAAACTTATTCCTGAAAATCGTGCCATATATTAAAATCTCCACAGGATGGGAAGCTTATGGGTTATCCTTGTAAAGTCTAGCCACTAAACTCTGCTACATGTTACAAACAATAGCAAGTATGACCAGCTATCTGTAAATGTCTTTCTTTCTATGAAAGTTTCATTGTGACATTAATATTTGAATTCAGGCACTGACAACTATTCCTGTAGTCTGAATCTGAATGTAATACACACATAAACAGTTTGTGTTGTTATGAGTGAAACACAACGTTTCCCAAAAGTTTCGGTTGTCTTTGTGAAAAGCTGAAGAGTAGCCTGAAGGTGGCAAAGGGAGAAGAAAATTGTCTCGGCTGGTGGCTGGGCTGGCACCTGAAAAAAGGGCTCTGAAGAGCAGCAACAGCTCTGAAGAGCTCAGCAATATCTGAACAAGGTCCAAGCTGCAGTTCTTCTGATTTCAAGGGGACTGACTGACGATACAATGCAGTCCTGTGGATGCAGATCTCAACAGCTTTCCTAACCCCAGCAGAGAGGGACACCTGTGCTGTGTCCATCCCCACTTTGTTTGGGTCTTCATTATCTCTTAAAGGAGAGATATCTACCCAGGAGAGCCCAGCCTGCAGCCTGTGTGTATGTCAGGTCTGTAAAGTGAGTCATTAACTCCCCATGAGTTTGAGAGGAATTCAATCATATAAAGGTTTTCTGAAGGTCTAGGTATCTCTTAGCCTTAGACCAAATGGAAGGGTGACCAAGGAGGTCAGACTGGATGAAGGCAGTTGTTCAGCTTGTCCCACTCGGAATTTTTTTCCACTCATCCAATTTTGGAAAAAGTCAGTGGAGTGTCTTGTTCAGGAGACCCTTACAAAGTTTATGTGCTCTTTGAGCCTTCAAAATAGGGCATGAGTAGAACTTAAATAGTTCATGGACATTGGCCCAAGGGGGAATGTCACACCAGTAGTATTTAGATCTCCCTATCTTCCTGGCTGAGCTTTTATTCTGCTTAACAGCATTGGTGAAAAGCCAAAGAAATGATAAAAAAAAATCTAACTGGGTACAGAATCAGCAAAAACTCACAGTAATGGATATAAGATTCCTTTCTCCCTCCTCTAGACCTGGTATGTAAAAGAAACATCATCCGTTTGCCTGTGCTGAGGACCAGAATCCAGCAGTGTGACCGAGGAGGTAGATCAGTTACCTCTCCTGTACTGTTACAACACTGACACAGGTTGTCACAGTAAAAATTATTTATTTAAGGAGATTCAAATGAAAAGAAAAAAAAAAAAGCATATAGCAAACTGATTTTATTATTTTTTTAACGTTTAGTAGGATGGTGGACTTAAGCTCTTAGTAACTTTCAGTGGCTTTAATCTTTTCCCTATCAGAGCAAAGCAAAGCTCTTGGCTGTGTATAAAATTTGATGGCTGCTCTTGAGCCCAGCTACATTGACAGCAGATCTGTCTGTTACAGGTTGCTTCTCTGTTAGGAACTGATAAACATCTTAAACTGATAGGGAGAGGTTAAACCAGCGAGTTTGGTAGAAAGGATTTAACAAAAATCTTGAATGAAATCTGGAAATAATAAAAAAGTATTTATAAGCTTAAACAGGATCCTGTGTAGAGGTGATAAGTGTTGTGCAGTTCCTGCTAGATTGAAGGGTGTTTTTGTGCCGGCTTAGGCAGAGATAGTATTCATCTTTATTTGTGCTACAGCTTCGATAGAGTGGACTTAAAGGGTAAGATATATATGAGCTGTGCTCAGCCTCCAGTAGCAATGACAGTTTGATTTTATCACTGCCAAATGCAATATGCAGTCTTGTGTTCAGTAACCTTCCAGAAATCGAGATGCATTTGAAATGCAGGTGTAAAGGATTTTTAATTTATTTTCTTTTTTTCCCCCCATAAGAAGCAGAAAAGAGCCTGGCAAATGCTGTGCCTCTGACAGAACTTGGTCATTACTCGGTGGTGCAGCTGCAGATATAGGATTTGTGTTTCTCTCTCTCTCTCTCTCTGGCTTTGGGAGATGCAGAAATACGGCTTCTAGTCCGTGGGCTATGGCAGCTAAAATCTAACTTAGCGGAGCATGTATCCTTGGATTACTGTTGTACAGACTTTTGGTTGTGTCAAAGCAGCTGGCATCAAGATAATAGTCACTGTCATGAGTCTGAATGGGGTTATTGAATCAGTGTGAGCAGTTGTAAATTGAAGTAAGAAAGGTTTTTCAGGGACCCTAAGAGGGGAGAGAAGAGCCAGGTTGAATCTTCCCACGGTCAGAACATGTGCACGTATCTTTTGGGAGGAAATAAATGTGTTCTCATCCAGTTCCCTTAAAACTAAAATTTTCCTCTTGCCAGCTTTGAAATAGGTAAAGGGACTGTTAGCTTCTGGGACAGAGATGTTAGCAACCACCAGGAGAACTGCTCTGAGATGAAACACGTGGTTGAGTTTGAAACCCAACGTTGGAAATGAAGCAATTTGGATTCTGTTCTTTACTCCAGCCCAAACATTCAATTATAGAAAAGTTATTGGAAACTCAGCAAAATTTCCTTTATTTCTATTTCATGATGCATAAAATGGGAATAAGTGCACAAGTTTTTGATACTGTTTTAAATATTAAGTGACAACATTATCATAGTTAGTCATTGAGATTTGTGAAGCATGTGGAAATCTTTGAATATTTCACTAGGTAATGCTGATATTGTAAAGCATAAGTAAATGAACAAATAAATAAAGGGAAATAACTTTCTAAGATGTTGCTGATACTTGCTTGCCATAGATATTTCCGGTAATACAGTTCAGAGTTTGTGTTTCTGGGAGTAAATATAGCCTGGCTCTGTGGTGCCAATTTGTGTGGGTATTTTGGCGAAGCAAAAAGATTTTGAATATACCCTGATAAAAAGGAAAACTGCTGAATTAAAAATATCTCCAGTGAGGCAACCACCATATGTAAGTGCGTATATCCACAATCTTGCAAAAGGAAATAACGATCAAACTCCTGTTGTTTTAATGAATTATTATATGGCAGGTGGTGAAATATTTTACATATTGCAGTAACATGAGAAAAACATGTTTCATAACTCTGGCTACTGGGAAAGTACATCACATGCTTGAGTGAGTGGGAAGTTTTCTTTAGGCAAGGCCAGATATGGGGTGGATAATACATGCTGGAGTGTCTCTTGAACTGTCATATGCCTTTAGAGTCGAATATGGTTTAGGCAGAGAAATGTATTTAGTGTATCAAGGTCAAGAAACTACTATTGAAATGGGTAGAAAGAATTGAATTGAAGGAGCCTGTAGAGATCTCTTGCTGCTGGCTTTAAAGAGAAACACCTTCTGATATTTTAGTTAAGCAGAGTTGAAAAACTTGGCTTTGTTAGTATGATTCCTCCTGGCGAATCTTCCCTCAGAAAAATGACAATCTTTTCCCACAATCTTTTTGGCCTTTTCATTTCCTTGCATCTCAGGGTCATGTTAATGGTGAATCCATGGACTTTGCCTTTTTCCCCTCTCCCTTCTTGGTGTTTATGCCCAATGAATGTAGGGTGTCAATCCCCATAGCTGACTCCATGACTCCATTCCTCTGCCCTCCTTTCCCTCACTCCTAGGTTTTACTCTTGGGGGAATCTCATTTGCAAAAATATGCTTTTTTTATGAAACATTATTTGCAGGCCTGCTATTAAACTCTCACTGCATTTATATTTTTGACAGTGTGCACCAAATTGCTCATAATTCCATTATGCTCTGTATATCACTGAGTTGGGAGAGTAATTCTGGCATATGCTAATGCGCCTTGGTTTACACACACAAAATGCTATTCTGGTAACAAAGTAGTCAGTATGTTTTATAATGGGATATATATATCATTATAAATGGAACACTGGTTTTACAAAATATTTTAAGAGGAAGGTAAATTAGATCATGAAAAGTGCATAAGGGCTATAAATTATGCAGTAGCCGAAAGAATTATTATAAAGAGATTTGGTTGTGGCCTGATCCCATGAAACCTTTAACTGGGGCCATTAAAATAAACCATATCAACTGCTCACAGCCACACAAGATTATATATAGCATAAACTGGTGCAGGCCTATAAGCTTAGATGTGAAAGCAGTAACGCTACATCCCTTGTGCATCCAAATGTGGTGGTGTGTCCACAAGCCTCTCAGAGGGGCTCAGGAGGAGCTGCACAATGTGCACAGCAGTCCCCTGGCCAGTATGGTTGCCACAGGCTCCTGTGCTCACTACATGCCCCCAGTGGCACTGTAAATGTGGAACCAACTTATATAATGTTAATAAAAAATAGCTTATAAATATTGCAGAAAGAAACAGAGCAGGGGGAGTATTGTACCTAAAATAGCAACTTATGAACTCCTGAGTTTTGCTCTGGCTCCTTAACCCCTTCTCTGCCAGTTTCACTCTCTGTAGAATAGTGGTATCTCTCCCACTAGCCATGGATGCAGCCATTGGGAAGCAGTACCCGTCTGCTGGTGTTTGGTCAGAAAGCTGATGATTCAGATTGCTGTACAAGTCTGTATGTGCAATCCTTGTGTTGGACTACTATACATTTTTAAGCTTTTGGAGTCTGAGTGTGCCTTACTATCAGTATTCCAGAAATGACATAGTACTTTTCCATTCTATAGTTAAATCAAGCACTTAACCTGGTGCTATATCTGGGCCTATAATCAGCAAGACTTTTCTGCTGCATATAGCAACTATCAATCTTCCCCTTTTTCTCTGTTGACTTTAATTAGAGTGTTCCAGTTATTGCTTGAACCTCCTTCACGCAACATTAAATCGTCTTATCAAAAGATCATAGTTTTTTCCCTGCTGAATGCACAACCTACCAGTAACACCCCATTCTCTGGTGTCTTGATTGCTCTGATCTTGCGTTAGAGGCAGCTCTTCTTCTTCAGGGTTTTTGTTAATTTAGTTCCTCAGACTGCAAAGTCATACAGTGCAGATACCCCAGCCTCTCAAGACTACTCATAGCTATCCTTCTTCTACTTTCTGCTACAAATAGAGATTTGGATCCAGAGTCTTGGCATGACTATGCATCACTTTTATATACCTAATGTCAATATAAGAAGTCTAAATCTTTAAAAAACTTTGTTAACAATTTCTCAGCTGCTTAATGTAGCAGTGTAACGTAACGTTTGGGTGAAGGGTGTGTTTGACGGTAAAATGCAAATCGTTGACTTGCAATAGCTCAGTAAGAAGAAAAGAGAGAGAGACAAATACAGTCACTGTATATTTTATGAACTTGCAGCAGCACTTGACAAAGAAATACTCGAGTTGCTAAGAAACAAATGCAGCTGTGTCAAAATGAATAACAAAGTTTTCACCTTCACGTGTTCTCATTTATCAGCCACAACCAAATAAGCACCTGAGTTTTGGTGACCTTATTGGAAGTGTTTTCTAGGTTCCATTTCACATGGATGGGACTCAGCAACAAGACTAAAGGAGGGACAGAAGGACAGAAACGTGAGGCTCTAACAGCATGGGATAAAGGAGGATTGGGGACAGCAGCAGCAAGGTCTCTGCTTTGAATATCTTCAAGCACTGCCCAAGGCCACAGCTTCAATTCCCAAAGACACTGTGCAAGCACTGTTCAGCAGTAGCTGAAATGATGGTGGTACCAACAGTGTTTTAGTCACAAATCCAAGCCACAGCACCGCAGAGGCTGGCGTGTTGAAAGTTAATTCCATCCCAGCCAGAGCCAGTACAACAGCTTCTGCTGTCTGTCTTCCCTGAGAATCCTCCTTCCCTCAAATGGGCAGTGGTGGCTTTTCATGGCTGACTGCAGATAAAGTCAAAGAGCTTTTGCTTCAATACAGCTACCGTGTGAATTTCAGCTCTGTGAGATGTGATTGCCAAGAGATGATGAGACCATAATGGAATCATTCCAAAAACATCACAATAGCAAAAGACTACTCTTACCAAGTTACCTCTTGCTGTTTACCAGGAACTGAGTCCATTGAGGCTGCAGTGAACATAAAAGCAATTAGAGAAGGCCACTGATCCACTGATAAGGTATTAAAACCTTATACATGTGCAAGTGCTTTTGGCCCAACTTATGCCTCTGCATCACAGGTCCAGAATTTAAGCATCCCTGGCAGCCACAGGAAGGACAAACAACACTTGGAACAACAAAGGAAGGGTTATAACAGATGTTACACATCATGAGATCTTTGAGGTCTCTGGTTTAGACTAATCAGTCCAGATTATCAGTAGGTACATTGAGGAGAGGGACAGTTTGTCACACGGGCAGCACTGCAGACACCACATGCTTGTATGTCCTTCACCGCAAGTAGCTGAAGGAGCAATATGGACTCAAAGAAGATGCCAGCTGTGCTTCTGCATCCATGCCCTGTTTGTCATCCCAGCTTGCCATCCTGTCGTATTTCTGGCTGGTAATTCTGGTTTGTGCTTCTCCAGCTGAAAGCTGAGTCAGGAATGAGGAAAAAAAGATCCTCAGAGGTTGCTTTTTTAAAGTCACATTTAATTCCTTTCACTGGAAATAGATGAGTCCTTGCTCATCATTTCCCTACCCCCTCCAGATTTTTCACAGGCAGTACTGGTTTGCTGGAGAAACTGAATAAACAGAGATTGCAGAGAGCAGAGCTGTAGCTAGGTTTTATTTAAGCAATACAAAAGCAATAATGCAATCCTTAATAGAAGGAACCTTGAGACAATTATGTGGCTTAATGATCTGGTAGAACCTTTTTTATTCAAAGAGCTACATTTGTCAAAGACCTACATCAGGGAAATAAATCCTTTTTGTCTCATAACAGAACCAGTATCATCTCCTGAAAATATCAGAGTTCTCTATTTGAGGACATACATTTATAGTTAGCTTCCCAGTCCCCTCATTGTGTCCCTGAGTAAATGTAGTGGTGGTGGGGTATTTATGCAGAATATATGGAGATATATTCTCAGAAGATATGGAGCTGGCATCACCTGTTTGGTAGCAAACTATACTCATTCCTCATCCCAGTATTTTAGCCATGCCAGATAATAAATTGCGGCACTGTAGAAGAGTATTGCAAAGAGCACTTGGCAATTCTGGACTACCAATCTATGTAGATACAGAATTATTTTTCAAACCCTCCTTTGCTCAGCCCCCGTTCAGCTCCTAAAGCCCCAGGTGAACCATGTATGAGCTGCTTCTGCTACACTGCAAGGTGTCCCCTGTTTCCACACTGGTAGCATATAATCTCTGCCTCAGATCCATGACCTTTCATCAACAGCAACTTGCCTGTGAGTGGGAATGGGAGGGGACACACAGAAAAGCACTTGTATCCTCCTTTGTCTGGAGATTTTCCCCTGGAGTGACCTGAGCAGCTATGACGAGTTAGAGGAGTATTATGCTCCGTTAAGGTCATACACAGCCATGTAATAACTGCAGCAACAGTTGTTGTGTTCTTAAAGGTTGTTTTGTCCTAAAAGAAGACTGAATTTGCACCTTACTTTCTGATAAGCACAATGCCTGTCTCAAAGCAGCAGGTGGCAAGAACTGTTTAGTCACGTTCGTTCCAGTGATTTTCCTCTGATGATCACATTTACTAATGTTTAACTCCTGGGAAGCTAATGAGGTACATGCCCATGGTACCAAGAGCACTCTGCAAAACACTGGGAGAGATGTTCTCTGCCTTCATGTTTCTA
>JAOXNG010000001.1:139044019-139055490 GCA_028566535.1 Scolopax minor | reverse complement strand
TGTTTGAAGGAGATAGATATTTGGGGGGTGTGGGGGGGTGGAGTTTCTTTGTGGTTTTGGGTGTTTGTTTTTTTTTTTCTCTTCACTATCTAAACTGTTTTACTTGCAGCAAATATTTTTTTTTCCAAGGTCAGCTATGTTTGGACTGTGACAGTAAATGATAAGTAATCTAATCTACCTGTCTTTATCTAGAACCATGAATTTTTCCACCTGATTTTCTACATCTTTTTTGTTGAGGTGGGGGAGTGAGAGAGCAGCTGGATGGGCACCGAGCAAGGGCAACCCACCACAATGGTTAATGTTTGATTATGGAGCTTAGCAAAAACAAGAGGAAAAAAAGCAGTTTAATTGTGACCAGATAAAGTATTATTTAATTTACCCATCCAAACAACATACTTTGCTATAATATTGTTTTGATACTTTCTTAAATCAATTTCACTTTCATTTGACAATGTTAGTGTACTGAAATAAAAGAATCATGATTCAAATAATCAAAAGGAAGATGGAAAAATCCAGTTCAATAACGCAATTCTAATTAGTGGAATTTTACTGCAGAACTTATTCTGGGGTGTACATTAAAGTGATTTTGAGTTTCTTGAATTTCTAATTTTGGAAACACTTCTTAATCCTTACATTGGACTTTTTGCCATTCATAATTTCATTAATTGCGTTAAGAGTTTTAAATTAGATTTTTTAAAATATTCTAAAAACTGGGTTTTATGACATATTTCTTATGTTTACCACTACTGTTCCTACATTACAATAACTTCCTTTTTTTCCCCTGTATCGTATATGTCTTTTGTGAGGTTATTTGCAATAACATATTCATACAAATAAACATTTTCCTACCAACTATGATTGAGACATCAGTTCAGGGAGGAAGACATGGAGCAATCATATTCAATGGCTACTACTAATTTGGACCTAATAAGACCTCATCATTTAATAATATTCCTCATTAAGTAGGCACCAAAATGCTCTACAAAGCAGGGTGGGATCATTCAGCTTTGTTTTACTGATACTGAGATTTATTGTGCCTATTTATAAAGAAATTAGAGGGAGATGGGTGCTCTAATTCGTTGAAATTAGAGGAGCAGGCATCCATTTACATGTGTAGCTCACTTTTACTTACACACTCATTTCATTTGGCAAGTAAGGTTATTTCTTTTCAGTTTGGAATTAGTCATGCTCTTTCTTTCCATTTTATTCTCATTATTAAGGCATTTTTATCTTTAGAAAATATCCTGTTTTTCCTGTCTGTGGTTAGGCATATCATGCATGATATATGTATATATAAGTGTTAATAATTGAACATATAATACATAATTAGTGTAAGTGTAATTAATAAGTGTAATTTTTTTAAAAAAAGTATTTTTTCTTTCTATGCATTTATTTACAGTGTCTATACAATCTCTTGCCATAAGATGGGATGCAATGGATGGAGCAGAAGAATATACTGGAAACATAATATATTCACTAAACATTTTATGAAATATAATGACTATTATTTCTGTTATCCTCTCATATTTCTTCTCATTATTTCTTTTGTGTTTTCTTACCTCAAGATATGTCCTTCCTTAGATCACCCATCTTCTTCAAATAAAGGTTATTGTCCAAATCATAGGTATGCCATGAGACTGAATTAGATAATGAAGCACTTGAGAATTAATTAAATGTCCCACACAGGTAAAAAATATTAGGATTATGGAGCTGATAAGTAACAGACTTGACCTTCAGTGTCTCATAGGCCAAAACTTTCAGTATCATAATGTCCTGGTTTGAAGTAAAACAGAACCAATTTCAATAGTTTAGTTTCTTTTTCACTCATAAGTCTCTCTCTCTCAGAAGTTGGACAGCAGCTGTCATTTTTTTAATGGCCAGCCCAAACCAAGACGTGAAAAAAAAATTGAGCGCTCATAAACTCATATCAATTGATCAATTGTTAGTATCAGATTCCTTAGATGACCCAAACTTTAAGCCCATTGGCACTTTCATTATATTTCCAAATTCCAATTCCTGCTGCACATTCCAGGCTTTGAAATCTGTTATTACCTCTTTCTGTTTATGCTTAATCAAAGCAGCACAATACTTACTGTGATATTAGTCTCAGTAAATATCCATCTCTCTGCAAGTACTCTCCTGGCAGTGCTAAGCCCTCAGAATATAATGCTTCCTGGCTTCTGAATTTGAAGAACAGGAATAATCAAACAGCTGGCACTTGTTGAAATTAAAGGCCTGCAACAAGCCTCATTGTAATGTCATGTTGCTCTGCTGCTCTTGTGCCCTGAAGTTACCCACTGCTGTATGCAAGTCTCCAACTCTTTGAGAAGAATAAGAACAAAACAACTGACCTTTTTTGTTTAAAACCAAAGTCAAAAAGTTACTGATTTGTATTCTACAGATTCATTTAAAGCCTGGGGATTTTGATATTCATTTACAATTTATTGCTGTTAAATGTTATTATTGGACAGAAGAAAAAATCAAGTTTAAAAAAGTATGATTTTTTTGAAGTGTACTGTGCTACTCCTACCTCCTCTCATTACACAAAAGAGTAAAATCCCAAAAATGCTAAGGAGCATAAAAACAATCTAAATTAGCAGTTCTGAAAATTATTTTCTATATCTATTAATGAGAAAACCAGAATATTTAAAGTGATTGGTATGTTTGCAAAACTTCATCCACATTATAACATTTTCTCTGCTTTCAAATAAAAACAAGTTTCAACAAGTGTTGATACTAAATGGAAAAAACCCAAAGGAATTATCAAGTGTTTGAGTGGCTTTTGAGAAGGAGATTAGGCTCTAAACTACTTACACTTTTACCTATAGGCCTCTTTTATCTTTGAAAAAAATACCTAGCTCAGTGCTAAATATCTGAGCTGATGGCTCTACAGGGACTATAGATTTCTTGAATCAAGTTTCAGTAGATACATATATTCAGTACATACACATATACATTGCGGTACCTGTAGATTCCCGCACAAAAGAATATCTAATAAGAGGTATTTAAAAACATCTTATAGTAAGAATAGAAGTATAGAAGAAGTAGATGTGGTAGAAAACAGCTAGAAATTGGTAATTAGAATGAACAGTAAATCTGAGGGAAATATATCCAAAATACAGTAAGTAAGCCTAAAATTGTATAAAAACAATCAAACCAACAAAACAAAAACTTGATGGAACCCATTTAAAGGTTAAGAAGTGTCACCGTAGGATTGTTTATCTTATATATCTTATAGCTAAGTTTTTATTAAAATCAGAACTGATTAGGCAACCATTATAAATTCGGAGATTCTTAAAATTGCCATTTCTACTTCAGCCTGAATTTACTTTTATTCTCCTCATATGTCATTTTCAATGACAATCAAACAAATTTTTAAGAAAACCTAAAACATGTTTTCATTGCATAATTATTAAAATATTTTAAAGTCACTTAAAATATTGAAAGAAAATAGTTTAAAAATTCCAGAACGTTTACAATTTTTGTAAAAATATTAAATTATCTCAAATTAGCCTTCATTTCATTCCCAAAGATATGTATTTTTTTTAAGATTCTGACTATCTCTAGTTAATATAGGTTTTGGTTTGATGTTTTTTTTTACATCCATTTCTATGTAAAACATTTAAAATAATATAATAATAATAATATAATATCTGTTTAGATAAACTATACTTATTGGAAACCCTCAGTCATTTCCCTTGAAGCCCCATATTTTTTCTCTCTTCTGATTTTTGCCTAACAAGCTGACAAAATTTGCAGACAATAACACATTGTGAAACCTTTATGTGCAGTATCCCAAGAACTACACCTTGTCTTCAGACCATCATAGATCAATTCAGCAACAGACAAGCTGAATTCTTAAGACGACTTCTAGGTTATTGCCAACAGCTATCTTTGAGACATAAACTCACCTGAAATAAACAGACAACATTTTTAAGACTAGGAAACATCAGCTTGCTTACCAAAATAAAAAAATAAAAATATATTTTTCCTTTAAGTGTATTCTTTTGAAGGCTGCTTCTTGTCTTTCAAATATATTTTTTTCATAATAAAATTATTGTACATTCCAGCCTCAAATATTGGCAGTTAGTCAAATGGCTATTTTGTGTCATGGTGCCCCACTCATTGGCCTTAAATCCATAAAGAAACTATAAATGGAACAGCATTTAAAACACTTCACTTCTCAGAGGTGAATTTTCAGTGTCCCTCTGAGAAGGAACAGTAAATTTGATTCATTAAGTTAATTATGTACTTATGTAAAGCATTTTCCAAAATGATTTCTAAAATCTACTCAAGGTCATAACAAGGCTTTTCATTTAGTCATTGCTTTTGAGTTTTAAATGTCCCAGAGCTTTAAAATAATTTTACCTGTGACATGTAAACAGTCATATAGTCTCACACACTTTGGTCACCTTTTACATTTCCATAAGAACCCCAAGCATGCTTTTCACCCATGCAGTATATATAAAACAATCCCATCTAATGCATATTTTATTTTAGAAATACATGTTTATGTCTTCATCATAATTGCTAAAGCCAGTTCTGATTATATCTCTTGAAAATTTACTCTTCTATGATAGTTAATCTGCTTAAATTCCCACCTCAAGAACAAACTATATTTCAACAACATCATGACAAAAAATTCAGCAGCTTTACTTCACACATATGAGCTTATTTTCTTTGAATACTTTATCAGTAATGCAAGTGCACTACTGATACAAAGACCATAAAGCAAAATTTAGTGATATACACGGACTATTATTTGTATTTCAACATTTAACAGGAATTTTGCATATTCAATAATCCCATTATATCTTAACAGGATGTGATACAGCTCCATTAATAATTAAAGTTGAAAAGCAGGTGCAAAACAAGTAAGGTAACTTATACTGTGTGGAGACATAAAAGACAAAACCTCTTGCTTTTACTTTTGTCTTTGTAGTTTGTGTGTTGCAAAATATCTTTCTATTCTTTCAGGGAAAAAAGGGGTGTGATGAGGAGGCGTGAGAAGAGGGAAGTGGGGGAATCATTCTTTGCATGCATATAGCAAAATTACAGATAAACTTCAGCCTAATGTCAGCCTGGGATGTTTTGCTTAATCTAGAAGGTCCTTAAACGCTTTCCATTAAATATAATGTTAAAATATCAGCAATAGAAAATAGACAACAATGCAAACTAGAAGAAAGCTACAAATCAGTTTTCCTTGTAGGGTGAATGGGGACTTTATGACTGATTGTTTCAAGGTATATTCAAAGGGCTAGAAGCTTTATGTCACAACTAAATAACTTGGCAGAGAAAGCCAAAAGCGCACAGAAGTAACTTCTGGAGAAAAAGAAGTCTTCGAGAACTCAAGAGAAGTATTTGTTGGAAGGCATGTCTTTGCTATAGCTGGTGAGAAAACACTGACCTTGGGGAGAACCCACTTAAAACACCATGCAGAAATACCAAAAGGTGTTGAAGAGGAGATGACTGTGTTTTCGGAACGGACTCAATGACATTAACTCCCAAGATACACTGATGCTCCTAAATGAAAAAGAAACAGAAAGGAAGCAGTCAGTGTTAGTGGGCAATAAGATGAATATGAGTTAACAGTGCTGCTGCAGCAAAGAAAGCCAACAACTGCATGCAGGGTTGCAAAAACAAGGGCATCACCATCAGAGACAAAGAAGCCATTATCTCATTCAACTCGGTGCTTGTTAGGCAACACCTGGAATACTGTGTTCGGTTTTGGTCCTCACCACATTAAAAAAAAAAAAAAAAAAAGTGGACAGGTTGGAGAAGATCAAGAGAAAGGACACAAACGATCAAAGGTCTGGGAAGCCTGCCATATGAGGAAAAGCTGAGAGAATTGGGTTTGTTCAGCCTTGAGGAAAGAAGACTTAGGGAAGATGATATCACCAGGTTCATGGTGGCTACAAAAAAGATGGAGACTCTCTTTTTACAAGAAATCACATGGAAAAGACAAGGAGTAATGGATACAAGTTACTCCTGAGGAGATTCCCATTGGACACAAGAGGAAAATTTTTCACAATGAGAACAATCTTCTATTAGAATAATCTCCCTAGGGACATGGTGGATTCCCCAACACTGGATACTTATAAGATCCACCTGGATAGGATGTTGGGCCATCGTGTCTAAACCATGCTTTTGCCAAGGAAGATTGCACCAAATGATTCCAACCTGGTATTCTATAATTCTGTGAATCTATAATATGGTTCTCATTGCTAACTGACATTGAAATAAAAGAGACAACCTATAAAAATCATCATCAGGTCTATCTAGGAAGGACTGGCCATTTCCACACTGCCTAGAATTTAGCTTGATATCTTCTCTGGCATTTGTGTAGTGCTGTGCCCCTAAAATGCTTAATCTTTCGTGTGTGTGTGTGTGTGTAAAAGGTTGTTACCCATGAAGTATCTGGAATAATGTCATGTTTTGTTGCAGCCAACCATAGCGGTGCTTTTAAGGTGTGAAACTGGGATGTTTCTTTCAGGTTTGAGGTAATATTCATTCATAATATAGCTCTTTTATGACTTTTTTATAGAAAAATATAAAATTATTTTAAAATACATTGATAAGAATTCTATTTAAACTGAGATAACTGACATCATTGAAATTAACTCTCTATTTTCTTGTCCACTATGCTTTACCATGCTCAATTTTTTGCCAAAGAAGTTTGTGCTTTCATTCAAATTTGTTTCTTGGCACCTGAACCTTAGGGAGTTGTAACAATGACTTTAAAATAATTCTGAAATAGTTGCTTGAAAGGACAATGCTGTTGTTGACTGAATCAAAGCAAAATGACTGACAAGGAATTAAATGAATACGCTTGTGACTTTTCTCTCCAGACAGTGTAAAAGTATCTGTTACAGTAAAAGAGCCTTCAGTTTACACTATAGCTTGTCACTAACACCATTCACTGACTTTTGTTTCTTCTTTTGCAAGGTTAGGAAGAGGGGATTAAAGATAACTGACTAAAACATCTCATATAATATTATAGGAAGGTTTCTAGTCCACCGATTTGCACTGAAAAGGTAGTGGGTAGTATATAAGATTCTGCACAATGTTGGAACTCCTCAAACCCTTCTGCAATTATGTATGGGGAAAATTAATTTTTGACCTCCATTTATATAAGTATTGGTTTACGAAAGCTCATGCAATCTGTGTCAGACAAGGCCCATTTTAGCATATAAATGAGATTCCTGTATAAACTGGTGTCAATCTGATAGGCCATGCTGTTCTGCCACACAGCTGGAATAGTGATGATTGTCTTCAGCAATCTTTTGTTACTTAGACTACAGTGGAATTATGCTCAAATTACATAAATAACAGTGTGACAGTGCCCATGAAAACAACTTTCTCCCATCTCTATCTCTATACCCATTATCACTCAAAGCAGTTTCTTGCCACTGCATTTAGTCACAAGCCAAGATCTCTTATGAACTGTGTGCACCACTCTCACAGTAACTTAGAAACATTTTTCAACCTGTAGGTTGGCATAAAATGCAAGTTTACAGCCACTTCATAAAGAAATGTATTTGTAGAATCATCATTGCTCTCTACAGCTTCCTGAGGAGGGGAAGTGGAGAGGGAGGTGCTGATCTTTTCTCCCGGATATCCAGTGATAGGACTTATGGGAATGGTTCAAAGATATGTAAGGGGAGGTTCAGGCTTAACATTAGGAAGCATTTCTTTACCAAGTGACTGGCCAAACTCTGGAACAGCATATCTAGAGGAGTGGATGATGCCCCAAACCTGTCAGTGTTTAAGAGGCATTTGGACAATGCCCCTGATAATATGCTTTAACTTTTGGTCAGCCCTGAATTGGTCAGGCAATCTATAATTGTTATAGATCTCTTTCAACTGAAATATTCTGTTTCTATTCTATTCTATTCTATTCTATTCTATTCTATTCTATTCTATTCTATTCTATACTATTTTTCTGTTAATCCAATCCATGCTACAAATATTGAATTACGTGGGCAACTTAAAGTCAGCTAGAGATAGAAGTGGAGCTCTTAAAAATTGCCAATGAGAGATTACTATGCAGAACCATACTATGGCACTTAAAAGAAGTGTCATATTATGACACATAAAAAAATAAGACAACTGAAAATATAAAATAAAATAAAAATAAAATGAGACAACAGAAATATAAAAATAACAGAAAAGAATAAGACAAACGAAAACAGGTGTAATAATAAGACATGTCAGAAAAGTAGCTAAATAAATACAGGCAAGTAAAGACTTGGTTAAATAAATGAAGATGGAATTTTCATATTTAACCATATGTGAATAGACAGATTTTTCTGAGGAAGGTAATGACGAATAATATTTTATCAGTAAGAAATGTGTAGTCCAGAAGAGATGCAATAAAGTACAACTATGCCACTTTATTGCAGTTAATAGGTCAGATGAAGGAGTAGATTTTCCCCCTGTAACAAATTATTTATGAATATGAAATGAATAGAGGTCATCTGTGGGAAAAGAAGAAATGAAAATTATTGCTATTATATCTGGTTTGTTTCTGATGAAAGATGGTTCCATTTACAGTCTTAAACAACTAACACCATTGTGTCCATCAAAATATGCCTCACATGTATGTACAAGATTACATCTTCTTTCTAAATGCTTTTTTTTTCCTGCCTTTCCTCTTGTCCCCTTCCTTTTTTGATCAACTTTTTTTTTTCTGAAATATAATCACTTTCTTCTGTGACAACATGGCTTCAAGCATAATTTCCTCTTTATGTTCATTTTTGAATGGCTTCTCTCCCATTTATGACAGCTCTTTCAAGCCTCCCCAAGACTGAATAATCAGTCCCTGTGTCCTGTGTCAGAAGGGTTAAATTTCCATCTGCCCAGTTATGCTCAGAAATGCTGTATTGATAGCAAGATGACCTCTTCCTCTAAAAGTATTTTAGGGTAAGTGGTACAGAAAGACAGGAGGAAGTCAACCAAAGGAGTGTGCGGGGTTCAGGTTCTCTTTAATGAAATTTAATAGCAGGAATGTCCTGCTACAATTTATATAAACCAGTGGGTCAACCAGCAACTGCAAACCCTGTCAAAAACAATTGACTTCATGTGTCTTAAGGTGGTCTGCTTTTTGCACAGTGACATAAGTTCCGAAACTGAGAACAAGAAGAAAATATTTTCCTTTATTTTGACACCTATAACAACTATTATTATAGCTCATTGTGACAAATGCTAATGTCAGCAGATGGTCTTTTTTTCCAAAACATTAATAAATGAATGTCAGAACAGCTGTGAGTCTGTTGTAATTTTTTACTTAAAGATGAAAGGTTATTCCACTGGCCAGCCTTAATTAGCTCTGAAATCATGTGTCATGTAACAGCGAAACAGGTACTTTTGTCATCCAGAAAAAAAAATAAATCCATTCTTATTTTTATTGATAAATTTCAAATACAGACCAAAGAGATCCTGAAGAATATCTGTCAAGAGAGTTACTGACTACAATGTACTTGACCATGTTGTTACCTGGATATTTGATATCTGAATACCACTACAAGCCCACAGAACTTAAAATACTTTATTCAAAAATTTCTATTGAACCTGAATGAGCAGGTTTAAAGCCACAGGACTTACTGTTCCTGCAGTCAGTGAAAAAACATGAAGATGTTTAGGTTTAGTGTATTCCCTTAGTTCCATAGCAAGCAATTTGAATAGAAAAGATTGGGATGAGGAACAGAAATGGAGGCAATAAAAATTAAATCTGTATAAATAGGTTAAATACGAGATAAAGCTGTGGTGTCTCTAACTAAAAAACACTAAAAATCTTAATAAAGATTTATTTTAATTTCAAATGTAAGACAAGATAGGTATTACAGGTTTACTTGTACTTGTCATACAAATATTTAAGTACTCATCTCATTCATATCACTCAGGGCTTTTTTTATTGTCCGTTAGTGAGAAGACACGCTATATTCCTCAAAGTTACAAACTAGTGTGCAAAAAGCATTGTGCATGAAAACAAATATCTTAAATTTATGTGAAAATAAGTAGGATTTATATATATACTCTTCTGTCACTCTCCAACAGGTTCTGAAAAAAACTTCTGTTTGATTTATGATATGTGACATACTACAAAGAAAAAACCCAGTATATTTCTGTTGCCTCATGTATGGCTTTTGTAGTAATGGTGTCAGGTTGTGGAGCAGTTGTGAAATTTTAATATAAATTATATCTTCTTGCAGGATATTAATGTAGCTTATGTAGCTAAAGAGTCATTATACTGCTTATGATTATGTGCATGCTAATGTGTTTTTTTTATCAAGTTATAGTTGCTTTTTACTAAGCAACAGAAAAAAGTCATTCTAAAGGTTATACCAGCTTTGCTATGACAGTGTTTAAGCTGAAGTGCAAGTCTCCATGATGTCCTGAGAGACTGGGAAATATATCGTCATATTTTCATCTATTAATTGCTGACTGTAGAGACCTGACTGTAGAGAAAGAACCTCAGCTTTCATTTCATATCCAGACAGATATGTTTCTATGCGGACTGCAAAGAACTACAAACATGGGATGATAAAAAAAAAGAAAACCAAACTCAAGGCACAGGTTTGCATTGGGAACCGTGGGGCTATAAATAGTTCACAAATGGCCAGTTAAAGAAATTAAAACCTGGGACATGGGCAAAAGTGCATTTAGCAGTAAACAAACAAACAAATAAATAAATAATAGAAAATAAAAAATAAAAAATATAAAAGCGCACAGAAAAACTTTCTGATGTACATGAAAAATACATACAAATTTCAGATATAAAATGGCTTTTCAATAATATCAGATAAAAGGTTATTCATAAGCCTATGTCCATAATAATTTTAACTTTTGTTGTTATTGTTGATATTAAATATTTGTCTATCTCTATAAGGCATATTTTCTTTTTGCCCATGAAAATATTTTAAACATAAATCTACAAGGTCTGAGTCTCTTGACTATTATGCAAATTGGAATGCAGAAAAAAATGAAAGAGAGTGAATAAGGAAATCTTAACTGAGATGAAATATCTAAGCATTTAGGGCACTTATGAAATTACATAGACTTAGATCCAATACAGCTGGTTTTCTAACTCCATTGATCAAAGCTTGTTTACACAAGAGTTAACACTATACCAAGATTACCTGTTGCTGTTCTTGTGTTTTGTCTGGTTATGAAATCATAGAAACATAGCATCATATGGGGTTGGAAGGGACCTCTAGAGATCATCTAATCCAACCCCCACTCCACCACAGTGGGTCTACCTAGAGCACATTGCATAGGACCATGTCTAAGCAGGTTTTGAATGTCTCCAGAGAAGGAGACTCCACCACCTCTCTGGGCAGCCTGTTACATTGCTTTACCACTCTCACAGTAAAGAATTTCCTCCTCATGTTCCTTCTCAAGTTTGTGCCCATTTATTCTTGTCCTGTCACTGGACACCACTGACAAAAGACCAGCCCCATCCTCCTGACACC
>JAOXNG010000001.1:139008052-139031819 GCA_028566535.1 Scolopax minor | reverse complement strand
GAGTTAACGATTTTGCATCAGTGGGTACCCATCCTGTCACATTTCTTGATAAAAAAGCACTATGTGAAGATGTAGTACAAAGAATATGTCTGAATCTGCAGCTCTTTTATTGCCTAAACAGCAAAGACCTTTGCATCCCAACCTGTTTCAGAATAACAAAATTCAGTTAAATACATGTGCTCTATTCTAAGTAACTACAAGACTAGGCTGGATGGGGCTTTGAGCAACCTGCTCTAGTGGGAGGTGTCCCTGCCAGTGGCAGGGTGCTTGGAACTCTATGATCTTTAAGGTCGCTTCCAACTTTAACCATTCTATGGTTCTATGATTTATATTTCATGTTACTGCTTCGCTTTGGATTCCTTTCAATTTTCAGGTTCTATTGCTATTATGAATGTAAATAAAATACCATGAAGAAGATTATTTTGATTTGTTTTCAAATCTTCCTTAGAAAGTCTAATAAAATATATATTGGGCAACTATGGAGGTACTTTCCACAGTTTCTCTAAACTTAGTGGAGTTATTTTGGTTATAAATCAGAATTATAAGGGATGGGTCCCAGAGAGTTTTCCGTGTTCCTAAGTACAGGTGGTAGGCACCCAATAGCTTTATCTTTTTCTCCCCTTTTTTTTTTCATTAATGTGTAAAACATACTTATAAGCTTGCTTATAGTACAAAACTGCATCTAACACATTTATTTCTGATAGAAAAAGTGAAATATTTAATAAAATTTTTAAAATAAAATATAAAAATAAAATTTAAATAATAGCTTTGGGAGTTTTGCCATTTTCTAGTGTCTATTACTATAAGCAGATCTACAGCTTAAATGTATACTTCAATTATTCAAAAAACCCTAGCTTTAAGGGTTTTTTGCATCTCTGGAAGTTAGAGCTAATCAAGTTTCTGTTTGGTGCAAGAAGAAATATCCGTTTGGGGGCTGATCTTTTATTTTATGTTTTATTCACTAACTTCTTTACCATAAGTAAGTAGACTCTAGGTTTTCTTTGGAATTTTTTTGTTGATTCATCATTTTATATCAAGACTGCTTAGTAATACTTTATAGGATATGATTTGACAAGTTATTTGTGACACATAATTTGCTTCCTTTGCTTGCATTTAATGTATTATGAAAACAGTAAACTCAAATCAATACCAACACAGAGGCTCGGGAAGATTTCTTCTACAAAGAAACTTGTTTATATGCATCATAAAATTTATTTTCCTAATAAGAATTTTAAACACACACGCAAGCAAAAAAACTTCATAGTCAAAATGTTTTAATATTTATATAGTCTGAACAACATGCAGTCAAATTGACTAGCTCAGTACAAAAAGGTGTTAATTGCTAAAAGCATTAAATAGTCTCTTCTATATAAGGGATGACAGATTATATTAAATTCCTTAATATTCATGATTTATCTTGAGGTTGTAGCCAGTTGTCGCTCTTTAGTTGTGCATTAACAGTCTAGTTTCACATGTAATAGTAACTTATGGTAATGGATCGTATTTGATTGTCTGCTTCTTTATTCCCAATATGTCAATGCCCATTGAAAGGACCAGGAAGCTCAGGAAGACCCTATGGAGAAAAAGGGAGATTGACTCTTCCTTGAGGGGCCTACCATGGGTGCTCCCCCAGGGGCAGAGAAACATTCTGGTGCAGGCAGGGGTGATAGAGGACAGGCAGTACTCTGGGTCATAGGAACACTCTGCGGCCTGAGCAAAGCCTTGCTGTGCAAGGAGGGGGTTTGTCTGCCACCCTAAGCGTTGATCTGCCTCCATTTACTTGTCTCCTTTAAGCTATTGCCTTCAGCCTGTCAGGGGGAGGATATAGGATCCTTTTGATCTTGGTGTTTGTTCTGTTTGTTTTGGTTCTTGTTTGTTTGTTTGTTTTTCTTGGTTTAAAGAAAATCTGGAGACTTGTGTGGTTTTTACACCATTGACCAATTCGCAGTTAAAGAGAAAGATATGATATTAAAAATAACACAGAACTTTGAAAGAAACCACCCTAAAAGCCATTGAGAATTTGTAAATCATGTAGGGGCTAATTAACCAGACTCATAAATTATCTAAAATGCTCAAAAAAGAAAAGAAAGAAAAAAAACACATTCAAACACAACCTTAATGAGATTTTGTTTGCTGGTTTAGATTTTTGTTCCATTACCTCATTAAAGGTCAACATTTTCCAGCTAAGGTGATTTATTTGTTTTTTTCAGATAAAGCTGACTCTGAATTATCTATTGACCTTTGGACACTCCATTCCGAAGGACATTTTTTTTCCCATTGTTTTATTTTTCTCCAAAAAATACAGATCTATTTCTAGTATTTCTACTACCTAAAGTAGAAGTGGGAGGTGTCCCTGCCTGAGATTTGAAACATGGCAGAAATGCACTTGTCCCTCTTTTCTTGCAGGACCTAGCAGAACCAGACGTTAGGTCCATACTGTGGACTCTCTACACATAAGGAATGCCCATTCTCTCTCCTTGTTGTTTGACCAACACTAACTCCTCTCTGTGCTGTGATCAATGTTAGGAAAGAAAAAAAACAGAATTTCATAAAATCTATCCATCTAGCAGCAGCCTAACTTCCTTCTTTTCTGCCTGAAAAATATATAGGTATTCTCCCAGAAGAGATGTCAATGTGCTTGCTGCTTAAATATGATATTTAAAAAAAATATTATTTCCATCTTGAAGATATAAAAGACTAGAAATAGAAGTCCTTTGGTCTAGATGAGAGTCTAGATGATGAGGTAATAAACATGAGAAGTAAAAAGTTTCATTGTTGCATAGACATGGAGACACTGCAACAGATGTCTCACTGGATGCATACTGAAGAATGTTCTTCTGATTCCTTAATATCCTTGCAGATAAACCGCTAGTCATATCACACCAAAAATACATTTCTCTTCTGCAGTTTGTCTTTATACAGCATTTGAGATATATTTGATGACTGCATTTAATTAACTTTGCCTCAGTCTAAGTCATTCTGGTTTCCTTGATGTGAGTCCACATTGCAAAATACTTGTGTGCCATCATTTTTGCAGGTTACACATTTTGAGCTACTGACATGGGCAGTTTGTAATCATAAGTGTAAGACCCTTTGCATTCTAAATTTGTTCAAACCATACTATCAGGGAAAGAACGGTGGCACTGTACAATGAAAGTAAAGGCTTTCACAAAACTTCTATGGCATCTTTATAGTGCTTCAAGGGACCCCATGGACGAACAGTTTATTTTAGCTTTTATTTACTATGAGAAAGAACAGAATAACAAGAAGAAATCTCTGAGAGAGATACCCTCACATATATTTCTTTTCATTCTCTTCCCTTCTAAGTGTGGATGTGTTGAAGGGACAATTGGGTCCTACAGCACAGCAGAGAAGAAAGGTTCATCAATTCAAAGGTAATTACACTAAAATTAGCAACATTCTTAGGTCTCATATTCTGTGAGTGTTCTGAGCACATTTATTTGGAAAGAATTACACTTCTGAAAATTATCCTTAATGCTTCTGTACAAGTTCTGAGTTAATGCTGCCTAGTAAAAACCAAGTATTACCCCTTTTAGGATTAAAAAGTCTAAACAATGAAGTAAAGTTTTAATGCCACCATATCTTTGGTGTTACTAATTTTATATTCTTGTTGATGCACATTGGCTCATCTGTTACACTGAGATCTCTGGGGGGAAAACAGAAAAATAACCATACAAATTACAGTATTTTAACACTACCTTACATTCAAACTATTAGGGAAGTAGAATATTGGCTTCAGAGGACCTGAAAGCATCACACATGACACAGAAAGGCAAATTCACCAAATAAGTAGGAATTTCATCCCTGGGGGACAAGTTAGGTGTATAGTGTGGAAACTAAGGACTACCATTAGAGAGAAATCTGGAAGATAAAGCAGATCATTACTGGATCATAATTATAGCCAACTACCTGAATATTTCATCTCTTCTATATCTTGCTTTTGATCTTCTGTCATACCCTGAGATTTATTTATTTTGGCATTTATTTCTATAAACTACCAAAAAAAATTTAGAAATTAAATCATGCCCTTCATAATTTTATTTCCACATTTTGTTTTGCCACTTTGATCTAGCTTCATTATATTTCTTCCTTACTTCTTTTATTTTCCTTCTTTTCTAATGTTTCTTGTATTATGAGTTCTTTACATCAATCCTCACACAATTTTCATACTAAGCTCCTCTCTCTCCCTCTTTTCATTAGAAATGAGTGACAGGACACCAGGTGCCTAAAATAAACAAAATGCCATATTTTTGTAATTTAACTGGAGAAGTATACATTTTAGGGGGTAAAAAATATCTCATACTCTGATAATACCATCTATATATGATTCCTAAACAATACTACTAAAAGACCAAATTTTCATTCTTGATATTTCAGTTAATCTTTACAAATTTTAGTGGCAAGAATCCATCCTAAATTGAGCTGCTACTGTGTGCACTTTGGCTTTTAAGTTTTTATTACAAGAATGCAGCCTGACATTGTGGACAATAAATGCTTTGTAAATTTGAAAAAAAAAACTTTTATTTTTTTCAATACAAATGTCAACAAGAGCAAAATTTATGGTTTATTGAAAAATAGTCATCATGCAGTGAATGTAGCATGGTGTCATTTTACTATTCTTCAGGAATTCTGCCACTATTTAAACAAGATGAGAAACTCTAAACAGAATCTTAATTTTCAAATCTGCAGGAGAAAATTTATTAAATTAATTATTCACACAGACACTTCATCAGCATTTTTTCAGTATAGAGCTGAAGAAGGTGAATGAAAATTCACATGAAGCATGGTTATCTGACATCCAAAAGGTCACCAGAATGGTTACCAGGACTGAAATGCAGGACATTGTTGCTCTCTTATTCTCAATATTATTCTGTTGATGCCCTGGCATACAAGTGACAAAGACAGATGGATGTAGAGTAAGATTTTACCACTGGAACAATGAATAAAAACAGCTGACTGAATGTGGAAGAAGCTGAGGAAATGATTAATTGCGGAAGTAAGTGTTGGGTAGGGGGAGGAAAAGAGGGATTATGGGTCTATAGTAATGGCTGGCTGGCACTGATCATAGACTAAGAATTATTTTTCCTTAAATAACTTTTAAATTTTATTTTCTTCAGTTAGCTAGTTACAGTTGTTTCCAAAATGGTTTTGATATCATATATTCAGCTTCTGTATTTTATTTCTTCTGTCATAGAAATTCAATAAAAATTCTACCACATAGGTCAGACTTCCACCAGTTTTTAATTTTGTCAGTCACAGAATTTACTGACCTTCATGTTAATATCATTAACATTAACAAATGTCTCTAAGGAGACCTTGAAATCAGAAAATTCAAGTAGGAGACTGTCAGCATCCCTCAGCTACACTTTATCTATTGTTGCCTCTCTACCTGCCTTATTGCTAATTTTGGAACTTTTACTTCTGATATTTTAAGGTGTTTAAGTGTTGCCATGACACTTCAATGTATCTGAAATTAACTCAACATCCTAATGTAGCAACTAAATATGGTTTTGTTATCACACAGAGAAAGGCAGAGAGATGATAATTCGTGCTGCCAATTTTATGTCCTTTCTCCTTGGCTTTCAGCAGGTTGTAATTTATTTCATCAGCTACAAGAACATAGTGTGACAAGATATTTTCCAGGTGAATTTAGCCACTGCATATCTGCTAAATACTGACAATGATTTGCCAGTCTGAATTGGTAGGTGACTGTACCATTTCTTAAAAGCTCGAATAAGATGTAAAATTTTCATAGCAGTTAAAGACAGTCTGTGATAATTCAGAATTTTCTCCTAGGTCCATAGAGAACTAATGCATAGTTAGGACCATAAAGAATCTGAAATCAGTAGTAGACCAATTTAACAGAATTGTTTGTTTCTAGAAAACAAAATACAGAAAAATGTTTTCCATTATCTACTGAAAAAGAAGAAAACACAATAAAGCTTACTAACATTCACCTAGAAAAAAGGATAATTTTACAGTTAAAACAAGAAGTAATAGATAAAATACAACAAAAAATCTACCAAAAAACTACCTTCCTTGTAAAAACAAAAGACAATGAAAATACTACATTATTTGATGAAAGACAATGAATTAAAAAAATGGGTTAGTTTTGTTGTTAAATATCTTTATTATAATAACAAAAAAAAAAGGTACACATCTAATAATTAACTGATTTCTCAGTGGCTTAGTATGATTACTTACTGGCGCAACAAATCATGTCAGGTGAGTGATTATGACCAGTTCCATATGTTTTTTAGAGAGGCATCAACTAAACTTGGCTTTTTCTAGATTTTCCATATGCTCAGAATAGACCACTCAGAATATTCACATTCTTTGGTTTTGAAGTTTCCCAAACAACAGTGGTACACAACCATAGTATCATCTAAATGAGTTTTATCAAGGTAAGACACTGTTTTAATTCTGTTTATAAATATTGAAGAAATTGACTCATTTTGTTGACAAATGTGAAGCTGTTGTTTACTGCTTGAAGGTTTTCTGAATATTTTTTTCAAAATGTTGATAATATTATGATTGCTATGATGATCTAAGGATATTAGAAAAGTTTGGTTCAACAAAAAAACCAACCGCATATTCTATAAGATCAGTGAGTGAGTAAGTTAAATCCTAAACTTTCAGTATATGGCATTTTAAAAATAATTGAAACACTAGATATTCCTTGAGTTTTGTTTATAAATGAAAGTCACTAAAGACTGTAACACCAGGGAGACAAATGATGTATAAAAGTAACATTGGAACAGTGTTGGGATGTTGAAGATTAGGTAAAGGTTGTAGTACCTTTTAACATACGAAATATGTGAAAAATTATCAACTATGGATTGATGCACCTGTGAGATGCATCAGAAGGTTCTTTCACATTGGGTGAATGAGGAAAGAAAAATCTATGTAGTTGAGACATTGCAATAGAAAGGAGTCTTCTAGCAGAGACAGAAGAATGATACACAACTAAAAAGAGAAGCGCAAATTCTAGATCCTGATATTTTTAGTCAAAGGTAGAAAATGTAGTAAGAATAACTTTTTAAATAGGTACGATGTCATGAAAAAAGATGGTCTTAACTGCAACCATTATGGATAAGTCCTTTGGGCTACAGTGTCTGAAATACTGCAAGTGTGTAATGTCCTAATATTTCTAACATTTCTAGTGGCCATGTATATCCTCAAAAAAGAAAGTCTGAAGGACATCTGGTGTACTAAGATGGGTGTGAGCTTGAAGAGAGTCAGAAAGATTGCTCAAAGATGTCTGAAGTGTCCTTCAGTGGGTTTTGTGCAAACTTTTATCTCTTCCCCGAAGGGTTCTGTGGTTATCCTCAGAGAAGATTCAGAGGGGCTGTAGTGATGACAGTCAGAGTATTCTGACTCTGAAACTGTGAAGGAGGTTTTCTTGGATACTGAACCCTTTACTTTGGCAGTGACTGAGAATTATTTTCTTTGGGACTGACCTCATCCCATGGAAATTAGTGTAACAAGGAGAAAGCCCTGCTGTAAGGTAATTTTAAACTCTCAACAGAAGGCAATTTTGCGGGCTCCGACTGCTGTCACTGAAATATTAAAAGATGGTGTGTATTTCCAGGGTTGCAGTGATCAATATGGCACTACCCAAAGCCCTGTAGTGTCCTACCCTATTTTCTATAAAGAGAAGAGAATGTGCAGGAGGAAGGGAGACACAGACATTCCTGAATCTTACCTCATCATCAGAGATGAAGCAGACTTTCAGCAAGGCCCTGATCTAGTAGATACTCAACCCATCCACAGTATTTATGGTCTAGCATTCAACTGTTGTATACTGGAAGTCTTTATGCCAAAATCCTCCCAACCCAGAGCCCACTTTAAAGCTTCTAAAGAATCAAGTAATCATTAATTCGATTAGAATTAAACAAGCTCTAAGTACCAGTGTTTTGCAAGTAGTTTGCAGCTGTTTTTTTCTCCATTCCATATGTTTTCCATTCTTTAATTCTTAAACTATTATGCAGCAAAATAGACTCTCTTTCCCTCCCGCTCATAGCTAATTGTGTACCAATTTAAAATACAGAAACACTTAAAAACTTCATAAGAATATTGTATATTTTTGATCAAAAAATGAACTTAGAATAAATAAATGGAAGTCATTTGAATGAATAATCACAATACTAAATTGAGTCTATTCTGGGTGTCAAATTCCACAATCTTGACTATTTATTATGCTAATTATGCTAATAATTTAGTAACATTTGGTTAAGAATTCTGAATTCTGTGATTTAAAGATTAATATTTCCTAGGGAATACTTCACACTCGTGTCCAAGCTTCACAATATTGCACTGCAACATCACAGAACTGTGGATAATACTTAAAAAAGAGGATGATTGCTATTTAAGGGTCCAAACCCAATATTATAAAATATGTCAACAGATGCATTCACTATCTACTGTTGTATTAACAGCTAATGAAAGGCAAAAGAATCATGTTTCATTTATATCCTAGCTTCCTACTTGATACCAAGAACTCTTTTACTAGAAGAGAAGAGCAAGAGTTATTTATGTCTGCCTCACAAAACCAAACAACACTCTTTGAATAGTCTATTCAAGGTGAGCCCATGGGAAATAAAAAGACCAGGTACCTCATATAAGCATAGCAAAAAAATTTTAAAAGGTAAGATTTGGTTTAAAATTGGCTGTATAACAGGTAAACAATTAAATTCGGGTAAGACCTTTAACAACATATTTTAGCTTGATATTTTAAACAGTCAATTTATACACCCCTTAGAAGGGAGGGTCTGAAGAGTTTGCTTTTATTAAAAAGACTAACACTTCCACAATGCAAATCTTTGCATTAAATGAGATTTTGATCCTCACATTAGCTCCTTGGTATGGAGAAAAAGTCTCTGCTTTCTGTGTTACCAAAGTTCAATTCCAGTCAGAATAATTAATCCAAACTTGGCCCTTTTGTTTATTAGGATCTTCTAATTAATGAGCCAGGTCTCAAAAAGCATATCTACCCCTACCTTTCTAAAAAATGTGTAGCTATTGGATATGACATCTCTGCAATTAACTTGTTATTCGTTCCTGTGCTGTTTGACAATAGCACTTATATGCAATCTATCATTGACAAAACTGTAGATGATAACTCTGGGAAAACAGGACATCATTAGTCTTTTTTCCATGAGGATGAAAGAAAAGGGGAGAGATGTAATTAATTATATCGGATGCTATATACTCTTTACAGCATCTATAACAGGTTACTTGGTCTGCTGCCAGATTAACGAATACCTAGGATAAAAGTAAATGGTGTTGGTGACAGCAATGCAATAATGTAACTTTAGGTTATTTTACACACACTATCTACACTATCCTTTTTTTTTTTTACTGAAAGGATCCAATACCTCATATATGTGGAAAAATATATTTATGATATTTATGTTCTTTTGAGAAGCTACAATGTCTTTTTTTTTAAGGAATTACTTCAGTAAATCCAATTATGCATTTTCCTTAGGCAGAGATTTTATTCTGAACAACAGAGTTCTACCTGCGCTCCTCAAATAGAAATCAGTGAAGCAGTCAGCCATTTAAAAATATGTCTTTTGGGTGCTAGAGACAAATCATTTAGCTATGTAATGGTAGTTTTATTGCTATGTTGTTTTTTACAAAAATTATGCATCAGTAGGAAGGGTTGGACATGATACATGTCCTAAAATTATTATGAAAAGAAGAAAGGAAATGTTGTTCTAATATCAATTATAATTATTATTAATAGTGTTTTAGAAGATAAAAAACTGGATAATGGAAAAGTTATTTCTTTAGTATAGATAAAAATTTCCCAATAAAAAAAATATTTTCCGACTCCCTTTGCTCTTATGTCTCTCATGCATATACATACACACTCACACCTGTTAAAGCAAATAACCACAAAACACACATCTATACTTTTAGCTTGGCTTACATCTCAACATGGTATATAGGCCTAAAAATGCTGCATGTCCCCAGTGAGTTGCACTGAATCCTTTTAGTGCTTTACATCAGTTGTTGGTGCTAGCAGGATGTTAAATGTTATGTATTTTGGTAGGATGCTAAATGCTGTGTATTTTCCCATTCCCAAAGGACAGTACAAAGATAAAAGACAGAAATCTATTAAAATGTGTGGGAGAAGGGGTTGTTAGGCTTTCTTTCTTTAACATTTCAAAAGTAAACACATTTCCTAGCAAAAAAAGAATACTGTAAGGTGGATCCAAGGATATTAAAAGGTTTATGAACTTCAAGGAACTTATTTTGAAAAATGCAGCAGATCTCAGTATTGCTAATGAAAATTGATATTGAGTGAGATTTACTTAAGATTTAAACTACTTGTGAGTTTCAGTGGGAGTTACATCTATTTTATTCTTCCACATTTATTTTTTTTTTAACTCAAGCTTTCTTGAGGCCATGAAAAAGCACAATACCATAAGAATTTCTCGGCTGAAACAGGAAAAAAGATATAGTAAGTGACTAAGAACTTTTTTTTTCTAGATTCTTTTTTTTTTCAAGGTGAAGGAGGGACAATTTTAGGAGACAGGTACACTGTAGTTAACAGTTAAAATAGTTTCAATACAAAACTTAAAATAAGGTGAATCGTGAGATTGACAGCTGTTATTACATTTCTTGTCAGGTAATGTGACAGCCCATGTATTTCAAATGGAAAAGCCTTTATTCATAGGGGTTATTGCCTGAACAGCTTTCCTACAGTAAACTTACCTACAGTAAGTAGGTGCTAGATTTTGGAGAGTACTCACTAGTAAATTACTATTGTATACAAAGATATGCAACACACACTAATGCATAGCTGAAGTTTTCTGAAATAATGTGTCTAAATTCAGAAAAAAAGTAGTAAATGAGAATTTAAAAACAGGAACGAGACAGACCAAAGGTCATGTAGCCCTCAATTCTGTCTCTAAATATAGTGTCCTTGTATAACATTGCTCTGCATAAATACATCCTACACAACGACCATCCACAGCCCCTCAAGTAATTCAATCCTATATTTAATCCACAAAACATTTTAGAACTATACTTAGCTTGGGGCAAAATTCTAAAAATCATTCTTGCTTTAACAGAATCAATAGACTTGACTTTATAATAGTGAAAATTTAGAATATAGAGTATATTTTGTTACCTATTTTAGATAACATGTAAATTATATAGTTTTAGAAAAATAAATATATCTTTTCATGAAACTTATAGAAATCTGAGTTTATAATAGAAAAGTAGAATAATATCCACAGCCTGTTAATTCTAGAAAACTAGAGGTAACTTTACAGATCCACTGCAGAACATATCATTGACACACCATAAATGCACAAAGTAACCTCCAATTGAGTGGCATGATCAATAAAAACATTGTACTGATAGAGTTCATAAACCTTAACCTATTCCCTAGGAAAGTGTGAAGAAAGCCACTAGAAGAAATGCTTTTCTATTATGAAATCAATCTATATTTTTCTTAATTACCCTTATTATCAGTATTCTCAAGATAATTTGAGATAATTTGGTAAATAAGCAGTGCTTAATGACTATACCATTTTAGAAGGCTTCTCATCTGCAACTAAGGCTTTTGGAGGAGAACAAAAAGCAAAGCCTGCTCATTCCCTGCAACACGGAGCATCAAGGTGGACTGATAAGTCAATGTCCGTTAATATTTACAGAGAGACAGATGCACACATCTGCTCTCTCTTTATTTTCTCCTCCACTTTGCATGCCCTAGGATATTGTGGTGAAGTGCAGCATTCACATCAGCTCTGGAACATAACCCAGTTTCATCTGACTATAATTCAAAGAAGTTTTAGACATTTCTGTAAATGATGTAAACATGAACACTTGATGTTGGCAGGTACGTACGCATCAGGAATGTGAAATTTTACTCTTCAGAGTACCAATCAGTCAATAGATGCCGTAGGTATGGAAAAAAAATCTTTTTGCTTTTAGCTTTATAAGTGACCCAATTATATCTTCTCTTTGTCTGTAGACCACTAAAAGTTAACCCAGTGTAAGAATATCCAAGAAACTGCTTTAAGCTCACAGCTGCACGCTTTCACATAACACTTTACTGTATATAAACCATAGTCCATACTGAAGTTTTTCAGTTCATTGTGGCACTTCCGCTTCCGATTTCAGTTTTCCTCTCTTTTGATAGTATCCCCCAAACCTATGTCACCAAGAAAATTAACTTTTCACAGTTAATATTGTCAGTAACATAAAAATATTAAACAACATGTGTCCCAAAATAGATACTTGAACACTTGCAGTAGATATTTTCTTTGTCTGGTATTGTTCCAACACAAATCACAGTCATTCTCAGTTCCTCAATTTCAGTAGCGCTTTATGCACTTTACATTCCCATGCCAATACTCATATTCACAGCCTTCACTTACAACTTCCCATGAAGAGCTACATTAAATGTTTGATGACTACTACTGCTTCCCTCTTCTCTAGAAAATAAACTATCACAATCTATCATGAACTTTCTTTTTGAAACACACATAGAATTTTATGGGGGTTTTTTCCCACTTATCTTTCTCTGTGTCATTCTTTCTTTCAAAAACAGTTTCAAGGTATCTCATAATATTTCAGCTGGGCTAATAGATCTGCACTTATGTGATTCCTTCCCATATACACCCAACCCTTCTCTGCTCATATCTTTTTCCAAGACCTGTGTGAGTTCTCAAATGTCTCATTTTTTAAAATAATCTCAAATTATATACTCTCTTCATGGTGTCATTTTCAGGTTGACAGAATTATTCCAATGATTGTTACTGATCTGCTATTTCATGTGACACTTCTTTCAGCAGAGATATTACATGATTCTTTCTTCCACAACGGAATTAGACTCTCTGTTTCAATGTCTTTATAATATAGTAACTCCCATACTTCAATTAGTATTCTCCCATCCACATTGGGAGTCTTATCTTGTCCATTTTAAAACATTTTTCCAGGTCTCAAATATATTAGATTTCCCTATATTTTTTTCAAGTATTTAATTTCTATTTCTCAATGAATATTTTCCCATTATTTATAGGTTCTCTTCCTAAGAGATATAAGTCAATCTAAGTATTCATTTATCTAGATTATCAGTTCCTTCTTCCACTTGTGGTCTGTAGTTTTGGATAGTATTAGATTTTTAATTTAAAATTGATTCAAATAATTTTGCTTAAGCTCCTCAGTTCTTTCATTCCCTCAGTTTCACACTGAAAGCACACACAAGAGAAAGTAGGAATATATAACATTTCAGTTAACATATGTTTCAGATGTCCTTAGAAGCTTATTTCTTTATTTTGAAGAACAGTTATATAACAAGCTGGAAGTAGAATAGAATAACTTCAACAGCTGAAGTATCACTCATTGGTGGTACAGTGCATTTAGTCCATAACTACTTCTGGACTTAGACAATGGCTGAGCATATTTTGGAGTGAAAATTTTTGTTTAGATTTTTAATTTATGTCAAGTTCTGGTTTAGGTGCTTCTTTGCATTACTGGAATTAGCCATCTCATGCTGGTTGGCCTTACTCATTTCTCATTGAACATGAGAAAATGCTCGTTTGTATTTGGTTAAATTTTATAAGAACATGGAAAAATTCATTACAAATAAAAAAAAACAAACCTCCTGAAACGTCAGTCATATCTTGCTTCTTGTTTCCTTAAATGAAAAGTATACTGCTGACATGAAATCAATAGTAACTAAAAAAAACCTGTTTGTCTACTGATAAAACACAGTCTTCATATTTTACTATGGTAAATATCTGGAGGTATATTTACCTAGATATGACCTGTTGCATGATGTTTTATTAGATCTTTGCCTGCTTTCAAGCAGTAAAAATCTGTAAAACCTGTCAGCTATGAAAGGACATATTTTCTGTTGTGTGAGTGATAGATTTGGAAGAGTTTCACTCTGAAAACACCACCTGCTCATGAAGACATAATTCAGACTTCTTGAAAATGTAGAAATCCACTGATGTAACTGTTAGATGTATCTTGTTGTGACTGTCACATCATTCATATTTTAAATGTCAAACCTGTCATGTTTTTTGATTGACGTACTCTTAATATAAGACACCTGATTTTTTTCTGTTACTCAATCGAGACAAGGCCGTGTTAGTGAATAGCTATATTTTTAAAGCATCATCTAGGGAAAAGAGTAACGGGTACATCTTGTACAACAGTCTGCATGTATTGTCTTTACTTGTTTATAGTTATATCCTTAGATGAGTCGCATTTGTACCATGTATTTTAAGTCTGCCTACATGTTGTGGAAAGGACACTACACAGTGATTTTTCAACTGTCTACAAAACAGCCTTGAATTGAGGACATTTAGTCATGATACAAAAAAACATACTGAATGTGAATTTGCTCTTGAGAGTTCTACCAACTTTTTATATTACAACACAATTCAAATGTGAATACATAAAAACTTGAAAGTGAAAGCATAGGGATCCACCTTCACTTTTTGACTTACTAAAGAAGGATGTTATCACAGAATCACAAAATTTTTGCAGTTGGACCTCTGAGATCATCTAGTCCAACCATATGTGTTCCCTGTAGGGGAAGGAACACAAAGGAAGGTAAGAAAAACTGAAGTACTGCAGAAACCCTATAAGCCATAGTGGGTAAAAGTTTAGGAAATCCTGGGGGATATTTAAGATTTTTTTAACTTAAGATTTTTTAAGGTTTTAATTTAAGGGAAATTAAAGCCATTAAAGGAAACCTATAGATTAAAATCAGGTATGAAATGTCCAAGACAGGTATTAGATGACAGTTAGGCGAGGGTTAGAGCAATGGGGGACTGAGGGTCACATTAATTTTTATTAACTCCTCCACTTTCTTATATATTCTTCTAATACTTTCTTGTATTAAAATTCTTCAAAGAATAAAAAAATATAATTTTAGCCGACATCTTTTTTTTCCCTTTCTCTGTACTAAGGGATATTGTAGGCAGATGCAGCCTCCAGCAGCTCCAGGGCTGGTGTTTCCTCCTGCCCAGGGATCCAGGGTCTCTGTCCAGGCTGGGGGACCCAGACGTCACTTTCCTGTTTGCAGTTTCAACTAGTAATAAAATTGAGCACATATCACAAAGACACAAACACACACATAAACTCACAAACCCACACATAGACTCACCAACACACAGATCTGATTACACATACTGCCTCAGGCAAGGCGCTGCCATCAGCAGCACCCAGATGCAGTGCTCACATAAACACAAGCACAGTCAACTGCCTCTTGGTCAGCTGGTCAGGATTAAAGGTCACTTGTGTAATTATGTGTGCGCACATACATACCCCACTCTACAGAGTCACAAGTACATGCAAATTCATGGGTCTCCTCCATATAGGTACTGCCCCTCTGTCTGTCTGGTACCTGTGCCTGTATCCTGGGATCTTTATCTGCCCCACATGTCCCTGATACACATGCAGATCCCTCACTTACATGCAGGTCCTTCCTGGTGCTCATCAATAAACGGATTTTTGTCTCACAGCTGCCCCAAGCTCATGGGTCATTCCAATACTGGCACAGCCCCACTGCCTACCTGATGCCCCTGCCCAGTACTAGGTTTAGGGGACATGCAGACACTTGGTCTCCATCCCAGAAGCCACCACCATGCACCTAGCACTCAGCCTCTCACTCACTTCACTCACCTGGTCCTCTGTACTTGATTTTCAGGACACACACTATTTTCACCCATTGGCTGAGGCTAAGTCCCCTGCCCTGTCTGGTTCGTATCCTGGCTTCAGCTGCTGATACCACTAGCCCAAGGCACTTGCAGCCCTATCTGATTGTAGTGTCTAGCTCCAAAACTACTCACATCTCCATCACATCATCTCTGCAACACTGTACAACACATCCATATGGAATAACAAATGAACAGCAAGTTATACCATAGGGTATAAGGAGAGGACAGGTTCAGGGTTGAGTCAGACAAGCATGCTTATGGGGCACAGTCTGCGCACAGCTGGACCCTCTTATACACAGCCCTGTCTGCCTGTTACTTCCTTTGCTCCTCCTGATCCCCTTCCCCTACATGTTCCTTCCTAAGTTTTGCACAGTCCCACTGGAAATCCCCTCAAATATCCCAAATCCCTGTGTTCTTATTTCATCCATTTTATGGCTATTCCTCTCCAAAACTGTGCCTTGAATTTCTTAATGGCTCATCAGTTGGTGACTGGATACTTTTTGTCCTTGGCTCTGTCTTTGCGGTGCCTTGTCTATCACCTTCACATCTGTGTGTGTATTCTTTTTTATCACTTCCCCTTTACTTAATAATTTCTTTGCACTGAAGAGGTCCTTGATGGGATCACCATGTAGGCTTACAGTCTGCCCCACTAGATTACTTTTCTTTCATGACTAATGAAAACTATATTCTTTCAAGTCTTTTCCAGGAAAATTTATTATTATTTAATAACAATGATAATGACAACAATAACAACAACAATAGGAAACTGAAGAAAAATCTAATTTGGAACAAATCCTAGAGGAGCCACTACTGAAACCCTGTCTCTCACAAAGGTGCTGACGGCTTTGCCATTGATTTTATTAGTGCTATAACTTCAAACAAGGTCTTTTACATGGGCTGTTAATTAAATGCTTCTGGGCTTGGGAAAAACAGAAGAAAAAAACAATATAATCATCTGTGCCTTGATGGGTTGACAGGTTGTTTTAGCCTATGTAAAATCTTTATAGTCCTTGTCTCCTCATCCTTTCTGATATTCAATATATTCATGCATTTTCACAGTATATTGCACTTTTTAGTGAATAAATCAGGTTTATTTCTGGACCATTTAAACCGAAGTTTTCATTTCCATGTATCTTGTAGTTTTCTTAAACTAATGTCCAACCAGAAAATTAATTGGAAAGCTTACTGTGTAGTACTGACTCTCTTTTGTCCCCCCACTTTTTTTTTTTTTCTACATGTAGAGACCTAAAGGTAAATTATAGATTGCCCTTTTGCAGCTTCTGTGACTCATGAGCTACAGTGTGTCTACAACATGAGGTCACTGTCAGTGCTCTTTTATGGTGAAGAAAGGTTGGGAAGGTAAATATCAGGGTGTCCTACACTTTCACTGAGCAAAATCAGGTAGGTGGTATCACTTTCAGGCAAGGTAAAGGTAATTCTGCTAGGCTATGGGAAATATATGAGAAAATGACTCTGGTATCAAAGGGGATTCTTGTTAGTAAGGTGAGTAGAGTAACATGCCCAAAGGATTCCCTGCTATATTTAGGTTGTTACATATAACAATAAATGGTGCTGCTGTCTTTGGATTTTGCCCTACAAAGACTTGTTTTAGCATTGTTTCCATTTCTGAATGAGTCTTTAATTTCTGCTTTTGTCGTCCTTGCACTTCTCCTTATCTCTCCACTACATTAAATATCTTGTGTTCAGTGAAAATGCAATGTATGATATGGAAAAAAGAGACTCCAATCTTGATTCCAGTGGTGCACTTTACTTGAGGACAGCCTTGTTCAGAAATAGATAAAAGAAGTGGCTCTTGTTTCTAAATTCATAATTAACCAGCAGTTTCTATGGCCAGAAGGCACCACTGAGGCAAAGATGTTAAAAGGATTTAAAGATAATTAGACTTTATTTGAGAGCCAAGTAATATTTTATGTAGTTTTTTTAAGAAATGTGAAACTGTTCTTTAAAGCGGTTCTTTACTTATAAGAGTAAAATACTTTTTACCTGCCTGTAAATGGACTTTCTAACCTTGATATAGTTCATACCATACTGATTACTATTGAAACAATACTCTGCCTTTAAGATATGGCTTTAGACAGATATTTAGTCAAAGAAGACAGCATTTCCTAGAGTCTTAGGAAAGCCTTGCAGAAAATTCATTTAAATTACTGGTACCGAATGTAAGCAATATTCAAATTTAAAAGGAGTTTATAATAAAATACATCATCCTTTTAACAGATACTTCTGCTTCAGACACACCAGTGACATTACTAAAGCTCCAGTGATTCTCATTAAATTCTAGCTCAAGTTTTTAAATTGTAACTGTGAAATTGTCAAATTGTACAAAGGTATATTTCTGTCCTTATTTTTATGAAAAGGCAAGTCACGGTGGATAACTGTGTTCAACACACTGCAGAAGTCTTCAAGCTGTTCGTTATTGAAGACAACTTGAGGTGGAGCATACGCTTTTCTATGATACCAGTTTTGCGGTGCTCTCAGCAGTTTTTTTTCTTATGTTGGCTAGCTAACTGTGTGAAAGCAGAAGGCAGGTATATTTGTATACATGCAATCCAGAGTGATTAAAGATTCTGTCTTAATACTTTACAAAGTTTTGGTTGTTTTCAGGGCTGCAATCACTTCTCCGTTGCCTTCAGTAGACAGAATATATCCTGTTTATGTGAGAGGTGCAAAAGTGGGAACGAAGTTTGTGAAAGCATGAGGTCAACAAAAATACAAACATATTTTTATTTTGCTATGAACTGCACAATACACTTAGCCCAACAATGATAACAAGACTGAGTGGTACTTTGAGATGCTACAAAAAATTTCTTTCACCTTCATTAAAAGCAATATAAGCACATAGAAAAAAAGAGAACTGTCTGAAAAAGCCAGAAATAAAATTTGATTTAGAATATTATATGAAACCATATTATATGTTATATTAAAATTATATTACAGATTGAGTATTATATCTTATACATTATATGTTATTCATTATATATCATTATATTACATATGTCACATAATGTTGTACATTATGTATTGTCTCTTTCACATATATTTCTACCATTCATCTCAATTCATAAAATGCAGTAGCTGAAAAGATTATTCTGACTACGTAAAATAAACGCTTCTCCAACATTGCAAAATATCAATTTCCTAAACAACTTTTGCATTATGCATGTAAAATCTGAGAGAAATATAATAGTATCACACAGACTTGTGGTATGTGTGGCTTGTGGCACAATGAAAAGCAGTTTTAGATCTTGAATTCAATGTTGCTAAAGAAGAGTATCTCTGAAGATTATTTTCTCATCCTCCTGTCCCCCCAGATGCAAAAAACACCACCACATGAAACTCTAATGTACAGTGAATATCCAGCTTAGAAATTCCTGGTATTTGAAAGATCTTCTGGAAAGTCAACATTAAAGTGACATATGAGGTGACAAGGTATTTTTAAAAACACAACAAACCTGTGGTCTCCTTTCACTGGATGATTTCCGCCTCCCCCCATCCTCTACACAGGCTCTTCTGCTCTGAACATCTGTTCCCCTTAACTAGTGTTGCCAGAGTTTGGAGCCTTAGCATAGGGAGGTTTTTGCTTACAATTTTAATATGGTGTCATTTTGGTTTGCTCAGAGCAGATCTAATTAATGCCTAATTAAGAAACCATCCAAGGTCACTGATGTCAATAAAGCTGAACAAATGTTAGAGAGGATGACAGTTTGGGGAATTGGTCTGTCCAAGTCCTAAGCCTGGTGTGAGGCTCTGTGTGTATCTTAAAGGAAAGTGCCAGCTTGATTTTGAATACACAGCCTCAGTCATTTCCTGCTGTCTTTTTTGCTTGCCTTTTGGATTAAAACTGTAACACAAAACCTGCCAGAACTAGAGAAGACTCCAGCATCTAGTATCCAAAATTAGCTGTTTCCTTTCAAACTAAACTATTTTATGGTAGAACATACCTTAACAATAAAGATATCTGCAAAAATTGCACATAGTAAGGATGATCCTTGGTTTACAGGATTAGAAAGAGATAAAATGACATTTGTTTCATTGCCACTTTCATTAATTCAGACTGAAAATTTGCAGCCTCTGCCATAAGCTGCAGGAAGCAAGGAAAGCCTACTGTCTGAAACATAAATTGATCCTTTTCAACAGGCAAGGAAATACTGAGCTGGAGGTATAAGATATGTATGTAGCATTTTATTACTAATTATGAGTATTTGCTTTCACTTGCTCTTGGATGTCTACAGATTATGAAAGTCTGACTCCTTATTCTTATATATAATATTACCCTGAAAAAAATTATGGTAAAAAAGATAACTAATTCCTTAAGTGTAAAAGTACCTACTTACACTTCTAGAGTCACACTGGGAAACTTGTATATCATACATCATTGAGTTACTAACCAAATTTCCTAATGGGGAAGAACATGAGTAGATACCCTGAATCAGGAGCAGTTTCTGTAATCTGTTCTGAAGCAACAGGCTTTGGCAGACACATGGATGGAAATCAGTAAATGAGCTAGTTATCCTCTAGCAAAGTGGTGACTGCCCATCAGTTTGACATTTTTTATATTTCTTTCCACCAAAAGAATTTTCAAAGGGAATTTTTTTAGCTTGGCAAGAGGCACTTGCCCTTTGAAAATAAATATACTTCATTTATTGTCCTTATTAATAATGTCCTTATTAGTTAATATAATTATTTCCCTTCATACAAACTTCCCTTTCATACAAAACCTGTGGACTTTACTGTCAGTTCAGTGGAAAATTTGGTGCTTGAGTAAATAAATCTGATAGAGCCTAATTTCCTTTGAACTTTAATTCTAGATCTCAAATTCCTTTTCACATGGAGGGGATTTGAACATAATACTGGTTTTGAACATAAGTTGAGGAAAACTCACTCATTTAAGTATGGGACTCCACAACCTTCCTGGGCAGCCTGTTTCAGGGTTCTGTCACCCTCACAGAAGTTTATTCTTATATTTGAAGGGAACTTCCCATGTTCCAGCTTGAGCCCATTGCCCCTTGTCCTATCGCTGGAAAGCACTGAAAAGAGTCCGGCTCCAACATCCTTCGGCCCACCCTTTAGATACTTATAAATAAAGTCTCCCCTCAGCCTTTGCTTGTCCAGGATAAAGAGCCCAAGCTCCTTGAGCCTTTCCTCCTAATGGAGATGATCCCTTAATCATCTTCGTTGCTGGACTCTCTCCAGTAGTTTCCTGTCCCTCTTGAACTGGGGAGCCCAGAACTGGACGCAGTATTCCAGTTGTGGTCTCACCAGCGTAGAGTAAAGAGGGAGAATGACCTCCCTCAACATACATACACAAGAACAGGAATACAACCAAGACCACCTCTAACAGAACAGTTTCCCTTATCAGCAAACCCCCACAAGGCTCTGATGGAAAGCACAACAAAGAAAACCCACTGAATTTGGCTTTATCAGGCATCAGGCAGCACCATGAAAATTCCAAGATAAACTGGGACAGAGAGGCCACAGTACATAGGATGGGATAGAGCCTACAAAAGTGATTTTAAAAATCTGACAAAAGACATCAGAGAGGAAAGGTTTTGCTTTTAGAAAACAAAAAAAAAAAAAAAAAAAAAAATTGAAAAACAAACAAACAAAAATCAGGAAGGAGTGGTGTTGATCCTCACCAGTAATGGCACATACAGAAGAGATCTTGTAGCTATAAGCAGTACCTAAAGCGCCTTTTCAATACCAGTCTGAAAACAATCCATATGTCTTCCACAAATGCATATCTTTTCAAGCCTGGATCTCCTAAAGCAATGTGCAGAGGAACTAAATATTTGTTAGGATTCCCATAGCTCTCTTCAACACAGTACCACATCCATATGAACAGCATGTCAAGATCTGTGCTTAATTCCTAATATGTTTACATACACAGAGAATTATTCTGTATATTCTTATATTATAATCTTGTACAGAGGAAATTTCCTTGTTAGTTTGTGTTGAAATTTGCTGTAAATCACACTGTCAGGCTCCTCATAATGACAGATGAATGGCTTCAATAATTCCATGTCCTACTTTTGTTGACCTGTACTGGCACTGCTTTAACTTACAAATTAAATTACCTAAGATGACTCCTGTCTTCCCCTGTGAGAAAAAACTGAGACCCATGAACACTCCTGTGCATAGCTTGAATAACTTGGTGGTGCTTTCTTCCTGATTAAGTTTTCTTCACTTCCTTCTTACTCTATTATGTGGTGCATTATCACAGGAAACTACCTCATTTCACTCACACGCTCTTTGATTAAGATTTCTTTTGCCTACTTTAATTACTGTATTCTTTCCCTGATGCAGTAATCTGAAGACAAATTAATAAAAGTTTGTACACTGTGAAAAATATGAAGTGCACAAGCTACATATCTGGTATTCTGTTGTAGCCAATGAGGCTTTAAATGTTTCTGTCTATACCAGAGACATATTTTTTTTTTAATATTTGCTTAATAAATAAATAACTCTTAATTTTCTGCTGAAATCTTATAAAAAGCAAATAGTACAATCACCCCTTATACATAGATGTCATTTTACAGAGAGCCCTGTGAGATTTGCTGTCACTGGTATTTTTGACTGAAAGGAAAACAGCTTAATTCTGTGAAGTTATCCAGGTTGACATCTACTGCTGTAGGAAGGAAGGGTCTGTTTGATATCCACTAAAAGACTTCTTAGCAAGGAGAAAGGAGGAGAGCACAGAGGGCCAGAAAGTATGCTGTGGGTATCTCTTGTGATTTGATTTATCCCTCAGAGTACAAAATCCTTATAATGGCTAACAATGATAATGTGATGGAAACTGAGTAAGCAATTTAATTTCCAGTGTTGAGGATACAAACACAAAAAGTTTATAGGTTATATTTATTCTTACTCTTTTTCTTAGCAATTTTTCAGCCCACATTATAGCACAACTAAAGTACACTCCTTTTAGGACTTGTGAAAATCATCTACTGATTGTAGTGATGAAACCAATCACCATTAGTTAATAAGAGAAATATTAATGTAAGGAAAGCACTTGCTGCTAACACAAAAATATTGATCAGTGTTAACACTGTCAAAATATTGACATAAGTTGTTCACTTCTGGGACACTTGCTCCAAATGAGTGACAGATCCGAATTCCTTAATATAGTGATAACCCATGGCTTCTAGACTTGGGTTCCTTTGGGTCACCTTCAAGTATCATTCACATAGGAGCATGGAGAAATTCTCAGAACACTCCATTTTGGAATTAATAATAATAATTAAAGAAATTACTTCAGAGTAGTAACCATCACACCATGAGGCATTCTATACTTCATTTATAGACAGCAAAACCAACTACACTCAAGTTTACAAGTCAGTGAAAAAGGATCTCAAACTCTTATTCAGAAGCCTAAGAATATTGACCTAAGCTTCAGGTTATTTGGTAAGCTGCTATTCCCCACTCACAGACATGAATCATTCGGCATGCAGAGAGAAAAAAAAAAAAAAAGAAACATAAGCAGGTAATTGTAAATGTCTACTTCTGACGTCTTTGCGATCCTCTGCTCTAGCTTTCCAGTAAGGCTATTGCAAGACCCACAGGTTGTTCTCCTACAGTAACACCATTTATTCAGGTTGGGATTTGTAAACTGTGGGGTTCTGACATCTTTCTGGGTGGAAAAGCCTGTCTGAAATTGCCACCTCCTCCCTTCACCCTTTCGGCTCTGACAACCACCTCTCCCAGTTGCTCCTGGCCCCAGCAGATGCTCCACTCTTCCTTCTGCTCATGGCCAGAGATAAAGCCCCTCTGTGCTCCTGTGCTTTCAGGTCAGCAGCTGAGACACCCATTAAGAACACACAATCCTCCTGACAATCCTTAAAGACACTCCCATTTCTCTGGTTATTCAGCATGACCCATGCTTGTACCCCAGACTTCACACTGCAAAGTAACAGGCCATATCCAAGACCAACCCAGGAAATCCAGCCACGAAGTGAGGAAACAGGGCTGGACACTAGAGTGACCAGTATCAGCCAGGACTGTGGGCCCTGAGCTGAGCCAAGTGGGTCTTCTTGGGCAGG
>JAOXNG010000001.1:138966769-138983849 GCA_028566535.1 Scolopax minor | reverse complement strand
GTTAGTTAGAAGAGGCCCAGTTGAAAAAGGTAAAATTACTGAACAGAAAATTAGTTGTTTTACCTCAAACCAGGACATATATCCATGAACAAAGATTCTCAAAAATGCCCTACATTCAAGTGTCTGTCCAGTGAATTGAACATCTGCACTGTACTCCCAGGTTCCAGTTCTTGTCTCCCCAGACAGATCTTGGTCCCCTCCATCGCCATGGCCTTTCCAGGCAGCTGTGGGGCTCTGAACTGGCTCCAGTCAGCATCCCTACATAATCTACCCCAAACAGTTCGGGTTGGAAAGGACCTTAAAGATCATCGAGTTCCACTCCCCTTTCCATAGTCAGGGACATCTCCCACTAGGCCAGGTTGCTCAAAACCCCAGCCAGCCAGGCCCTGTCCCCTCACTGGGTGCTTGCAGACCCCAAGCAGCTAAGGTGCACTGGATGTGTCCCCTCTCATTATTCTCAGGTTAGCCCTTTGTATATTTTGTCAGGTATAGAACTACGTTTCCATTGCTTTGTTTTCCAGCAGTACTCTTTATTCTATTAGAGTAGTCCCATACTCATGTTGTGGGATTGTGTCACCTGTCTCAGGATCAGTCCTAGATAACACTCAGCAGTAGAATAAATCCTACTTAGTTGTTCCACAATCACTGTGTCTTATGGGGGAGGCAACTTAATTAGAATGGTATTGCAAGCTCAAGTTACAAGGTCCGGAAATAGTATTTCCTGAAAGATTCATCTCTCTTTGAATTACAGAAGGATTTCAGAAGTAGGAACAAAATGTCCAGGGCAGCCAAGTTATATTCTTGGTATTTAGTAGAGATTTTAAATATATTAGCAGATGATCCTTAAGAGAAAAAACAGCAAGTCTCATTAACAGAAAAAAAAAAAAGCTTCACAGAAATAATATATTAATAAAATTAATAATATATTAAGCAGGTATATGATAATAGTATTGACGTTAAGCTGAAGATAGATTAAAGCAAAAACTATAACTTGTTTGTGAGTAGGAAAGTAACGACTTCTCTAATCTTCTCATTTTTATGTGGCTGATGGAAACATTTTGGTATTTACTACTTGTCTTCAATAATTAGAAATTCAAACTTTCTGAAATTACACAAGGCTGAATTTCCTCTTGTTGAACAGGGAACAATTTGTTTCAAAGGTATCATTAGAATGGTAGTTAGCATAACAATGTCTTTCTAGTAACATAGGGTAATAAAAAAGTAATTTGAAAGAGAACATCTGCATTTATTAAAAATGAAATTAATTGGTGATTTAGCTAATCATTTTTAAAACATAGGAATAAGAAAGTAAATAAAATATTCCGTGCATTCTTGTTTTCAAACTCCATTAATACATACAGTTCAAATCACAGAACAACTTATTTCAAATATTTGAAAAGTACTAACCTTGTCTTGTCTCCTTTCGTGTCATATTAATAGACATGTCCATGATAAAATGGTGTTTTGCTTTGAGAATTATGCTTCACAACACTGTTAATGTCATTATTTGCAATGATACATGAAAACAGAAGTTTGTAGCTAGGCAAAATATTACTTTTTCACATCTGCTACAGGTAGAAGTAAAAGGTTTTTTACTTTTTACGGTTATAGTATATTTTCCCACTCTTCCAGATTGTCAAGGTCCCTCTGAATGGCCACACAACAATCTGATTTATCAGCCACTCCTCTCTGTTTTGTGTCCCATACAAACTTGCAGGGGGTGCATGCTGTATCATCATCCCGATCACAGTCTGTTATCCTGAAGTCCAGGGGTATGATCCTGATATTCATCTTGTTTCCTCCTCTCAGTATCCTGAAGTCTACCATCTCATGGTTGATGCAGACCAGCCTGCACATTGCAAACAGTTCTTCCTTTTTTGTGTCAAGTCCAGCAGACACTCCCTTCATCAGCTCCTCAATTATCTGATTCTGTGATATAACAAACATGCTTTTTTTGTTTTAATTTCTTTGTAATGTCATCACTGTAGGAAAATACAGCAGTAACAGTTGTGAAAATGTTAAACAGTCAATGAACTTCTTTTTTTTTTTGAGGCAAAAATGAGCCAAACTATCACAATCTAGTTGTTTAAATGTCAAATATCATTTAAATAGAACTGTGATTTAGTTGATATGGCAAATGAACATGAGAGTATTTTTAACAACTCATTTTTATATACTACATCACTTGCTGTTAATAATTTTTTTCACATGAATTCACAAAACACCAAAGGGATAAAAATAAGAAAAAGTAAAAAGATAATGAAAAAGATTGTTTCTTTAATTTCTGGCAAACAATACTATTGTGAATAATCAATTTTATGTGAAATATCTACAACTCAGGGACAGATAATATGTTCATTAGTTCTGACAAGCAATTGCATTCACTCCTATATGTTGTCAGTTTTGACCTACATTAGTATTTGACAAAGTTTAAAATTTGCCAAACTTTTGGAATTTTGAAAGGCTAAAAGAATGAATTCAGGACTGAATGCCAATAATTTTCTTCTCTGGTTGAGTTACACTAAATGTGATCGGGAACAGCCAAGATGATTTATCAAGGGCCAATTGCACCTAACCAATTTGATTCCATTCTACAATGAAACAACTGTAAGTAAAAAGTGTTCTTTACTTTGTTGTGTGTTTCTACCTTAGCAAAGTCTTCTGTCCTTGCTCTTAGTGCAGTTAACATTTGAGTGCTACTGGTATTCCTCAAGTGTCAATACTGTTCTTTCCCAAGAAGCCTGTAATGGGAGCATCATGAACTTGCCTTGATTAAGAGGTGGGTGACTGAGTGTGACAAGCTATAGCCAATGTCAATGCAAAGGAGACTTCAGTGTGAGGAGCCTTGGCATGATTGTCACAGGACAGAAACACCTGAAACTGCTGAAAAGGTACAGCATGACGGGTCATGAATTGATTTGATGGATGTCATGTGCCAACATGTGGCTATAAAACCATTAGTAGTAGAGTTGGGGGAAAGCATTGTTAGACAGCTTCTTGACAGCACCTGGAAGCAAAGGGAAGTGGGGAAGGGTTACATATTGATGCCCAGCATAAGGCTGGTGAGAGCAAGAATTGCTTTTTACCTCAGCTCGACTGAATGTCTCAGGGAACTGTAGAAGTGTGTTTGTATATGCATGTGTGTATAAAGCTTTCCCTGACAAGGCCTTTCTCTCGTTTGGTCTACTTAATAAAATGACCTTAAAATGTTACTTGCTGTTCCTTTTCTTGCCTGGAAAAGGCTGATAATGTTTAGTGTTTTAGTGATCTAGACAATAGATTCTGGTGCACCCTTGGCACCCAGAAGGTCTCACTCATTGTATTTAATTTCGATACACATAGAGTTTAGTATTTCACAAATAATTTATTTGACATATAAAAGTGATTAATATCTATCGTTTTTATCAATATGTATGCCTTAGGTGCTTAGAACTCAAATTAGTGATTGATTTTCTCTTTCAAAGTTGCATTCATCTTCTACTTAATGACTTTTTTTCTTAATGCCACTTTAATATGCATCTCTTATTTCACAGCTTTCTTATTTATTTATTTCATTTCATATGAAAAGTCAAGGGCAAAGCAGACAAAACAGAAGACCCGCCAGAATAGAATAAGAACATGACATGAGAATAAATATTCAGGCGTATGATCTCAGTCTATGTCGTAGGTTCCATTGGGAGCTCTGTTATACCTCATGGTGCATGCAATACACATATAAAAATTCAAAGACACAGAAAGCAATGGATTCAGAAATGAGAATGTTATTAGTGTCAGTTTCTCTCTAGGAAGGTATTGTGTATCATCTTCAGTTATACTAAGATCTAAGAAACCGACTAGTCCCTTCCCCTATGGGTCATGCCTTAAAGAGGCACCATATTGTAGTTGTGTATGTGAAATTTTAAGAAAAAAACACATCATGTAACCATAAATACTTAGGCTGTAATTCTGTATTTTATCCCATTATAATATAAAATCACCATGAGTCATTGTTAATATATTTTTAATTATTCCTTAAACAGATGGACAATATGTCCATTCTTTAAGAGGAAAAAATGCCTTTCTTATTCAGAGTTGTTATGTAATTAAATATGCTGATTACTATTGAAGTGATCTGAAAAAAAAGCAACCTATTTTTAAAACAGAACATTTGTAAAATGATTATGTTAATAATTAAGCATGTAAAAACACTGATGTTTTCTTCTTTTTGAAGATGAATTGTCAATCAAGTTCAGCTGACCAAAAAAATGTTATACATTCAGAGACACAGCATGTATATTCAGTTCTTTCCAATCACAGGCTATTTTCTACTGGCATTTTGAGGTCCTAATTAAAATAATTAATTTAATTATGAAGCACGGGTTGCATTTATTGTTCAAAATACATGCAGATTAAAGTAATACAAAATTTTGTTGATGAACCTACTACAGAATGACTAATTTCTGCATGCTGTGGAGCATTCTGTGCTCAGCATAAGATGATTTACAGCCCTTAGAGCAAATTCTGGGATCTGATCAAGATGCCACTGAAGCCATGGGTAGTCTTTCCATGGGCTTCATTCACATTTGGCTTCAGTATAATTCAGGTATAAACTTTTCATTGTTAGATAGCTGAATACCTTTTGGAATCAACCCTTTAACTGGTATGTGGAATAACAATAGCTGTTAATAACCTCTTTATATTTTCTGAGAAATATCTATCTATTATTTGTTTTCAGGGCTATCAGTCTATTCCTTCTGATATATTTTATCAATGCATTTGGTTATCACAAAGTGCTGCATTTGGCTTTTTCCTTCAGAGGAAGAGAGCTGAAACACCTCCAGGCATATTCCTCTGCTGCTTTCAACACCACCCATCAGATGAAATCACCCTTTCAGGAGTACAGTCCTAACTTGACTCTGTCTTAGTGCTGCCAGCAGTCTGACAATTAAATGGAGCTTTATGCTATCCACAGAGGATATGGGACTTTCAATTTTTGCACAACCCTTGCTGCTTGGTCAGCAGAGTTTTACTGTAGCTGTATAATACCACCCTTTTTGATTGGAAGACTTATAGAGGCCTTGTGCTATAGGTGATGTAATTTTGGCTTACCAGGAAGAAAGCATACAGGCTTCCTGAACTTTCTGAACTTCATCAAAGATTTTCCACTGGGAATAATAAGGCTTCTTAAGGACTTACTTTGACATGTGACTAAGCCATGAACTTCCCTTTGGTCCATGTTCAAAGTTAGGATCTGAAGCTCACATATGCCTCCATTTAAATAATGTTACAGCCTAGAAAACATGGGAAGAATTCAGAACAGACTAAATACAGATTAAGCTAATTTCTAAGAATAGTAGTCACAATTCCAAGATGTGACTTGTAAAGATTCCTCATTAAAAAAAATATCAATTATTAGGGTAACCTTTATGAATGTGCAAAAGACAAGATTTAAGACCCTGCTGGCATTAATTCAAATAGAAAACTTGGTGATGAATATTCCATATCAAATTAAGGTATCTAAAATATAAGTCTCTGCACCAATCTCCTGACTGATTTCAGAAGTTCTCTGTTTCAGTCATGATACAGGACAATAAAAATTATGACATTGCATAATTTTTTTTCAAGCACAAGAGAATCGTTTATGACATCTCTAAATTCTTAGCAGCAGTCATTTGAACAGAATATTCTTCCACTCATTGCTTTTCATCAAATTTAAATCTCTTCATTCTGTGCATATAGTATACCATCTCCCAGAAGCTGGTGTCTCATCCCAAACTCTCAGTTACACCTGACAGCTGTGTCCTTCTTCAACAAGATTACATATTCTTTTTCTCCCTTCTTTTACTAATATAAATTCTATGTGATACTTTGTAAAGCTGAATCATTTTTCTTCCCACAACTATTTTTGCTTTCATTTGCACATGCAAAAATTGTGTAGATAAAATATGATAGTGTCAATGCTTTAGTCTATGTCCCAGAAAAATGCTAACTCAGTCTATCTCACAGGATTTATAGTGTTTAAGTTTCTCTTCTTTATTCTTCAAGTGGCAGGTCTCTCAAAGTACAGTCAGCTTTCGTAAAGCATAGACTGTGTAACATAACTTCAAGAAAAAATCCCATTGCTTTTCCATATGCTTCTATCAGTGCTTATTAAATACTAACTGATGAATAAAATTATAAAACGATGAATTTATTAACATGTATTTTTAAATGAAATTTTCAGTGCAGATTTGTAAGAAACAATATAGATGTGTTTTACTATGTCTTTAAGGACTTTTAAACAATATTATTTATGTATGTATTGCAAATGTAGCTATAATATAGTGAAAGTCTACTCTGTGCCTAATGGGACTTCTGGCAGACTAGTGCAGAGATTGACTCGTATTTTATATTTGCAATAGATCATAGGGTACTTTGCTGACATTCAAAGGAATTGTTTCAATGGATTCCCAAAAGTCATAAAGTTAAAAAGTTGAAGAAATTTTTTCTTCATCCCTCCTCCTGTTTGGATGACTACTGAAAGCCATTATTATTCTGGAACATAGAAAAAGGTGCTCTCACAAAACACTAGAGAGAGAGTGCTTGAGGGATATAGATGTTACAAGAGTACAGGTTCTGTACTCTTGCACAATCCTCTAACCATCTTAAAAAAAAAAGTGTCTTTGAGAAAAGAAATAAAGTATAAATAGAAAAAAAATCTATTATGAAACAGTAAGTTTCTCTCAGTTAGACTGCCAAGAGAAACAATCAGGCTATATGCTAACTTTAGGCTATATGCTAACTATATGCTATAGTATAAAGGGCATTATACTATATGCCTTTTTAATGGTACATGATTAATATAGGTATGTGTAATACCCCTCTAAAATTATACTTGCTGGTTTCTACAGTCACCATGTTTAAACAAGCTTTGAAGTCTTTCCCCTTTGAGGATTCCACCATATGTAATCTCAGGAATAATAACGGCTGCTCCTGAAAATAAAAATACTACTATACTTATCAAAAAACCAGCAAAACATTAGTAATCTGAAAGGACTGTGACAAAGGATCTTCAGTGATGACATACCAAAAAAAAAGCTGAAGAAGGAAAGATTAATGACATGTAGAGAACATTAAAAAGAAGAAAATAAAATTCCATGGAGGGGAATATGAAGGAACAGAGACACATACCCACTGCATCCTGTATGTGAAAGGAAAGACAACAGCACCTTTGAAAAATGTAACATAGCATTGTGACAAATTTTGTTTTGATACTTCACTGAATACAAGAACAAAATAAATCTGTTTTTTAAAAAAGTAAAGAAAATAAGAGAACACAGTTTACAACTACAATTTCTACACTTCCATAGACAGGATTCAGTTTGAATGTCTTATGCTTCAGAATAACCATTTACTTTTTAAAAAAAAAGAAAAAGGAAAAAAACCTCACTATTCAGGCAGATTACACATAATTCTCACATGGTGGAAACATTTCTCACCTTCCTAGACAACATGAAGGATTAGTTTGGAGGAGGAGAATACTGAACAAAATAGTTTAATGAAATAGTCCAGTATGACTGTCTCCCTAATCTATGCATAGTTGGAGTATTTGATCATGTTCTCACTCTACAGTATTGCATAGACTAAGTGCAACTCGCTAGTAATGAAGGTTCACTAAAGGAATCAGACTCAGATGCTCCAATGATCTTAAGGGAAGAAGAGTTAGAGGACAGTAATTCCACCAGTGTTAATAATTGCCATTATTTCGTTCCTTGCTGAAACAACTGTGTGTCTTGCCTCAGAAGCTCACAATTTAAAAAGGAAACTTCATAAAATGTATAAAATAATCATTTAACATCTGCATATTGGAAACACCACTAATCTATTTAAATAGAGCTCAGGATATCTTTCAAGTTAACATAGTAAAAACCACTTTTTTTAAAAAAAAACTGAAACACTGCTTCTTTTAATTAATTACAGAGGATACCACTTTATTTCAGAACTCATGGAAATCTCAGTTTCAAATAAAACTGTTCAGTCATTTTGTTTTGATAATATGACCTACTTGCAAAGGACTTTTCTATAGTGAAAATTTGAAAATAAATCTGACTCCTATAATTTTACCTTATTATTTGTTTATCTATATTTAAAATGGCTCAAGTTAATGACTGATGATTTGTTCTGTGCTGAGTAACTGCTGTTCTTGTTTCATCTTTTAATTGTTACAGATCTTTTGTATTCCTAACACACAAACTCCCTGGATAAATTCCCCTAAGTATAATAGGCAAAAAATCTCTTCAGGGATAAAAAAAAAAAAGCACAGTTTCACTAAAGTAAGAAGACTACTTAGTTTCCTAATCACTGACAGTAGCATGCATTGCGCTCAGTTAATAACGCAGTTAATAACATTCCGCTTATTTTCTTCCTTGACCTCTCCAAGTTCAAGTTGTAATTTGGAAAACATTTCATCATTTCATATACACCTCTTATGCATATCATTTTACATCCAGTTGTCTTAAACACACTTCTCCCTAGTTATCTTGCCTTTTTTGGGTTTTTTTTAGTGATTTTTTTTGTTTTTATCAGCCTTGTAATAGTCTATCAATACTCCATACAGATCAAAAAAAGCCTAGAACAGCACATGGGGTTACAGGTTCAAATCTGCAGGTCTATTGCTAAAACATTATGCTTCATAACAATTAAGCCTTAATGCATAATACAACATGTAACCCTTGAGTCCATGGTCCCTCAAAGAGAAGACAGCTTTACACAAATTTTAACAAATTCTTTGTAAGACAGAGTACCAGAAATTCTGCAGATAACACATTCTGGGAATGGATTTTTCTTAGTTTTTCCATGTGAAAGTGGGCTATTTTTCTAAAAAATAATAAAAAAAAATTTTCTTTCTCTCTTACAGTATGTGCAATTCTCTAATTTTCAGCAGGCTATTGAAAAACAAAAAAACAAAATCAAAACCAACCTGCCTTTCTGCATGGGGGGAGTGCATTCTGAACTCATTTTCTAGAGAGAAAATGTGCCTTTTCATTATGTTCTTGAGTTCGTATTTTATTGTTGATGATGTTTGGGGGGTGGTGGTGTGTTTGTTTTTCTTTAGGTCATATACCAAATTTAATAACTCTAAAGAAAGAAACAAATGAACATATCACACAAATTATATTTTTGGCTGATTGTTGGCTTAAGTAATTTATAACATCTTTTCACTTTCTTTTATTTAAATTCTAACGTCAACTGTAGCTGTGGTAATTAGATTGAATTTTGAAGTGTCACTCCCTCCACAGTCAATTTTCACTATCCCTACTTCATATATCAATTCACAAAGAGCACAGAGGGTAGTAGAAGAAAAATCCTAGTTTGCTTCAAAAGAAGCCAATTAACAAATCTCATTTAGTGTTAATTGCAACAGCAGTCCTCATCATAGTTTAATCAACACCTCACTAAAGCAATCTAAAAGAAAGAAAAAGATAGAAATTGATTACATTCTGAGGCAGAAGTTTATTGACATATTTCAGACTTCGAACATCTTACATTCCCAAGAGGCTGGAGTGGTTCCTTTACATATAAATTGTTCTACAAAACTTGGAGGTTTTAGCCTTAATAAAATAAGAACATATCTGTTACGTATTCTCTGAAGACACTAAGGAACAAAGCTTTATGTTATATTGAATTCCTTGCAATAATATAAATTATCCCGCTATCCTAGATATAAATCTTGATTTCAGGTATAGATTCATTTTATCTTTCAAAGTGAAATCTGGTAATAACATCTTTCTGCATGTTAATATTGGCCCATATAAGAAATAAACATGAAAAAAGCTAAGCAAAAAGATCATTATGTGTGACTGCATCCTTGTTTAAAAAGTATTTGGCAGTTTGTATCTGTGGCTGCTGTTCAGATCCAGACTGAAAAAGCTGCAGTTGACAAGCCAAGTTGCCCCTAGCCAGTTTTCACATTTCACAAATGCATTAGTCACTACTCTGGTTCTCTGAAGCTCTGAATTACTCCTCTGTATATTTGGCTTAAAACTATAAGACAACTCTTTTTTTTTTTTTCTTTCTAGGTTTTTTTTTTTGTGCCCTTGAAGGTTTAGTAATAGACATTAAATGGTGAATTGTGACATCAGTGGCATGTAATAACTGTCTGTAATAAAACTTCATCCCTCTTTTTCACCCATTAAAATGTCTTCCTTCCAAGGAACAAGTTGTTGTTCTTTAAATAACACCTGCATAAAAGAATTAAATCCTTTCATTGGATATATTTAACTGAAATTAACTGCATGTCCCTTCTAAAGTCAGTGAGTCTTTCTGACCATTGAGCAAAGTCAACGTAATTGCAGACAACGTGATGTCCTTTAGATACATAAATTTCCTTTTAAAAACTTTTCAAGCAATAGAGCTGCTTTGAATCTTATTTCATATTCATTCCAATGCAATCTGTTTTAATTCTGCTTGGGCTTTCAACCTGAAAAAAAACAAAATCCACAATGAAAATTATCTTCTTGATAAAAAAACATGAGAATTAGAGTAATGAAAAGATCAATATAACATTTATTGTTATTTTCATGAGTAAAATCAAGATATAAAATGCAGGGTAGTTCAAAACTAAAAACTAGTTTCCCAATACAGTTCACAACTGACACAGAACATATTTATAACCCTTGAAATGTAATTAATATTGTTAAAATGTTAATGAAAATCACTGGTTTCAGAGGAGTTACAGTTTTCTTCCTTCACCTCCAACATGGTCTTTCTTAAAAATACCTAGTTTTTAATCTAAAATCTACAGCACAAGATTATTTTTTTTCCACAGTTCAATGTCCACTTGTGAACATTTTAATTTTGTGAACTCTCTGCCATTTTGATAATTTTGATATTGTCTCAGGGAAGGGAGATTATGGATTTTTTGGTTAGTTAGGGGGATTTTTTGTTGGGGTTCTTTTACCTCATTCTGGCTGTTCTGAATGTTTCTTTTTAATAACAACCGCATTATTATTTTTTTAGATCACCAAGTGGAATCAAAAATACCAATACAATTTCCTGTGGAAGAATAATTTGCCGGAAGTGGCAAAGAGAAGATCATTGTGTCATGGATCAGAATGATATGTGACAGAAAAATCAAAAGCCATCTTTTGTTAAAAAAGCACTAATATGAATATATACATGCCGTTGTAGTGTTTGCACTCAATCATAAATTCAACCCTACATGGCACTGCTTTTCTGCTTATTAGACTCCTAAAGTACTACAACTTGCCTTCGTCTGCCCAGTCTGCTCAATTGAATACCCCTTCATTCCATATAGAGAACCTTTTCTGTTGTACAGTGTTCTTAGTCTTCTTTTATTCTGCTACACCAAGAAGAGATGAGTCACTATGGCTCTAAACATGTTTTTCTTTAGATAACTCAGTCATTTCACTCTCTCTGCCTGTTTGTCTTTCCTAGTCACTTCATTATATATTCAAGCTATCAGCAAAAGCCTGTGAGGTAAAGAGAATTTATCTCCTCTTTCTGTGGTGGTGGCCATAGCTGCATCCCAAAACCATCAGCACCACAAATACTTCACAACACAAGGTCAGCCTGTTCTCATGATCAGGCTTGGTGGGATAGCAGTAGAAGACAACAGTGAAAATCTAGAGAGTAAAAATATGGAAGAACTTATTTCCCGTGAACCACTACTAAATTCTCTTAAGTGAACTTGTGCGAAAAAAAAAAAAAAAGGGCATTTGGTCATTTTCCAGTTTTTTCTTGCTAATGTTAAATCTCCACACAGATCAGTGCAGCGTATTCCTATTGTTCTCTCTAGAAAGTTTACGCAAAACTAAATTTCAGAGACTTAGCAATAGCCTATGCTGATCAGCAGCATTATTTCCTGACATTGGGGAAAGTGACATGAGCACTTTTAAAGAAATGCTAAACAACATTGTTATTTCTCAAACTGCATAAATAACAATTTGTGTCCATTGGTGCATTGCTACAAAGGAAATTTCAAATTACATGGACATGCCACTGTCTATGTCTTTTTTTAGTATTAAAAAAATGTGCTGAAACAATGAAGGTATTTGTGGATTCTTTTAATTGAGGTGGCCTAGATTTGGTATTTTTTGGTATAATTTGATAATTAAGAAAATATGAATGAAGTGTTCTGCTAGACTTTTCTAGATATTTCAAACTTCCTTGTTGATAATACAATAAAATCATTACGTTGAAGAAATTTTCCAACAGATCAGTCAATATTTGGCAGATGAGACTTACATTTTTTAAAATAGTACTCAGGTCGTGTTTTATTGTAGGAAACAGCCAGTAATACTAAAAACTAACAAGGTGTTTGTCTTATAGCCCAAATGGAAAATAATGCTGACAGATATCACAGAAATTCAAACAGAGAAGCCAATGAAGCTTGAGTTTCCTAATCGAAATTTGCAAATAACTTGGATCAATTTACATTCTTTTTCTTTGAACACAGCTTAGAAGCAGAGATAACTGCATTTTTCAAGAGCTTGAGCTCAGATGATGGTGTTACTAACATAATTTTAATTTGTCTTCTGCTTCATTCAGAAATTAATTTTATAATGATTATTGTTTAAACCACTAAAAATCTTCAATGGGGAAAGAAAGCTGCCCCGAACCACTACCTTCCCTCTCTATGTGACACTTACATTGAAATACAATTGATTCATGGGCCCATTAGCCAGTTCTTCTGGTTCTTTTGTTAGTTTTGGGGGAGCCCCTTTGGATCTTTTCCTTATTGTCTCCATGCACATATTCTTCTGAAATTACTATTTTGTTCGTTTTCCATTTTTGCAGACAAGTTTGGCTGTGTCTCACAGCTCCATGCAAAGCCCCAGTAATCCTGTCATCCTGTTGGACTGGGCTGGGGGAAGGGACTTATCATCCAACCCACAGGATTGGGCTCTTATTTGTATTTGGCAGGATTTGCACAAGAGATCCCCTCATGAGCCTTCTTACAGGGTACCCTAACCTTCAGTCATGTTCTGATTTGTCCATATTCTTCTTTGGTGTCCCGCTTCCTTTGCCTCCTGGAGGTCACCCTCCCTATCCCAGATATGTCAGGGCATATGTTATGCAGGCTCGTCAAGTGGTGGGCTTTGACCTGGCCTTCTACTTTTGTTTCTACTCATATTTAAACTTCAATTATTCATTCAATTAGCTCTTATTAAGGAATTTATTGTCCATTTTGTACTTATTTTAATGGCTACAGAGATTTAATTTCTATGGCTTTATAAACATCTATATGTGCATATAAAAATTGTATCTACTTATAAATAAAATATATCCACATATTTGTACATTATTTATATTTTTTTTAATGCACATGTTTTATATATTTTATAACATGTCGAATATACTGACATGACTGAGTTCTGGAAGGAAAATATTTGCAGGTGCTATTTTCTGTTTTTTTTCTCTTCCACTTTTTGGTAGGTGGAAGCAATTCAATTCACTTTGCAGTTTATAATAAAACACATTTATTCCTATCTGTTGAGCCATAGGTTAATCAATTTATTCATGAGCTTAGCATATTTTAGGTAAATATGAAAAAGTTAGAACAAGAATAATGTTGTTGCTTACATGATAGGACATCTTTTTAGCAGAGAGATGCTTAGTCAAATGTTCCAATGAGATTTCAGTATTAAATAGACAGCATTGTTGTGCGTTGTTTGGAGTAGAGCAGAGTGGTGCAGAGTAGAGCTAAGCAGTGCCAAACGGTAGGTGCAAGGTTTCTAAACAAAAAATTTTTTTTTTTTTAATGAAGGCCTATGTATGTGTGAAAGAGAGTTATTAAACTCCATTGGATTTAGGCTAATCTAAATATATCCTATATATTTAACAGGTCGGGAGAGGTTGTCCATTTCATGTATCTTTCATATTTTTTATCACTATTTTAATATTCTTTCAAATGTATTAAGATGAAGTTTTCTTAGATTCCCTAGTTCTGTTTGGATATAATTTGAGAATCAAGCCTACCTAGCCAGGGTATCTTATTACATATGGCTATCTATGGGAGCGGGAAAATTTGTGAGAGTGCACAAATACAGATCAGTCAGTGAAGGAAAGTGAGTGATCTGGACTATTTTCTGAGAAATTGTCTTTTTAGAAGGGATGTATACAGAATGCCTCTGACCTTTTATTAAGAAAATAAATACTAATTACATTTTACCCACAAAAATTTCAGAGTTGCAAACGCCGTAATTCAGGATTATACGTGCAAAGGCTATTGCCTGAAATTACTTGCTGTAGAGTAGCCAGAGAGTTTAACATTTTTCAATAATATTGACCCTGTCATATAATTAAAATTAAAAAGGTCTGTGTGATTACAGTTGCATGTTTGCTAATATTTACCAAGGGTGCCCACATTTCAGGCCTGTTAGATACTTTAACTAATAGCAGACATGAAAAGTCACACATGAAAATAATAACTGAAAAGAACTGGCATGAAAAGGTTTATTTATAAAAAAAGTACTTACGGGTTCATAAATATATTATTCAGAGTTAAAGTCAAAACCAACAGAGAGTTGTGAAAGAAAAAAATGTAATTAAGTATACTATATTTTAAATTTATTGCTCCATGCACACTATTGCAGGACTGTGAGGAGGGACCAGAAAGAAGAGCAGAGCTTCTAAACACACATGCCATCTTAATCCAATTGCTGCTATGATTAAAATCCTTCTACTGCCAAAGTGGCATCTGTCCCTTATGGTTATGTGTCATACATCACTCCTACTCGAGTTCTTACATTTTCAGAGATTTTTGCTTTGAAATTGATTTTGACGTTATACAAACTACATCAATTTCTGATTTTCTTAACTCTTCATTTTGTACTGATACCTGAGCAACTCTTAGTTTAAAAGGTGAAGAAAAGGTTCTGGCAGTAAATAACAAGAAGTAAATAACATAGGCTCAAAGTTAGGCAACCAGCAGTGTGGTAAAGTTTCACGGAAATTACTCCAGGAGAATGAAATCCCGTTATGTACCTATGTGTCTGATTTGTCTGTTACTTCAAAAATTTCACAGAAATAAAGTGAGAAATACACTGAAGTACACTTTGGGGAAGGAAAGGTCCATTTTATGAAATATCATTGTAAACTTTCAGATTAAATCTTGACCTACTGCTGGTTTCCCCTATAAAGAAATGGCAGCCTAAAGTAAGTAGTTGTTGAAGTATGTGTTTCCCATTTCACTTTTCTATTTCCTATTGCAATTCCCATTTTTACAGTACTTCAAAATAAGCACAGCATGTCTCCCCTTCATGGATTAGAAGTGACACACTGCATGTTCACTGCTTTACAAGTTCTAACTCTTACGTCCTTCACTATTCTCTTTCCTTAAAAAATCAGCAAATAAGAATGCTAAAAACTATTATCAGTGAAGAAGCTAAATGTTTCCAGTACTATCAGTGATTTTTCAAGCACTCATGATTCTGATGACTTGACTACCAGTGTCTAATTGGAAGCTGGCATAAAGAGATTCTGGAAGCATTGTAGCAACAGGAAGTTTTCCACTGATTTCAGTAATGTATTTTCAGTATAACAGATTTTGAGAGAGAATATCAAAAGCAACATTTTAAGAGGAACTTATTAAATCTTTTTAGTTGATCTTCATTAAAAACATAGTTAGAAAATTCCCTCAATTTCTTTTAAATGTTTCAAAAACATGAACAAAGCCTTAAGAAGTCCACTAGCATATATGGTTTTGCTATATTTTAATTAATTAATATTACTGAGCCAAATTCATAAGAAATTTATAAAATAATACATAAGTCCTCTTAAACAGAACTCAAAGAGACTAAATTACTAGCATGTGATAATGAACACTGCTTCTCCTAGGGAGGCTTATATATTTAATAATAAGTATAAAAATTAGTAGATTATATTTTGACAGAGTATTTTTAGTGTAATTAAATTATATCATAAATATGTCAAATGGTAAATCTTTAAGTTTCAGCTATACTACAGGACTGATAGAGAACAAAATAAAATAAAAATAAATAAAATAAAATAAAAATTGTATGCAAGTATTACCTGTGAAATTAAAATCTGGGCTGCATTTTACCTTTATGTTAAGTATCACTTATTCGTTTTTTAAAGGAAGATCCCTTTGCCTCATGGTAACTATTGCAATATAAGATATATATATAAATATATATAAATTTTGCATATAGAAAAAAAGCCTTCCTCAATACCATTTGTTGGTTTAATAACAGATTTGTCTATATTGAAATATCCTCACCATACTTTCGTCCAACCAAGAAATAAGGACAGAGACAAATATAAAAAGAATACAAGAAAAAAAGCTTCACACTTCAGACAACAAAGAGATTCATGAGCATATGATTAGCAGAAGAAAGCTTGCTGGAGGGACAGAGGAACAGTAAAGAAGAAACTAAGGTAAGTTTCTTCCCTTACGGAGGAAATCAGTGTACAAGAAAAGAATACAAGTTTCAGAGAAATGCAGAGCAGTAAATAAAATTAGACAAAAAAACTCTTTAAAGGTAGGATAACTTATGAGGAAATGAAAAATAAAAAGAAAAAAAATAGGGTTTATAAGTGAATAGAGTGTACATGGTATGTAGCTTCCCCCATGTGCATGACAGCCATGTCAGCCGGCTTCAAGATAAACCTGCAGCTGGCCAAGGCTGAGCCTGTCAGTGACTGTGATAGTGCCTCTGGGATAATGTATTTAAGAAGGGGAAAAAAAGAAACAACAGACCTGAACCAAATCAACCAGGACAGAAGAGTGAGAGAATCAACTCTGTAGACACCAAGATCAGTTAAGGAGGGGAAGAAGGTGTTCCAGGTGCTGGGACAGAGATTCCTCTGCAGCCCTTGGTGAAGGCCAAGGTGAGGCAGGCTGAACCTTTGCAGCCAACAGAGCGTAAAGGTAGAGCAGATATTCACCTGCAGTTCATGGAGGACTCCATGCTGGAGCAGGTAGGTGCCCTGCAGCAAGCTGCGATCCTGCTCTTCCTTCAGAATGACCTGTCACCCATTTTTTTTCTGTTTTTCCAGGATCGGGAGAATGAATGTCACTTCATTTTATTAAAAACAGAAAGGATGCTGTTGGCCATTTTGCCCAGCATCTTGAACA
>JAOXNG010000001.1:138943468-138959286 GCA_028566535.1 Scolopax minor | reverse complement strand
CTCTATGTAACAGAGCTGATTAGTGCGAGGGTCAGGTGGTTACATGAGCTAATTAATATTCACAGACAGCAGTAGGAAATAAGTACAAACCCCATCTCCTCAGCTTTAATTACAATATCAGTGCTATCAAATTCCATGTGGATACACCTCCCACATCAGCTCCAAACAATTTCAGATGTGTATACTAACAGGATCCACAACATCTTTAACTCATGATCTCCTGTCATTACAATATAATTACTCTAATGCATCTTTACTGTGCAACGCCCGCCAAAGCTAACAGCCGTTGAGTATACCATGTAATTATAGAATAGAGATGTTAATGTAAGCTTTCAGCTTACAGTGACTTGAAGCACTTCTTCCGACGCCATTATTCAACATCTGTGGGCAACCTGACTCCTGCCTGCTCCCCTTCCTTCTCTATATTAACTTTATGAAACATTTATGTTATTCTAGCACTGAGAAGCCCCAGGCGGCACTGAAATCCCAGTGGGAATACAGCAAAAGAGTCAATAAAGTGGTGATAAATTGTCTCACCTTGGTTAGCTCTGTTGATATAGAAGAGGAAGGGAAGAGCAGCTGCAGTTTGCAGCTTGGTGAGGGTGAGGATCTGGGCCTTGTACAGAGGTTAGGAGAGATTTGACAGAAAATGCAGTATTGGCTAATTAAGCTAGTGAATATCCCTTGATTAAGTGCTGATGGAGGTTAGACACAGAAGTCAGGTGGTTAGGGAGAATGCGGTAAGCTTCAGAGGGTCTTTGTGGCAAAGAGAGATGTTTATATTTCACAAGAGGTGAAAGGATGAACCAGCAGAATAACTTGTCAAATGAAGACGGTTTTAGCCTCTCACTTCTACGACTGTAGAAAGCAAGGAACACAGTACACATTTTAAAGAGACAAAATGGGATGAATTTTCAAAACTACTTAAGGATTTTCAAACGAGAACTAGCTGCAGGCATCACTCATGTTGCACTCTGCAATGTATTCCTGTGTCTCTGCAGAGATTTACAAAACCCTCTCAGTATATCAATTGCATCAGTCCTTTTCTTAAATGGCAGCCATTTAAAATTGTATAATAGCATCTGTATTTGAATCATTTGGCTTCCTGTGTGATAACTTAACAGTCACAATGATTAAGACATACATTATCAAGACTTGAAGAAGAGAGTTAAACAGAAACAGCATTACATTGTCACCTATCCAAGTTGTAATTGGCGTTTAACTGTAGCTCCGCAGGCAAACACAAAGACAAACAACAAAGAAATCTCTGGTGTGATTGAAAGTGACTAAAAGAGGAAAAACCAAGACAGAAAATTCTTAGGGAAGAAGCGTTCCTTCCCTGAAATGCAAAGGCTCTTCTTGAATCTGTGAGAGGTAAAGCATGGGAAAAGTGCAGCTGTTTCTTGGAGCAGTAATTCATCTCTGGAAATGGAAATTAAGAGCTGCCAGGGTGATTTTTATCTCTGTATATCACCTGTCAAATGTATACTGTATATGTTTGCTGATGTACTGCAATGCCCCAGTTAACTCTTGTTTGCATATTAGCCATTTTGTGCCCTAAATGCTCATACAAGGATCATAAATATTTTGAGAAAGACATAAGCATCACTTTCAACAGTATAAACTCTTATTTTCTCAAACATCTCTCTCCAATCTTGGAGAAGATTAAAAAAAAATCCCTCAAGAACTACTTTAGAATGAGTTTTTTTCAGGTTCAACCACCTGAGACACAGAGGAAACAGTTTCTGAGCCAAAGAACCTCCACAACAGTCACTTGGCATCTGAACCCAATGAGTTTACATTTGGAGATAGCTCCCAGACTGATCCCAGCCGTAGAAAGATGGGGATAATGCAGTTTCAAATTAGCTAGAAGCTAATACATAATTCTGAGTGTTTGAATCCAGGATTTGGCTCTCTTTTAGGGGCACGTATATAAGAATAAGAGCAATATGTATAGTTCACATATGGATCTAGACAGAGATTTTGAGAATGGACAGGGTTGTGGTTTCACAGGGTGTCATCTCTAATTATAAGGAAGGCTGCTTGGTTCTGGAAAGTTTGGGACATTCCAGAATGGAAAAAGAAAATATTGTTCTACTTTAACATCACACTGGCACTGTCAGATGATTCATGGGCTCTGGAGAACACAGACATTACCAGCTCAGCACATCTATATACAATCACCATTTGTCATATGTGAGTACTTCCCACAGTCCTAAAAAGGGATTTGTTTTGTGTATTATTTGCAGGAAATGTAACAAACTCCATAGTGAACAGCAAAATAAAAACAGCACTTGATTGTTTTATTGAATATTTTCCTATTTACTTGGGAAAACTTCACTTCAGGATTATTTTTTTTATGCTGTCTAATAAAAGGACCCCCACAGCTGTCTTCTTTGTGGAGAGAAGCTGTCAACATCCAGTATCATTTTCTGCATATTGAGTGAAGTACTTGAAAGTCCCAGTTCCATTTTAATATGTGAGATGCTCCACATTTGTATGCAGCTGGAGAAAGTAGTTTTATCCTCATTTAAAAAAGCCATATGATGGATTTTTTTCTTTAAACAAATACCATCTCAAACTTTTCTTTTTTCTCTCTTTCTGCCAGCATACACCTTTCCTCTCTTGTTAGGCACCAGTGTGCTCAAATCACTGCATAGCGTTGACATCTCAATCGTTATACATAATATGATGCCAGCACCATTTCTTTTTTGGTGTCCCTGTGCATGATCTGCTGGAATAATTCCCAGATTAATTGTTTATTAATACAATTTTGGCAAAAGAGTTAGTGGGGAAATTTCATCGCACTACCTTGATTAAGACCGTTACTATCCTTCTCTGAATTTTCTGATTCTGGGAATTGACAGCTTCTAATCCTGGCCAAAGCTTTCTCCAGTCAGGATCCTGCAAACACTTTGCCACATAGGACTAGTCCTACTACAGCCAGAAGGCTAATCTTGGGTATTCAATACACAGGGTTCTTTCCTATGTGAGTGCCAAATTCATTTGTATTCTCAGGTACTGCAGAGCAAGGTGTGCTCTGGTACAAGGGTCCCAGGCAAACCTTCCTACAAATGACCTCTAAATGAAGATTTTGCATAGCAAGAACACAGGGTTGCCACTGTCCTCAGTCTCCATGGAGGGACACAAAGAGGGACAAGGGGCCAGCCCACAGCCTCAGCCACCCTAGCTTTTATGTATAGGCACACACAGGCACTATATATCTCTTGATTTCTAATAAAATTTTCTCACAACTGATTGCTGGTGAATTATTACAGTTCATGAATATCTATTAAATGTGCATTTTGAGAGCTTCAATTATTCTTATTTACCACACAAATTGCAAACTTAATCGCATCAGAGCCTGTTAATCTAAAGTACTGTTACCTTTCTTCCATGTTGGTAAAGGACAGAAGACCATTCAATGCAAATGTAGTGACATTTCATAGCCTCAGCCAGTTGTGCTCAGTCCTTCCGCAGCTATTAACTCCGATGCCGTGAAACACTGTTGTTGTGGGGAGCAGGGAGCATCTTTAACACCCACAGCTATTTTTAATGTTTCTGTCAAGAGAAAAGATTACAGCTGTGAAGGCACAGGAAGATTGTGTGTAGCAGAGTCACAAAGCTTTGAACTCTGCACACACTATGACTGAACATATTATACATATGCTTCAACACATCTTGACACTATAAAATCATAGTTAAAAACCCAGGATATCTAAAAGTTATAGAACATTTAATGGCTCTACTGTAAACAATATACTACCAAGAATTAAGTGCCAAACATTATCAACCTCCCACTTTGGATATGCTACATCTCACAGGCTGAGAACCCAACCAACCTCAAATGGCAAACCACCATGCAGAGAAGTTTGGAGTGATTTTAGCAATTCGGTGTGAAGCACTTGGTCCAAGGAGTGAGCACTGAGTAGTCCCCTCAGACAGTGCTTGGAGATGCTTTCACTTCAATTCAAGATCTCTCCTCCACATTTCTGTTTTGAAAGAGAATATAAAAGAGGATCCTCAAAAATTCCATTGGAATTAAAATTCTGAAAATTTTACATTGGAAAAATTAGATAGTTATGGTGCTGATTATTTTGTCTGAAACAAACGGGGCCAACTGTACAAATCTTCAATGAACCTTTCCATTATGAATGCAGCAGATTTAAGAGCCTCAGGGTTTCTGGGACTGTTTCTTACCTAGCAATAGAGTAGGAACCTCAGAAACATGGACATCCACACTTTAACCAGCATTCTTGGTATTTACAGTGCTACACACAGGGCATGCAAAGGTATGAGCCACTACTAAGCAAGCTTTCCCAGGGCTTCCAGGCTTCTAGCCCCCCACAGGGGTTGGAGCAGGAGTTGAGGTATTCAAATTCTTTGTTGTGAAGAGAGGAGTCAAAGCTGCAGGAGCCCCCACTTGGGTCACAGACCTCAGAAATTCAGGGTTTCCAGCTCTACCAGAGACACCTGGAAGATACCTAGCTCTGAGTTCAGCTCCCAGTTGAGCTGCAGAAAGCCTGCTAGGTGCCCTGGAGTCAGACAAAGGCCATGCAGAAGGTTTGCTGCAGAGCAATGAATAATGGGGACTTGCCTATGTTTTAACCAGGAAGGGGTATGGGGGTGGAGACAGAAGAAAAAAATCCCACAACAACATCAACAACAAAAAAACCCAACAAACCCCATAACCCAGGGAATTTATTGAGAAATACCTTTTTTCTTTTTTTTTTTTTTTTTTTCAGTAACTCATCACTTTCTAATGAAGCATTTCTTACTGGAAAATTTCTGCCTGTTTCCATCTGGGAGGACATTATTCAGATGGACATGACATTTTGGATGACATGAGGGAATGTTGTTTGGTCTTCTTGCCAAATTCCATTCTGGCAGATGATTTCCTACTTATTTAAATCGACCTCACAGCATTCACAGAGTGCATTATTGTTGCTTCCATTCTGTCTTGCAGCTCTTGTACTGTAAAATATTTTCTGCCTTTCACCTCCTGTGCAGCTGCATTTCCCCAATTTCAGTGCTACATTGGTATCTGTACATATGTGAAAGAGAGCTTTGGGGTCTGTAAAATCATTTGGATTACTGCAAGATCATCAGTGCTACCTGAAGGATTATTTTTAGTACCTGAGAAGTTTTTGCATAGCAAAGTGTAATTCCACACATAATGCGACTAGTCAGAATGTCAAATTATTTTATGCCATTACAGTGCATGACTACATTAGGGAATAGCTGTTGTATTTTTCTATCTCCTCAGGAACATTAATTACTACAATGAGGTACTACATTGATGCCAACTAAGACCCAGGCCCCTATTGTGCTAGGCACTATAGCAACAGTCAGTAAAAGGCAGTCCTTGTTCCTAAAGACCTTTCTGTAAATAGACAAAACATTGCCAGAGATTTATCTTTTATTCTTCAATTTATAACAGCTACAAAACAACTTGGATGAAGAATAAGAATTGCAACGAATAGGCTGTTATGACACCAGCTGTCGAATGAAGCCATATCTTGGTGGGAAACCCTAAACCAGTAAAAAAACCATGGGTGCAATCCTGAACCAACTGAAATAACGTGAATCACAGAATGGTTAGAGTTGGAAGGGGCCTTAAAGATCATCAAGTTCCAACCCCCCTGCCCTGGGCAGGGATACCTCCCACTAGACCAGGTTGCTCAAAGCCCCATCCAGCCTGGTGGATGCTTCCAGGGATGGGACATACACAGATTCCCTAGGCAACCTGTTTCAGTGTCTTAACATCCTCAGAGTAAAGAATTTCTTCATAATATCTAGTCTCAAACCTACCCTCTTTCAGTTTAAAACTGTTACCCCTCATCCTATAGATACACTCCCTGATAAATAGTCCGTCCCTGCCTTTCTTGTATGCCCCCTTTAAGTATTGGAAGGAAGCTATTCAGTCTTCAGGAACTTTCTCCTGAAGTCCAGAACAGCAAGCTTACTTTACACCCTCCTTGCTGCCCTAAGGATCTTGATTTCCACCATCTCATGGTCACCATAGATAAGGCTGCCCTTGAGCTTTGCATTCCCCACCAGCCTCTCCTTTTTTGTGAGAACAAGGTCCAGTATGACACCTCACTCATTAGAGAAGGATCCTGCACATCCAACTGAATTCTTTCACTAAAATTACCTTTAGCAATTTACTAAAGCTTAGAGCTTGCAGTGTTTCCTGCTCTAGCATGCATAGGAATACAAATGTATGTGTTATTTTCATACAGAGCCATAATATGCAGAACAATATGAAAGCAAGATTTGTGGTGGAAGCACAACTGAGAAATGAGACACAACTTTTTTTTTCTTTTCTTTTTTTTTTTTTTTTTAAACGAGTACTGTAATATGAATGAGTTAATGGAAAAAAATGAAATGATCTAGCTTAAATAATTTAGCTAGTCTAGTTGATTTGGACTGAAATTAATTCAGGCACAATTGTATGAGTAGCCCTGATCTCTTCTGTAGAAAGATTTCATTCTGCAGAATTAATACCTTTGTGTATTCTTTAGTCATTATTATAAAATCACTGTTCAGCACTGTTATGTGTGCTGGGTATTGTTTTGTTTTGTTTTAAAAAAATCTAGAGCAGATTTATTAACTCTTAGGGTCTGCCTTTTATATGTATTTGGTGTTTCTGTTCAGGTAGTAAGGCACTCAGTTTCTATGGAAGACATGTAGATCGTGTTAAACCTGGATGTGGTCAGTTTAGTAAGTGGAAACACACAAGTATTTTTCATACTGTGACACATGCATTGATAAATTAAATGAATGTACAATGTGCATTGAATTTTACATATCCATGCCATTTTTTTTCATAGTTTTAGAGCTCTTCCTCTTTTTTCCCTTTCCTGTTAAGCCTCTGTCCCACGAAAGAATGGGTGACTATGGAAATGAAGAACACACTACATATTGTTAGTTTTTGTTGCAGCCTGAGGCTGTTTGTATCCAAATCCTCTGCTGGTTCTGGTTTTTCTAAATGAAAAGTTATTGTCCATGTGCTCAGATACTATACAAGGTGTGTATGCAGTTGCCCTCTAATCTATTTCTGTCAAAAAGAAATAGGCTAGCTTAAATCATTTAGACAGTATCTACCCTGACTGATTTCAACTGATATGAATTCAAAAGAAATTGCATTAGTAGCTGTACTGTAAAATCTAAGAAAGTGTTAATCTGCAACCCAAGGGTATAGCTATAACAATAGCTCTTTCCTCTGGCATGCCCAGAACAAGAAGTAGTGCTGTTAAGACAATTAGTGCCCTCTTTTCCAGTTAGTGAAATGACCCAATTTTTGAATAAAATAAAATGAAATAAAATAATAAAAAAATCCTCCTACCCAAATAGTGTCAGTTAGCTTTGTTCATGGGCATAACTCTTGATTTGTTTCTACAATCAGTAGACAGGAAAAGACAGGAAAGTGTGATCTTTCAGTAATATGGCTCTAAAGAAAGTCTATTTCAAGGTGAAAAACTCCTCTAGGTGGATTGCTGTCTTTCGTGTTCATTTGTGATTTGCAGGTGCTTGACAGGAAATGAGCATGGTTGTGGCAGGACTACTTCTCTTTGAAAAATGTCACAAAGCGTTACTGATAGAAAATTTAAAAAGCAGGGAGCATGTCTGAGCTGCAGTATAGTGCTCAGTTTACAATATCTGTTTCTGTCTATCAAGCTTGAAAACAGAACATTATTTTCATTTCTTCTTCTGTAAGTTCTTGTGACAGCTTTAAACTTCTTTCAACATAGAAGTAGAGAATGAGTAGTTAACAAAAAAGCAAAAAACCAAAACAACCAACAGTTATTAACACTTTACCGACAAATATGTTAACAAAAATTAAATTATGACAAAATACTATCATGTCTCCATCTGTTAATTTCTTCTGTTAAGGAAGTCTATTAATTACTTTTTTACATAGTTACTGGTTAATGTTGACATTGATTTCTGGAGACAGTTTAAGATATTTGAGAAGAAATTAGTTCTTGGTCTCTAAGTCCACAAAATGATTTATAATTGCAGTGTATTTATATTTGCAATGTAATTTTTCTGTTGTCTTATAAGTATGGCTTTGTTAAATCATTCTTTTGTTCTGACACAATAAAAACAAGCAACATTCATATTTTCATAATAATAAACTTAACCAGAAACATCAAGCGAATCCACAAAAGCAGTGTTTCAAAATATTAAAATAGCAATCTGAGGTCAGACATGGATGGTTGACGTTTTAAGTACAATGATCAAAGCAATAATTTTCAGACCAAAATTCACAGCCTTGCAAAAATCTATTGTGAGTAATACTGAGATATTGAGGCCATCTAGTTTGACCTCCTCTTGTTAAATAGTGATGTCCTACAATTTCCCTTTGTTTCTTTCTTCAAGTTTTAGAGACAAAATACACAGGTTGGTATCATGTGCTGGAAGAAGTAAGAACTTTGAATTATTACAATGATACACGAGATGCTGATAAAAAAGATGGCATAATTTAGTCCTGCCATTTTTTTCTATCATTGTCATGCTGAATTAAGAAAACAAAGGAATAAATACATATAAATGCAAAGAAACAATTTTAATACTTTTCACCGAAACTGCAAAAGTACTGAAAATATGTCTTGATTTTTTCTGTTTCTTAATATGAATATAACACTTTAAGGAAAAAAAAAGTCTTACTATATGGCCTTAAGATAGTTAGAAAATAAAATTGCAAATCTTTCAGAAAAAGTAAGTAACAACAGCAAAATTATGTCAACTGATCAAAATCATTGTTAGCTGCTTAGCATTCATAGAGACTAAAAAGAAATAATAAAACTGGACACATATGTAGCTATTGGTGAAAAGTTCATTCTCTTGAGACCAAGTTGCTGTGACTGATAGTGCCTTGCAAATTGCAGTTGACTACATTGTCTATTAATAAATAATGTTTCTGTGGGAAGCTATTATAATCTCACAAGAATCAGAAATAGTTCTCCAAAAGCCTATTGTATATGCCTTCAGCTCATATAGTTAAATGGAAGTCTTTTTGAAGCTTTTGAAGATTCTAGATGAGAAGATGCTGAGGAAGAATTGTGACATTTACAAAGTCTTTTAGGAAAGTAGCCAAGGTAATTTTTAAGTATTGAAGAAGTGCTTTGAATTCTAATGCTATATAATAATAATAACAGGAAAAAGCTACAAATATTTGGAAAGCAATGATTTTAAGAAATTAATGTGCAGAATAATTTAATATGTTTGTATGCTTTTTACAAACAAGTCAGTGGAGAATATGGAATAACATTATCTAAAATATTGATATTTTCTCTGTTTTTCTTTTTTCTCAGGTTGATATAGCAAAATGATTAAAGGAAGTTAGGAATCTAATCAACATGGCTGCGTGTAGCTTAAAAAAATTCTGCTTTAGAGATAATGCAGAGATATAAGATTTGGAGGGGGCTATTCAGACTACCCTACATTAAATGAATGTTGTAAATTACTCTCTACAGAAGCCTATTTTGCTCCACAGCTATCTCGGGACCATAGTGAACCAAGCCTTATGTATTTAAAGTTAACCTTTCTAAATACTGAACTCCTTTACACTTCTCTCAAGGGAACGAGAATTTTATATGAGTAAAAGAGTGAAGCTACAACAGACACTAATTTCACTTTGGAACCAAATTTTGTGCTATTGGCAACTGTGGGATATGTTAAGTACTGAGCACTTCATAAAATGTGTCCTCTTGAGTTCCAGAATAACAAGAGACTTTAAAAAACAGAGACTGAAATGCAGTGTCAAACCCTCTGTTATACTCACTATTTTATTTTTTTATCCTTAAAAACACGCTAAATCTCTTATCTAGGTTTCTCTTTTATTTGACATATTTCTTAATAATCATTAGATATACTGTAAGGAGGCATATTAATATTTTATTATTCACCAGAAATATTATCAGTATTGACTGAAAAAACCCCATGCTTTGCTTCAGATTAGTTAGATTTCACCTAAGTGTTATATATTCTTGCATAAGATTACTAATTTTGCTGCATCATAAACTAAAGAATGGTAATTTGTAAACAAAACCTGTGATTAAACTGCTTTTAACAGAAGATTTTTTTACAAACTTTTGGGGTTTTTGAAAACCCCAAGTATTTTTCAATGACTTTGTGCTTGTGTTAATTTTCGGTATGTTATATTTTGGTTTTGTTACTAGTTCCCTGGATTAGGAGGATGATTGCTTTGAAACCCCCAGAGAGAAGCAGATGACAGAGTTTCAGAAAAGCTAAGAACCATTCTAAACAAACACACTCCCTGCAGAGAGAATCGGAGCTGTTGATCTTCTCAACAAAAACACTGCCTAAATGTAGCCCCAGTTAATTACATCCTGTTGACAAGAGACACCTAAACACTGTGCATTTTATCATCATGCAACAGCATACAAATGACAAGTTTTGACAAGTATCTATTTGTTGTTTCCAGAATTTGCATTGAATATGACAAGTGTACTTTAAACTATTATGCCTCGGTGCTATTTAATCAATCATCCTTTACTTTTGAAGTTAATTCCAGTCCAGATAAACATGCCCAGATCTGCAGCTTGTGTGATATCAATAGAGGTTTTAGGTCTTAGGCAGAACATTAACACAGTGGTTGTGCCCGAAGCTATCAAACACTTGATTAATGCTTTTACATCCATGAGAATAATAGAAATGGAAGCTTTTGGTTTCATGCTATAAATTCACTCATTTGAAGAGAATTATATCATTGCCCTTCAATTTTGCTATTGTAGCTCCCTCCATTAGTTCTGCATGCTGTTGTTTCCCATTTGAAGCTTTTATGGTCTTAGGTGTTATTAGACTCTGGTATGAAATGCAAAACATGCTTTTTTGTCATTATACAATTACGTTTTCAAGCTCAGTGGCCTGCTTTTGCAGAAAAAAAAAGCAAGGATATGAAACCCAAATCCTGCTTTCCTGGAGCAAGTTCTATTTTAGTAGTACTGAAAATACGTTTAGCTACATCTGTGGATCACAATACCGTCAAGTGGTATATTTAACCACCAAGAGTCAACCAAGAAGAACAGGGGAGGTGATTCCAGGTCATTTAACTTTTTGATTAGATAGTTTGGTTAAATAAAGAATACAGAAACATTCTTTCCAAAGAGGAACAGAGAAGCTGAACACAATAAATGAGCACGTGGACTCATTAAGACAAGTGAATCGATGCACAAGGTAAAGTGGTCAGAATATTGTGGTCAGCCTAAAACACGATCTTCCTTCTGAATATGGAAGTTAAAGTATGAAGTACAGAGAAACTTTCCTTAAGAATGTAGTATTATTTCTAAAACAGAAGACAGTGAGAATACAGGGGGTAATCTCTCCATCTAACCTTTGTCAGAAGAGTTCTAAGTGCTTTGAAGTTTTGCTCCCTAAAGGAGTTTTTGGAATGTTTACTAATAATGCTACTGTCAGAAGTATTTCTAAAATATAGCCTGACAGAATTTCCTTTTATGTCAGTTCCCTTTTTAATTTTTTTTTCTTTTCTTTGCTGTGATGATTTTAGAGTGAGGTTTGTGAAACTCAGAGACTGGTGACATAGATGACTAAGGGACTAATATTAATGATCAAATGACCAGTTTAGGGCTACACAACTCAAACTCACCTGTTTAAATATAGATAATCACATAATCAGAGAAAGGAGGAAATTATAGAGATAAAACATGCTGATCTTCCAGGATCATACTTTATTGTAAAAAAAAAAACAAAAACACACACACACACACACAAAGCTGAAGGATGTAGCATACTTGTTAATTGTACACTTTCTTCAAATAAAGATATTCAACCTCATTCTGCCTGGGCGTTGAATTTGCTTGAGTACTAGTGTTGGGTACCACTTTGAGATAGCAAAGTCTCTAAGGACAGCCATGTAAGCTTTTTGACTTGCCTGTCATGATTGCATTATTGTTTCACAGTCTCATATATCTCTTACACCATCATTTCTTGTAATGGAGGATCTTCTACTGGGGTGCACATTTTGACCTGCAGCCCCTCTAAAGCACTGAAGTATAACCTCATTTCCTAAGGAACACTGAAATGAATACATTGAGCTAACTTACTAGGCAACTAGTGATTATTAGGTCTGTGAAGTCATTGTAAAGAAAGGTATAACAAAAACCAAAAGAACTTAAAAAAAACAACATCAAATATGTATCTATAAATATCCAAATTGACCCAGCATGATAAGAGTCATCTAGCAAGAACTTAAACTTAGGCAGAGAAGTCAGAGCAAAAGAGTTCTCCCTTTTTCCTGTTATTGACAGCCTGAGCAATTCCCTCTGGAAAGTAAACATGCTGTACAAAATGTATGTAGTTCATATTTCTGCATTCACATCTTTTAACTCAACCTTTCATTGTTTCTTTCATAGTATTCTCTAAAACTAAACAACATATTTTTCTAGGGAACAAAAATATAGAAATGAAAAGCAGACACGACAGAATGAGAGCTTGTGATTAAGAAACTGGTTTTCTGGTAACTTAAAAATCTGGAATACACACTGGATTTTGTTTTGAGCTGTGCGGTCATCACAACATTTATGTAGCAGCAATTTATACTGGGTGAAAACAACAGTACTTATCAGAGTTTGCACTTGCCACTAAGACAGCTTAAATGAAACAGGCTGTCCTGCACTGCCAAGCATCGCCTTTGAGATTTCAACTCTCCTTGCTACAGAGCACCAGGTGATTCTCTTTAACATTCTTCTAACAAAATTATAATTAAAATAGAGGTCAATAAGATGGTTATCACTCAACTTATAATTGCTATGTACAAGTTCACACTACCAAAACAAAAATAATTTTCCCTAGCATTAGCCTTGAACTTGTTCATGTTTTATTGTAGAAACATATTTAAAGTTTAATAGTATTTAAACAGATTTACCCCTTTTTTTTGCAAGTTGTCTTTTTAGTTCTGCACCTACTGTCAAAAATAATCCTGTCCCAGTATTTCTGACAGTGATGAAATTCAAAATGGATAAAAAATTTTGTACTTGCAAGTGCTTCAGCTAGAGCTGTTGAATCAAGGTTCAGATAATTTCGGATAAGAATACAGATTTCAATAACAGAACTGACACAGTGAAACATGGATCATTCCCCAATTACATCAATCTCAGGTGAAAGTAACGTATCTAATTTCTTTAAAAAGCATATTTTAAGGATCTCATTTCTTGTATTAGAAAAATAAAACAATCAAACAGACAATTCTACATTTTTATGCTGCTTTTTGTGAAGATATAACTGAAATGTTCAATGTAATATGTCAGAAATTACCACTTCTGAGTGTCTGTGGGCAATCCTACAATGGCAACTGCATTCCTCATAGAGCAGCTAAATGTGACAGAGAGGTCTTGCTCTCTGCTGCTGGCTTTGGCTATTTTCCCATCTGCTTTTCTTTCTCTCTTTTTAATCATACAGTTGTATTTTGGAAAGATATAAGCAAACAAGACAAAAAGAGGAACCAAAGATCTCTCTGGTACCTGTGCTGCAGTAACAATGGGTGTAAGTAAGGTAGTTTGCTAAGTATTTCCACTCCTTTTCCTTAGGACAGGATCCAGCAAAAACAGAATAAGTAGCAGCTTTTAAAGTCAATATTTTAAAACCCTTACTTTATTTTCACTTGCCCAGTATCTGTCTCCAAGGAAACAGAAGGAGAAGCCAGAACTAGAGCAAAGCAATGATACAAACAAATGCACCAGCTTTCTGTTTCTGGCTTCTTTCCTGTTTTTCTAGCTCCTGAAGTCACAGTTAATAAGGCCCTTGATAGTTTAGAATAACACGGAAAATGAATATAGTATTAGTCAATACCTACATGCATATAAACAAAAGGGAGTTGGCAACACAGGTGGTTTTCAATATGGAAGTTTTTATCTGGGCATGGACTGGGGGATGGAGTTTGAAATAGGAGAACATATGGGCCCAAGAGATAATATTGCACAGTGTAAGTCAGAGTAAATTATAGCAAAACACTATTAAAAGCTTCCATGAAGTACATAACAGAGAAATAAAAACAGAGTCACAGACTTAATTATTTATTACTTTTCATGTGCCATCTACTCTCCAGATGTTTCCAGGCTAATCAGGAGGATGCTGTCTCTTTTTCTCATCTTTGGTGCACTCACTGTCCAAGATAAACTATAAAATTTTATGGCAACTTGACCAGTTCAGACTTTGCTGAATTTTCAATGGAAATAGAAGCTTAGAAATTATGTTGTAAAATGTGCTGTATGGTCTGTACAGAATAACAAGATCAGCAGTTACTCCTACAACAATATTACTTTAACAATGCACACTGAATACCATTAGAACTGTTAAGTAGACATATTACTGAAGAAACGTTTTCCTGTTCATAAAATGCCAATTTTTCAAAAGTCAAAAGAAAAAAAAAAAAAGAAAAAAAGAAGATTATTTGTACTGTATTTTATTCCATGGTCAAGGTTAATTAGTTCTATACAGAATAGCTATTTGTTATTCCTATCACTCTTTTTGGTTAAGGAAATTTATCTTGCATTATGAGTTACACTGCACAATTGTGCAAAGTTTAGCAAAAGGTAAAACAAAGTATGCAACAATTAAAATATAACCAGTTTGGAGAGTTTCATGGTAGTCAATGTAGATATATATGACACCTAAATACATATATGGATGTAAATGAATATATAAGTAGGATACTTACTAAAAAACATAGAGGACTATTTGCTCTCAATCTGGATTTCAAATTTTGATCTTTGGTGTTTATTATTGTGTCAGATTTGTTCCAGGTTACTAAAGGCTAAATTCTGCCTGACATAAGAAAGTTACAAAGATGGGACTTTTACACTCACACACAAAATGGAATGCAAGACAGCAATATGATCCAACTGCAGTATACTACCAAACTCATGTATCAATCTCTTTGTTAAAGTAAATGCCAGAAATAGATAGGTATCCAAGCAGTGAAAGAGCTTAAAAATGTTATCTGAATCCCCACATAGCAATACTATATAAATCATTATCAGAACTCTTTTGCAGCACAAAAATCCCTGAGGCTTCCCTATGTTACCCCAAAACTGTTGCTTTCTCAAGTGCCCTTTCTAGGTAAGCATTAATTTGCAAGTAGCTAATTTGTATGATCGACACAGTTGATTTATGGATCACATCCTCTGTTACTTCCATTTATAATTATGTTAATTTGCTGTGTTTCTTCCACCTATGTTATGCTGTGAGTATTTCAAAACATTCAACAAAGCTTTCTTTTAAACTCTTGTTTCCATTCACTTTTCAATTGTCTGAAAATTTTGTAAAGGTATAGCTGTATCAGAGTGGCTGGTTTGTAATGGATTCTGGACCATTTCAGCAGTTTGTCCAGATCAAAGAGATTTTCAAAATCAGTTTCGTTACATATCATATTGCTTCATATTAAGTCCAAAGGACATTAACTTGTCCCTGTAAGCAGTTCTTAAGAGCAATAACAAGGACACTGGGGAAAACACATAGATAAGCTTCTGTGTCCTGCTCCCAAGCTGGGAGGCTCCTACAGAGGGTGAAATGCAAACTGCATCTCAGAATGATGGCAAATTATGCCTAGGTGGTTAGACACACTGGCACTATTTTTTGTTTATTTTCATCAAAATAAATAACTGGTTTACATCTTCCTTGACAATGGTCAATGAATGTATATTTTACATTAACTGGAAAGATAAAATCTTTCAGAAATTCACTAATATATATAAGACTACATTAATTAGGGAAATGTATTTGGTTTATGTGCCTCAGTGTTGGCAGGCTGATCTCTGTGAGGAGAGGTTACC
>JAOXNG010000001.1:138903324-138919935 GCA_028566535.1 Scolopax minor | reverse complement strand
CCAGCACAGAGGGGCAGGCGAGCAGTACGGCTACTTAGACAGAAGCTCGTCACGTTCCTTATTCATGTTTCTCCCTGCGTGATTCCCCTGGATCACAAGCCTTACAGAGAAACCAAGCACTGAAGTCTACAGCCCACATCCATGAAGTATCTTCTTCCCTTGCCTAATTCCCATAGACTTCTTGAAACTGCTTTAGTGAACTCATACACTGGACAAAGAGCTACACCTGCATGTGCAAAGTAAAACCTTATTAAATCATCAGTCACACAGAGCCTTAGGACAGGGCAGAACAACATAACTAAGTTATTTGTAGCTGTTTCATAATTGGACACTGACTGTGATCCAAAGATGACATTTTGGGTCAACGCTGGATGGCAGATTTCTTCCATACACAACACAAGGGCCGCCACCATGCTGAGTACAGCCCCAGGGCAGCACATGAGAACGGTCCTGCCATGTCCTGCTCAAGGGCCTGAGACTGTCTCCCCCTACACCTGCCTGTACCTGGCAGGGCCATGGGGGACAGTTGTCGTGACAGTGATTGGAGACAAAGCCACAAGGACTGTTTTTAAAAATATCTGCTATTCGTGGTCGTGTATCTTTACTTCTGTCATCTGTATGGAATTATTGCCCCTTTCAAATTTGAAACTTAGTACATTTTTTTTCAAGATGACTTTACAAGTCCTTCTATGTGATATTCATTTCAACAGCACTCTAATATTGCACAACAGTCATATGATCCAGTGTGTGTGTTTTATGAGACAGACATGACACATGAAAATTAAAACCAGGTTCCTTGTCTGGAATACAGAGAGGAACTGCAGGGGAAAAAAGGAAAAAAACAATGAGAGTGCACGCCCAGAGATCAGGGTGGAGGAAAAAGGGGAGGAAAAAACAGGATGAGACATCAGAGTCATTTCATCCTGCCTAGAGTGAAAACAGCTTTCATCAGTATGAACAACAATTAATTTGCATAAATTTACTGCAGAATACAATTGAACTGTGCTGCTGCATCTCAGGACTGGCACTGGAAATGAGAATTGCTCTACCTATGGCCCAGTCATTTATCAATAATTTACAACATTCCATTCTATAAGCAAAACTTTTTAAATGTCCTTGCACTTCAAATGACATTTTTTTGTAGATACTACATCCAAGAGGAAATACGGAGAATCAGGTTGTAAAGGCATCGGATTTTGTTTGGTTTGTTAGCCATGATTTAAGCACTCAGTAAGAACCTGGAGGTCTTTCCTATGGTTGACGGCATCCTTCTAAACGGAAGGGAGGATTTACAGATATTTCAAATATTTTAACCCTGATCTGAATGCACCTCTCATTCAGACTCACCCTCTAGATCATATGACCGAACCATTTATGAAACCACCACCAGATGCAGTCATATTGGTCTGTTTATCTTTGAATATATTTGTATAGCCATGTGTGCATCATATATTATACTGGTAACAGCACAGACAGAGTGGACACCTCCACCTGAGGAGCAGTGTGTAGCAGATGTATAAGCCTTTGCAGAGGTCACAGCCGAAAAAAATCACTTTTACTTTGCGTGGCCTGATGAGACAAAGAGGCCCTCTCAATAAACAAAGTGTACTTCCTTGGTTAAATGGTTATAAAATCGGGTAATTTTACAAAGTTAGGTAACCCAGCAGGTGTTATATTTACAGCTATGTGAGCACAAACAGAAAGACAGACCTGAGGTAATCAAATCTCATGCTTGAAGGATAAGAGGATCCATAAGATGATCCCCAGCTGAGATCAGGTACAAGCTACTTCATCCCACACCCTTTTAGACACTGAACAATCATCCAGCTGCAGGCACTGTCTTGTTTGCTTTTCAGTTTCTCCTTAACAGCATCCACTGCTGGAGGTCAAATACAAAACAAGATGACAACCCAGGTCCATTTGTTTTACCCCATATAAGCAAGGTACAGATGAGACACAAAATCTCAGCACATACAGATAGTGAGGAGGCAAGCCTGGACAAGCCAAAATAGTTATACTTCTCCATGTATCTCAAATACATACCACAGGATTATATGAAACTGAAACCATTCCTCCAAACATCTGAATGATCCTTCACTTTTGCTGCCTCTCTCATTGTAATATCCCTAGATATTAGTAACTTAGTAAGATTCTTTAGGTAAACATAATGTTGCTATTGTATGGAGATAGACTGCTTCTTAAATGAGTTCACCTCTGTGGGGGTTTTTTTTGAACACATAATTTTAAATTAATACCATCACATCCATATGCGCTTTATGACAGTCTGCCTTTAAAAATATTTTTTAAACATGGACGTTGATTTTATGGAGAACTGAATGCCAAGAAGCAAGTAAGTATAAAAACACATAACAAAACAACAAAAACATTTCCATATAGTGAGAAAAGGCGTTGGAAACAAACTCCTAAGAAGTCACTTTTATAACTTCTGTTCTACAGACTGTTCAGGACATGCAATACCCAGAACTGCATGTGCAGTTACCCCAGCTGTGGTTGCAAGGGAGCATTTCTGCCAGTAAACAACCCCTACATGTCTGTTAGGCTTCTTTGCCTATTTGCAAATATAAGAAACAAAATAAACAAGTACCACAACAAGTATCTGATCACTGTGAATTTTCAAATTGTCTGTCTCTGCTTTGCAGCTTCTTCTGTTAATAGCTTTAACGAGCAATTTATCTTTGTTTCTTCTAGTATCCGTGCATCTACAGAATACCAAGGTCAGTATCTGCTTGTCAAAGGTGTGCAATGTAATGGACAGAAAAGAAGAAAAAAAACACCACAGGAGTTGCAAAATGCAATAATACCCTCCAGTCAAATCTAACTACTACCAATATCAAGCAGATTCATCCTGAACTGCAAACAGGACTAAAAATTGTATCTAAAACTACAATTGAAAAAGCAGGTTCCAGACAACAGGAGAACAGAACTGACTCTATGAACAGGAAATAATATAAGCAAATTGACTTAATGTAATCTACATTCATTGATAATCAAGCTCACCACTAAACTGCTTGCTTCATACTCTCCACTGCTGCTAGAGAAGAATATCATAAAACAACACAGCCTGTTTGTTTTCTCATCTCAGAAGAGCAATCAGTCTCTATTCAATGTAAAGAAAATGACAGAGAAAAAAAGGCAATAACCGATTTTCTTCATGGCACTCTGCAAATAGGAACAAAAGGGCCCCACGATAGTATTATTTCTGTGGGCTTCAAAAGAAAAAAGAAAAAAAAAAAAGGAAAAGTGATCCTTATAATGTCTGTAATTTACTTTGTTTGTTTAAAAAAAAAAGTTGTAAAATTGAACCAATCTTTTGGAGAATTTGTTAAAGGAATGTTCATAAATGTGAAAGTAATATCTCCAGCTTGTCTAAGACAAATCCATATTGTTCAGAGTCCTGCAAAACTCAAAGCCTTGATCTGCTTTGAGGCAGGTCTCCTTTTTAGTTCTCTTGAAGGATGCTGAAAATATCACAATGTAAACTGAAATTGTCTTTTTGCATGTATATCTTACCCCTCAGGAAATATATGAAACCTGATTAAATACATGAAATCTGATAAAATTTCTGCTTAGATACAGGCAACAGTGAATATAACAGTCTGTCTTACAAAAAAAAAAAAAAATAGAGGGTTGGGGAAAGGGCAGCATCTACTTCTGTAATCCCTCCATGTTGAAGTGAGCCAGGTAAACCAATTTTCATTCACAGAAACTTTGGTAAAATGAAATAACTTCATTTCTCACCACAAAGAAATCATGAGGCTTTATTCACAATACCAGAATGTGCTGTCATATATCCAGCATAACCACTGTCCTCATTGTTTTCTATGGCTTCTACAAAATAATTCAGAGATGGGCAGGACTACACAGCCAGCTCTGTAACCTCAATGCAAAATCTGAAATCTAAAGTGAAGCTGTCTGAGCTTACCAAGAAGTGGTCAGAACAGAAGGTTTGTAGGGACACACTTTTAATGATGTGAAACCTGAAACTACACTCATACCCATCTCCTGCCTGAATCCATTCATTGGGAATGCAAGACAATTAGACACAGAGCATTATACACAGGGATTGGGACAACAGTGGCCAATGAATGGCTATCTTTCAGTGGCTATCTTTACCTTCTTTTATGTTTAGAAGGAGGATAATGAATCACTGGATTAAGTTAAAATATATTCTGAATTAAGTTGATATATATTATCTGTGAGGAATGATTAGCTTTTTTGTGGGTTTCATTTTCTCCTAAAGATCTCTGAATTTTACACTTGGGAATAGCAGCCTGAGCCACAGCTTTTTACAGATGCTGAATAAGCATCTTAAATATCTTAGATATATGTTGATTATGTCAAACTGTTCCAGACATGAAAAGACCATGGCTTGTGCTATACAGCAATGGCTACAATCATTTATATGATCTGGAGACACAGCAAAAGAAATACAAAACAGATTTCACTTGGTAGAATATGAACAATATGTCTCCTATATTACACAATATGTAGGGGGTTTTATATGTAACTCTCATCTCCTGTTGGCGGAACTTAAAACAGTGCTTTAGATTGCAGTGGCGGGATATCAGAATTTAGCACAGTTGCCGTGGAGTTATACTGCCATGAAATGAAAAGGGAATTTACTTATGAATATACAGCACTGTATTAAAAACATCTTTTCACATCCATATAACCAGGCAGCAATTTCACCATTACCTCACACATGCACCCGAATACATTTCATATTATTCAGCTCATCAACTTTGGGAGAATTAATTGGAAAGATAACCCTGAGACGTGAACCAACACACCAGTTTAACCAAACCCGAGGGTTAAAGCAGGGACCATCTCCAGCTCATTCACAATTATGATCCTCATTTATTCCATCAGTCATACCTCCTGCCAGCTGGAAATAAAGAAACCTCCTATCTTGAGGCTACAGTCAGGCATGACTACAGGATAATTTGTCTGTATCCTGTCCGATTTCAACAGGAGGAGCATGAGATACCAGTGCACTAGACAGTTTTCTCTATGAATTCCCTACTCTTTTATAACTACCTTCCAGGGGAAAATAAAATTAAGTTAAAACTTCTCCTTATCACCATAGAATCTTATGGAAAAAGACCCCATACTTTAGGTATGACATTTCTGACACCTCCCTCACAACTACAGCCTGCAGTCTACCACACTTCTTCCCCACCTGCCATGTGGTGGGGACAGACAACCCAAGCACCATAAATTCATAAAGCTCTTATCCAAGGGTCAGATCATGCCACCGAGGAAGTACTTATTTAACCACATAATTGCGTATTTTAATTGCACTTTCTTGGCCTTTAAAGACTACTGGGGAAAATCAAGTGGGTACAAACTTTAGAGAAAGTAGTGAAGGACATTTGCTCATTTCACACACAGGGTCAAATTTGGCACGCCTGTGTTTTTTCGTAGTCATGCTCTTAGAAGAAGAAAGCATTTATTTAGAAAAAAAAAATAAATTCCAGTCTCTCTTTTTTCTTGAGAATGCAGCAAAGCTTCCTTTCATGTATTGGGAAATGTCATTCTTTGTCTATGCAATTATCCAAGTACATCAACAATGCACTTGAAATAGAGAAGTCAATTAATGTACAAATTACTTAATCCTTTATAGTTGTCCTTCATGTAATAAACAAATATTATTTCTATCCCATAAACTGTTTAAAGGCCTTCATGAAGGATATTGTAAATCATTCCACACAACCATTGCCATAACTTTTATATTGTATTTTGGTTTAATTTCTGGGTAAAGGTAGTGCTACCTTGAAAGACAGATAGGATGGGACAGAACTGATTCACTGTGCAGCTATGGATTAGTCACTTAAACCTCCCTGATTTCCAGTCTGCCCATGTGTATAATGGTGCAGCTCTGCACAGGAGTGTTACGAGGATTAACTGAATAACAATAAAAGACTTTGAGACCTGCTCAGTAAAAATTATTTCTATAACAGTGCATATACATAAAGTGCTAATTGGTGCCAGCTGGCCTTTCTTCCTGGGCAGTAAAAACCAGCTTCTTACCACACACATTTCCTTTAGTGGGCAGCAGCAGCATATTTTTATTTCCAAATTCCTGGGATTTACCCTAAAATATACAAGGTATTTGATTTTCAGAACTATTACAATTAACAGATTGATGCAGCAATGTATTTCCATGATTACCTTGATTAACCCTGCACAGGCAAGAAATGTAAATACTAAAACTCCCTTCAAACTGAGAAATGAGCCCTATTTTCAGTGTACAGCTCTAAATTCAGCAATTTGCATCTTAGATGGTCTGCAATGTCCTGTTCATTTCCTATACAAACCTGACAATCGAGTTACAGTAGCCCTTGAAAATAAGCAGAAAACTGCTGTTCCTGAACTAGCCTCATATGACACAGCACCATCAAATGAAGATATAGAAGTAATTATTTTTCTTCTGATTTTCCCTCTGTGCTGCAAACAACAGTGTTTTCTGGAGCCCCTCCCTCAGCTGCAGAAACTTGGATATGCTCCACCTGCTTATGTTTGCTGATAGACGCCAGAGGAATTTTCACTTCATCTGTTTCACAGATGCTCAGACTCTTTTCTCAAGACATGTCATACAAAAATGTCTCCAAAATAATTAACAGGATTTCAGTCGGCATGACTGTGATGGCTGCACGTAAGGTAAAGCTCAGACAGTTCTCAAGAAATTGCAGCTCTGGAATGAGTGTCTGGGACCGTAACAGCACTCATTTAAATCTTCCCGCATGACACATTTATAGTTTTCCATGTAGTCAAAAGGGCAAAGGGGTTGGTATGCAGAAAGCTGTTACAATGTGAGAAACATCATGCACTTCTATAACCTCTTGCACTCATGCTGACATGAAGGTAATTGCTAACGGAGAGCAAACGTGCAACCTATTTGAAAGGGAGGGGTGGGGGGGGAAATCAAAGGATCTCTGTAGTGATAGTCTCTATGTGTCACCGTAAAATAAAATTCACCACTATACTGAGGAGCTAATTTGAATAAAAATGATTTTATTAACTGTATTGAAAATAGTATTTAAATATTTAATTGAAAGTTGTACATTCTTTGGCCATTTGCCTTGCAGCACAAAATGTCAAGCAGAGCTCTTGACTACCACAAGGTTGCCCCTGCCTCACTGCTCCTCACCCATCCCCAGCAAGGGACCCATCAGCCATGCCATAATGAGTCAAGGGCAGAAGATGACAACTCAACTGCAAAATGAGGGCACGCTAACAAATTTAAAGAGACAGCAAGAGTGCCTCATGATTGTTCACAAGGTTCATGCTACAAAGTCCAGAGGCTAAACTACCTATACTTCTCTCCTCAGTGTGTGTGGTTTCACACTAGACCTTCAGAGAGTCCTCTAGTGTCACAATGGAGGATTCAAACTGAAACTCTTTTGTCTGAAATGATAAGAATTTAATTCCCAATGCATAAACTCTTGATGAAAGTATTTCAAATGGCCACAAGTTACCAATGTCTGATTTCAGGCCTACAGCCACACGCAAGCCTCCTTGAAAGGGCCAACAAAGGGGTTCTAAGGAAAGGGCTGGCTTCTCTGGCCTTGCTTCCACCCCCCTCAAGAGGGATTTCTTTCGTTTCTCTTTGGGGTGGTAAGAAGAGTTTACTGCTATTGACTTAAGTTATCAAGGTAGCAGAGATTGCAGAAAAGCTGCAGGTGCTTGTGCCACGGCCCTCATGCACAGGCAGCTGCCCATTTCAAAGACAGAGACACATTTTGGAGCATAGATGGGAGCCTCAGGACTTGTACTGGCATGGGCAAACCCGTGTCAGAGAGCAGAGGCCACTGAAGGTCTTTGAGACCCAGGATAAGGCTGGGTCCTCACTCTCCTCTGTACCCTGATGGCAGAAGGGACCACCCAGCCCTAAAAGATGGGGCCACTTGAACACACAAAAGAGAACAAACAAAATCAAGCCCTGCTCCACTTGGCACAGCCAGCAGCCTTTGAAAAACACAGAATGCCACCATAGCCCCTCTGCAGCCCTGAGGGAGATGCCAGCCAACGGTCCTGGGTGCATGGAGGGAGCAGGCTGTACTGGGCAGCCCCAATCATTCCAGGTAGGGGGAGCATCCCACGGATACACACAGACATCTCAGGTGTAGGGTTTGTTTGATTCCCGTTTATTTAAACCCAGGCTCACTTGCCTGTGACATTGCCACACACAAACCTGAAAAGTTGACACAACTGCAGCTGCTGAACATGATATTGTTACTTTATAGACTCAGGTTGTGTGTTAAAAGAAAGTTTGATGTTATCAAGTACTACTAATTCTTCCTAGCTGCTTCATCAATAATTCTTTTTTGTTACTCATCAGTCATTTTTCAGTTTTTTGTTTCCTTTTTACATCTTCAAGATCACATTCTTTTTTGTGGCAATCACTAGCTGGAAACTTTATTCACTTTTCTGCACTTGTTCCTCCTTGATGCACCGTAATCACTCCTTTTGGCTTTTCTTCTAGGCACTCCATGCTCTTATATAAATGATCACAACTTCCTTAAACCACTTCATAATAAGATTTGAACAATTCCCAAATGCTTTTTCCCTGCATCCCAAAATAAGTTCTATACCCCTTTTGTCAGTAGACCCCTTCAGTCTGCAATACTTTCTAGGGAGAGTTGTTTGCCTCCCCTTGATGTGTTTCACACCACAGCAAGGAGCTACTCAGCCATTGATGATCTGAGGAGTCAGTGATTTGAGCACCCCATCAGACTACAGAGTTTCCTCTGTCCATCACTCCTCCTTCAGTCCACCTGGGTCTCTATGTACACTATGATTAGCCCTGAGCCTAACCTGAAAGTATGACAGAAGAAGCTGGTTGTAGATCAGCCTGAAGAGGAGCATTGCCAGCACTAGAAAATGTCTGTATCTGCTGCATGAAGGGGTGGTTGTCAAAACATATTTTCAGAAAAGTGGTGTCAACCCAGAAAAGGTGCACAATCAAAGACCTTTGTGTATTTTCACAGTGTATTCCACCAAGTTAAGCTAAAGTAAGGACCATCACTCTCTTCACAAGACAAAAGGGCAAGAAAAGGGCAAGGCCCCTTCAAAAGGGCAAGAAGTGTAAAAAATACTTGCCCTTTTTCAGATTTGCATCTCCCTGATCTTTTGGGCTCAGCTAACCACACAGATTTGAGGTAATAGCTTCTCATAATCATGACTTTTGATTCAGCATTGGACTGCTTCTGAAGACAAAACTACACAAGAACTTGTCTTTGTCAGAAATGGAATTCTATAAGATCAATAGTTCAGGTTTGGTAGCATTTAAAATTATTATTTGTACTTTACTTCATCAAGAGAATTTCAGTTCCTCACATTCTTTGAAACAAATACTGATTTTAGAAATAAACATGCAGAGAGGTAAAAGATGAATTTGGTGAGTGAACATTAGAATAAAAGCTTCCCACAGAAGCTTATTGGGCAAAAAAATTCACAGGAATGTATTAAGCATATTATAGCAAGCCTGTGAGTTAAAAACAATCCCCCTATACCAAAAACACCCCAGCCTTTAAGTGTTTTCAGGCTGCTTAGAAAACAGAATTTTGAGACTGGATTTCTTCTATGCACACTGGCAATATGAGTGGGTGGCAGAGAAAAAAAGATTTTTTAATGCAAAAGAAAGGATGCAAGCACACTGCTTAAGAATTTCTATTCAAAATTTAAATGTTCAACTGTTTATAATTTTAGCTATCATATTGTCTATCACCCCAAACCTATATGTAACTCAAAGGTCAAAGACTGTTATGTTACTTCCTAATGCTTGTGTAAATTACAATTTTTATCTTCAGACCTTTAACTTTATTTTCAGATCATGTCACTCCAAAAAGAAAAGTAGCAGCCCTATCTTTAGAAAGTAGAAAGAGAAATTGGAGAAATAAGAATGTTAGAAATATGAAAATAATTCAGAATGGCAAGATATTTTTGGAATGTTCTAGAACAATTAAATGAATGAGTTCTCTATGCCAAACACTGGCATATCTGTAAGGAATACAGTGATGAATAAACAAAGCTAACTGTTATGTAGATATACTTTTCACAAAAGAAAAAATTTAATTTTAACATGCAAAGACTAATGCAGCTGAAACGCATGAATGTAAAATAACTGTGCAAGCACCAGTTATCAGTGTGATTGACCAGATAAATGATCTATGAGACTAAAAATAATACAGAGTTGAAGAATAGTGTAATAATTATAAGACCATTTTCTGTACTTTTGGTATGAATAGGAATTTTCACGATTTTTAGCTAAATTACCCTGATTTTTTTAAATCTCCTATTAAATGAAATAAGATTTATAAAAAAATCCTTCATAAATTAAAAAAAGCCTGTATTTATTTTTTGTCTATGAAGAGTAAACAATTAAAGTTAAACTCAAATTTGACAGAATGAAAGAGTGAAAATAAGACTGAGAACAACAGTATGATTGTCATGGTAGCATTTATGTTCTGTTCTTAACTTCACTGAAATATTCAAAAGATCTCTCATTCATGTTCTTTCATACAACATTTCATGGTCAACAATGCAAATGAAACAATGATTGTGATACGTAGACTGTCTAATCTTGTTATTAAAGAACAAAATTAATTAATCCCTGTAACTTCCTTGTATTTCTTTCTGTATCCAAGGGAAGGGGGGAAGTACAACAGGACTGGAACAGACAAGAGCATACAATCATGGTACTAAGGTATTGATTTATATTCAGTTAAGAGGATTATTTTTCACTCTATTTTTTGAAATACAAGAATGGCTAACTTGGAACCTTTATTCACAGTGGATAGTGTATGTACATGTTCAAAGCGGAACAAAGGAAAAGAGCTCATAACCTAGCTGAAAGCAAAGAAATTTTATTAATTTTTTTTTTATTGTATTGCAATGATCTTGGTGATCTCTTAGAAATTTACTCTTAAATGTACATTTAGAAACCTCTAAATATGTCTATTCTAAGGTTTTCAGGCTTTTAAATTTTCTAATTAAGTTATGTCACTCTAGGAATTTCTTTTCATATAATCTGCAAATCACTGCATACCAATATTTATCAGTAAAGAAATTACATAGATTTGACTTTGATTCAATTTTTAAAAATGCATGTCTTATATGATATTTATATGGGAAAATCTTAAATTAGTGAGATTTGCCTATTTTAGTAGCTCTGACACTTAATACATGAAATTCAGGAAATTCTGCATGGTAAACTTAGTTACTTTGGAACTGTGTGTTGGTATTAGAGAAATAGAAATATAGAACAGTTGAAAAAATATTTAAAACATTATTTTCTGCACTAACATGCCTTATAGAGTCTAATTAAATGTTTGAAGTGTCTTATATAACAATATATTATTTCAGTTGAAGAAAAAAAATGACAATTTTTTATACAGACTTAAGAAGTGATGAATAAAAAAGTAATAAAATACAGATTTTGATAATGTCACCACATTTTACTTATCTTGCATGAAAAGGTCAGAGTCAGAGTATTTTGTAAAACTCAAATGAAATCTCAAGACATATAGGGCAGAAAATTCACTAGTTACTTGGTCATATTAAAAGGTTACTAGTTCAAAGGCTGAAAACTTGTCTTTAGCTTTGACATGCGGAATGCACTACCACGAGACCTGTTCATATCTGAAGTTACTTTTTAAACCTGTATTTTTATGGATATGTTAGGATAGCTTAACGTTATCAAGGAGATTAAAACACATACCTTAAAATATAAAAAAAAAAAAATATAAACAAAAACCCAGTATGTTTTTTCATGCTTTATATTCAAAACTAATTTTTCTCAAAGGTACTGTATCTGTCCTTACCCATGTCTAACAACTGCAAACTATGTAAGAACTGGAAAGTAGGATGAACTACTTGTTTTCAATATCTGTATTTTGAAAAGTGGGTTGCAAAGTAGCAATCAAGCATTTAAATGCTAGTTTTATGAACATAGGTGTAAAATACACAGTAAAACATTTGCCCTATCGGACTATAATTTAATTACCTAAAAAGCTAATTTTTGGAAATAAAAACCTGTTGATTTTCTCATTATTAACATATTATATATTTTTTAAAAAATTTGCATAAAGGCCAACCCTGGTTTGTCTTCTATTTTGCTTTGAAATAATTATTGTTTTTATTTGAGAAATTAACTGCTTCTGCATCTATCTTAGGGATTTTTTTGTAAACCAACAAATTGTTATAATTAGCTAGAGTTCTGATATGGTGTTAATACAACATCAAGTAACAAAATCCCAAAGGAAACTAAATCTCATATCTTATGACTAAACGAGTAGCACAGATATAATCATGTAAAGCATTTTTCATAGGATATACAACAGATGAAATTTATGTTTTTGCATAACATTGTCATGCCTATGTCTTAACATGGGGTTATACAAATATGTTTTGGCACTTAACACAAGAAACATACTCCACAAAGTGAAGATTTGCACTGTCATACAATATATTTTAAAAGCCACTGCCTGGACTTTTCAGTTCAAGAAGAGATTCTGCCATTCAAGCAGTGGTGTCTGGGGAAGAAGTTTGGAGGTGAGAGAGGTGTTTCAGTCAATAGGGACACTATTCAGCTGTGCAGAGACAAAGTATCGCCTGCATTACACAGGACAGGCAGATGTGAGGTGCTTCAGCTACTGCTCCAGCAGAGTTTGGATCACAAGGTATTACTCAAGGAAATCATAGATCAATAAAATTATCGGTTTTCACTCAATCAAATTGTATTCTGGTTTTGTGCATGAGAAATACTTGTGGCAAACAGCTTGATTTCGTCTGCCCTGAAATTTCAGAGTCACTGGTAAAGTGCTTTCTCTTTTGCCCAGCTCACTGGTTACAGAACAAAATTACAAGGGAAAGTAGGAGGCAGAAGTTGTCCTTTTACATCCCATGGTCTTTCCTTTCTCTTAATCACCCTACACAAGGTAGCAGTGGTCAAAAAATTAGTGATTGCAGTCAGAGCTAAGCAAATAGTCCTTCCTTGACAGTACCTGAAATTATCATAATAAGACCAGTAGAAGAGGTGACAGAGAAAAATAGTTCTACCTCACATTCGTATAATAGTACTGTGATAGGACACAGTAGACATCAAGGGAGAAAGCTTCTCTCTTTTTCATGTCCCATTAATCTCTACCTTTTTTTTTCTCCTATTCCCACTAGAAAGCTATAAAACTATGAGTGACATATTGTGCCTTGTACATGTAGCAGGTGTCTCCAGTGCCTGTACTCTCCTATTCCATGTAAGTGCTCAAAAATGTTATCTAGATTAAAGCATTTATCAGTTGTCCAAATCTGTAACGTTTCAGAGTTCATTTTGCATAAACGATAGTCAAAGCCATACAATTTTCTTTATGTTTGTTGGTTTTGTTATATTTTATTCTTCTCTTATTAGAAAAAAGATTTTTTTTAAATTGTTGACTTATTCCTCACTAAAAAATAACTAAGGTTTTCTTACTGTCCAACAGAGACAAAGAAACCAAGAAACGACAGTACTAGAATCAAAGCTCTTTTCCATCATGGGGTATATTCAGCCTACCATGGTAATAACTCCCACTAGAACAGAGAACTTCAAATCAGTCAGCTAGTTAATGAAATCTGGCAAACAACTAGACAAAAATGTAATTCTGCATGCCAAAACGGAGTGAAATAAGCACAGTCCCACCAGTGGAAATCACCTTTTCTATTATGGTCAAGAATTTGGAAAAGTAAATCAATAATGAATTTCAAGTAATGGAAACCATAAAATCTGCCTAATATCAAACATTTTAGGAATAAGGAGTTTATGAATATGAATAGTAATACTAATAGTAATACAAAGGTTAATGTGGCTGGAAAGGTTAAACCAGACATGAAAAAATGGCACAGAGAGGGTTTTTTTGCAGCATTCATTTCCTGAAGCTGTAACCGAATAGACTATGTCAAAAGGCTACAATATAGTTTTCCTCATTTTGTTACAATGGAAAACAAACTATTAGAATTTTATCTTCCTCATCCAGTTATAAATCAGAAGAAACTTCATGGAGTCAATGGAATTTCTCTGGGGTAAAACGAGGGACACAATAATTATAGTCAAGACATTAATGGTTCATATTAAATGGTATAGTGGAGAGAAAAGATATTCCAGGTAGAAATGAAACATGAATTTTGAATTGTGGGTAGGTGAATGTATAAAAAAATGATAGCTGTCAAATAAAATTTGAAAGCATATTCTCATCATATTTCCTGCTAATTTCTTTCACTTTTCACTGGTGATGTATGTTCTCATGGACCTGGGGAACCAGGCACTCACCTTGACCACTTGTGCCAGGCCCAGCTGGTCTCCACTGCAGACTCAACCTGCTGCACTATGTCTGACATAGGAAGATATGTTTCTGCCCCACACACAAGGAACTGGTTTTTTTAAGCTATTTTCACTTTCTGTATTAAACTGATAGCCTAAGCCTCAAATTACTTTTTTAATCATAACCTTAGGCCAATCTCTTTGACTTTCTCTGTATCTAAAGCCAAAGAGCAGCTGTCACCAGGCTTTCTGCCACCCTCTGGTTTCCCTTCCCAAATTTGCTCCCAAAGAGTGTGAGATTATGCATTACACAATTTGTCTGATGTGTCTTTGTTTTCCAGATCATCTAGATTAATCTAGTCAGTTAGAGCTGATCAGATGTAGCCAAGGTCTCCTTTGTCAGGGAAGTACTTTTGCATAAGTTTCAATCCATGACACTGTGACATTATGAATGGACCTTATGTCTACAGATGCATTTGTGTTTGAAATCTACTGGGAAAAAAAAAGTATCTAAAAATGCACATCTTTTTTTATTGCTTTTTATACATATAATTTACATAGTATCTTTATTTTTAATATTTTCTGTTCTCCACTCTTTAAAAATATTTAAAGGCAGAAATTTCTATTGTTTGTGTCACCTGTTAAAAATTCTTTTAAAAAAAGTATTTTCAGCCTGAATTACTTGATTTTTATGTGAATAAATATTTAGGGAAAAGAGTTGCAATGTTTAACATGGGTAAACTCCTTTAAAATTAAATTTCTATATTTCTCTTTCTGTATTTTCTTTGAATGAATCTCCCACTCCATTCCCACCAAAAAAGCTATTCTACAAATAATAGAATCACATTTTATTAATTATTTATTATCATACAGCATAAGCAGTGGGAATAGGTTGCTTTCTACTACTCACTTATATGCTGTTAAAATCCAATGGTACAAGTTAATTTGAAAATCACATATGTAAGTATGCTGATGTTACGAACTGCTGTGGACATTTAAAAATGTGTGCTATTCATCAGCATTTTGTGCATTGTGTTAACACTTCTTATAAAAGTTCATTTCCTACAATTATTTTTGGAAAATTAACTCTTTTATAATAGTAATTCAAATGGGGGCTCGTTTCATATATTTTCATATATTTTCTTTTTAAAAAAATTAATTATGATTAACTGATAACCTTAAAAAAAACCCTGGTAAGCAAAAGCTGAGTCCTTACATTTGTTGTGAATGCTGAGAAGACAGATCAAACATTAATGGAAATTTAAGGAATGAAAGCAGACAGAGGAGATATCTGTCAGGTAATTTGAAAATGAATGAATTTCTAATGTAGATTTCACTATAATTAAAGGTTTATTAAATACTGAATTTTACTTTGTAGATAAGTATCTACATAATTTATTATTTGTACTAAGTCAGTTATAGGTTCAAAAAAAATGAGTAATATAGTAAAACACAGCTTTAAGTATTGAAAGGTGCAATGGAAAAAAGAAGGATGCTTTGTAGCAGAAAAAATGTCTGTATTTTACCTTCTGTCTGTTCTGTATTTTATCATCCTGAACTAAAAAGAAACGGTAGCAGAGATTACTCTAGTTAATCTACAAATAATTATGCTATGGCTTTTCTGTAGTTAAAATGACTACGCACTCCAACGTATGTGCATAAATACAGATGGCGCTGTATTAAGGAAGGAAGGAAGGGAGAAGCAACTGTCAAGAATATGATTTGTTTTCTATAAGCAAACTTTAATAATTGAAAATAGACATCAAAGACTCAGTAATGTAGAGGTATCAATAAGTGCCCTAGGAAAGGTAGAGTAAAATATGCAATTAGGCAAGTTACTACAGTAAACATTGAAAGCTGAAGTCACAGAGAGAATGTGTCTCAGAAACAAGCGACAGAGAGGACCATACAAGCATTGCCTCACTTGTTTCGCTGATCTTTGTTACACCAAAAGATTTCAAGCACTAACTCTGTCCCTGTTTGAGGTAAAACCGAACCAATTTTGTGTTCTGTAATTTTACATTTTAGCTAGGCATCCTCTAAATCTCTGAAATTAACGGCATATTGTGGAGAAAACTGCTTGTTCTCAGAATGATAAGGCCAATGTTTGTGTTAAATGCCAAGGAATGGTATGCAGAAAAGCCCTTGCTTATACTTACTGTTATAATAACCAAGGTCACCCAATATTCGTTATTTACCCCTGAGAGAGTCGGAAACAGAAAAGCATAGAGGAGTCACACCTGAGGGGAGGAAGGGACAGGACAGGTGGGGAGGCTCTCTTAGAAAGCTCACCC
>JAOXNG010000001.1:138866004-138876358 GCA_028566535.1 Scolopax minor | reverse complement strand
CCCACCATCCTACTCCACATGGTCCCCTACATCCACTCCAATGTCTGTCTTCCTGTTACAAATATTCATATATTTTAATTCCTTTTTTTTCCTTGTTGTTTTTTTTTGTTTTTTCCTGTAAACTGACTCCTTCATTTCAAAATTCTTTTTGTAATAAACTGGTTCCTGTTCAATATGAACATCTTCATCTCTAGCACCTCTATCACCTATCAGGTTGAGGTGAACATACTCTCACATATCTTTGGGTATTTCATTCACACACTGGTTACACTCACATTCCTATTTATCAGTTATTTTTATCCAGGTCATTTTATAAAGGTTGGGTTATGCTGACAGCCCACACAAGAGAAATCCTGTTCTGAATTAGGAATTGCATTTGAAACATAATATATAAAAAAAAATAAATGAGACATGTTATAGAAGAAAAAGTAATATTTATTTTTTTTCAAATCTCTAAGATAATTTTACCCCTTCATGTTCTCACACCCACATATGGAAAAGACAAAGATATCTGTGTGAAAGTTGTCTAGCCAGGATAAAACCAGAGGATTATAGAATCACAGAATGTCTTGGGTCAGATGGAACTTTTAAAGATCTTCTCATCTGGCTCCAATGTTGTGGCCATGTTTTTTTTTTTTTTTTTGTTGCTTTCATCCTGTTCATTATCTTGATACCTCATTTTTATGTCAGTATACTCTTTCTCTTTATTTGAATGAAACCACGGATATGATGCTAATATATACCTTCTGGTTCTTCTTTCATTCTTTCTTCTGGTGCTTCTGTATATACATGCCCAATTCTACATACATATGGTAATTCACAGGTTATTCATAGTAATCTTTGTTTTACAGATCTTTACAGTGGGATATTCTGGGAGACCTCAGGATGCTCTGGGCACCTAAAGATTTAAGCAGCTAAATCACAGAATCACAGGATGATTGAGGTTGGAAGGGTCCTCTGAAGCACATATGGTCTATCTCTCCTGCTCAACCAAGGCCACCTAGAACATTATACAGGAGAAAGTTGAGATAGCTTTTGAATGTCTCTAAGGAAGGAGACTCTAGAACCTCTATGGGAATAATGTGCCAATGCTCAGTCATCCTCACAGCAAAAAGATATTTTTAGATGTTCAGAGGGTACTTCCCATGTTTCAGTTTGTGCCTATTGTCTCTTGTCACTGGGCAGCACTGAAAAGAGCTTGGCCCAGTTCCCTTTGCACCCTCCCTTCAGGTATTTCTATACATTGATGAGATCCCCCCGAGGCTTCTTTTCTTCAAATTGAACAGTCCCAACTCTCTCAGCCTTTCCTCATAGGAGAGAAGTTCCAGCCCCTTATCAAGTCATTGCTATCCACAAAGAATAAAGTATTCAAAAAACAGGAAGTAAAGTGTGTAAACTGGAAGCATAAAAGGTTAGGAAATCATGTTGCCACATAGAATTCTTAATTAATTTGTTCTATATGATTTATTAATATGCAGTATTAGTGTAATTTTCTCACAACTTCTTAACAAGAACTATGTTAGTTCGTTTTCTCAGTGTATCACACAACAATTTAATTAAAATCATTGGCTAGAATGAAGTCATTTGCCAAAAATGTATCTAAATATTTTAATAGATCATGAAGAATGTGCTGGCTTCTCCATTACTGGACTGATTGTTACTCAATATTACATAAATGACAATTTTATTACTATTTTTTTAAGTATTACTTTAGTTCAAGCACAGCTCTTGAGTGTGGAGAATGATGTACTATAGTAATTGCACATTCTGATCATAAAATCCAGTGGGACACATTCAAGGGATGAAACAGGTAATCTTTACATGATATGATCCCATGTCTCACCAGGAGCAAAGAACTGAGACTGATATCTTTGAAGTATTTGTAGGAATCAGCTTCCCTCGTTTCTTGCTTGTACCGGACCCAAATGCCTCCTCTCTCATAACAACCCAGTTCCATTCTTTTGTTTAGTCTTTACAATATCCTTTTTTTAGCTGTTTTGAGCCTCGTTATTTTCTCCTTCTCTGCCATCCATGCCTTATCTTGGAGAGGAACCTGGAACCCTTGACATAAAACAAAGCAAAATATATTTGGCTTTTCTTCTTAAGGCAACATTCCCGATTCTGTAGTTCCAGTGGAATTAAAATTGTTACATATCTATGAATTTTTCATCTCAACCAGTACAAACTATCTGATAAAGTGAAAATGCCCTCTAGAAGACAAGTTCTCACCAGAAGATAATAGTTACCGTGTTAAGGCAAGGTTTTATTTCTCACAGAACTCAGGAAGGAACTACATCTTATCCTACACTCTATGATATTCAGGATGTATGGTGCTATTTGACTTCAGATTTTGATTTGCAGGATCATCAGCAGCACAGGTTAACTGCATGATGTCATGAAGTTTTTCCAGTCTCTCGATGCATTTGCATGAAATTCAGCAAAGAAGGTCTGTTATAAATGAAAACAGAAAAATCTGGCTTATAAGCTTCCAAAAATGTCTCAGCAGAGATTCACTGAACTGCAACAAAAAATGCCCTGAGGCTTTGTCTCATTGAACATTATCTATTCTAGGACTATGAGAACCCTTTGAAGGATCTTTGTAGGAGCCAGGACACTAATATAGAAACTATGACTGGGAATAAGAGAGAAAAAGGGGTACTCTATATTTAATTTAGAAGAACAGTGTTAGAAAAGAGGGTCAGACCTAGCACAGGTAATAGGAATCAAAGGCCACAGAAAAGAAGTGGAGACTAAGGTCCTGGAGGCACTGTAGAGAAATCTGAGACATAGCTTTCTGGCTGGATATCCCTTGTATTAGCTCTGGGGGAATTTTCGCTCATCTGAAACCAGGACTAGTGTTCTTTTTCATGTTTTTTTTTTTGTTTTTTTTGGTTTTTTTTAGAATACCATTGCATTCTTGTTTGATGTCATCAAGTTACATTCTTTTTCTATTATGTCTGCACAACATGGACATTATGTCAAGCAAATACTGAGATCTTAGCTTAAAATGGTTTTCAAAGCAGAATATTGGCTCAGTATAAGATGAATTTGCAAGGCAAGTTATTTGTGAAATTATTTAGGATCTCACAAACAAGGTCAAATTAGATAAATTTAATTATATGAAGTGGTATAAATACAGCAAAAGTAAAAAATCAAGAATAAAAAAATGTAAACAATTCACAAAGCTAAGTGTTATAACTTGTTATAATTAAGTTTTTATCCACAGCTACATTGAAGTCTTATTTCAAGAGCTGCTACACAGGGATTTCATTAGACTGAGACAGAAATTAAACACGCTTTTTCCTTTTGACATTTCTCACCTATATGTTTTAAAGATTTCTGAGACAATATCAATAACCTATAAAACTAATTTCTTACTTCAAAGCTACTTAAATTTTCTGGTGTGTACTTCATGGCTACACATGGCACAACTGCCACTTAGATAAAACATCAAAATAGGAACTATAGAGATGAGTTACCTAATAAAAAGCTGTAAAACCCAACACCACCAGAGAGCTGCACTCTTTCCTGGTTATGAGTATTAATTTTACACTAAAAAAAGTCTGTTTTCCTGTTTACTATAGTGACAGGTGGGCTTTTAATATTCTGGTTTTGAGAGTATTAACACCAGAAAGAGTTTTCTGTACATGAATGTTATAATATATGTAGAGTACAAAATATTTACATGCTTTACATGGAGTAGAAAAAGTTTACAAGTGGTTAAGTTCTGGGGATTTTAGGTAGCTTGTGTGAGGGTTTTTTGGTCTAGCTCTAGATGTCTAGAGGTTTCTAACTCTTTGAAAATATATTTATTTCTTTTTTTAGTAGTAGTTATCTCTAAATAATTTTATATCCTTTTCCTATAAAGGGGATACATCCATAACAAAAAATTCCTTGGATACAGAGAAGCACATTGAAATTGGTTTTACATTTTAGCACCTGAAAAGTTTTTTGAAGAATGAAACAGTTAAACAGGAGGGGCAATGAGCTGAGATCATAAAAGTGAAATCTGAATGTGCATCAGGCAATTGTGTAATATTTGGGAGACATCCATATATTAGCGTTTCAGATATCATTATAATAACAGAGAATACAAAAGTAAAAGCAAAGGCCAAAAAAATAAACAATCAGTGTCCCAGTCGTGCCACTATTACCCTTTGCTGTTGAAAACCTGTGAGGCTATGGGACCAGTGTTTTTGTTTTTGTTTTTCTTGTGGTTAGACTCAATGATCTCGAATGTCCCTTCCAGACATGAATATTCTGTGATTGTGTTATTCTGTAACTTTTCTCTGAGCAGGAACCAAATCAAACTGCAACAGTTTCCATTCAGCTGATGGTGGTGGGTGTTGCAGTGAAAGTGATCGCAAAATACAAGGAAAGTTATCCCAAAATACAACTGATCCCAAAATACAGATTACTGAATCCCCTCCAGTGCACTGGCAGGCATGCATGGAGAAATCTTACAAAACTCAGAACATACCTTGTGATAGTGAATGCAAAGTTTAGATGTAACTGCTACTATCAGGACTTCATCTGTTAATACCATTCTGTGCACAACTCCAACATATTAAAGAAAATAAAACTCAAAATTGAATAAGCACAAAGAATAGTTATTGAAACAAACAGCAAATAAAGAAGCTTTTATAGGAGAAATCATATCTTATGAACTTAACTTATACAGACAGGCTAACAGAGACAATAGTTTTCCATGGCAGAACATTTTGTTTTGCCACATGACCAGAATGAAAGTTTCATGTTCGAGATAATTGTGTTAGAGAATTACTAACAATTTGATTTTTTTTTGCTTCACTTTGGTTTTGGTTTTGGTTTTGGTTTTAGTTTGATTTTGGTGCATTTTTTTCTGTCCCAGATAAAGTCAGCCGCTTGTTGCCATAAGCCAAATAATACTCTGCCTTTGAAAAAAAAGGATAGGTCTTGGCAGCCTGTTGTTCATAAGAAAATGATGCCATACCTTTGACTGTTATGAAAGGGATTTCCAGCTAGCTACTGCAAAACAACATTGTTGCAGTGTCTTTGTGATTCCTAGCTGCACTGGCCCTCAAAGTCTCATTAACATAACTAACAGTAGAATTTATTCAGTTCTTCCCAAGTTGTTTCAATGGGGCTTATTATGTGCTTTTCCCCTTGGAGCACTAATTCACTCATTCAGGACATCAGAGTTGCAACACTGAGAGGAAGCGCAATTACATACAACCACAAATTGCTTAAGTATTTCTAGAAAGAGGATGTCCTTTCAATCTGTTTAAAATAACATGGATTTTTTAGTGTCTCAGATAAGTTCTTAAATATTTATGACAGTTTTTGTTCTGTTATATTAGAAAAAATGTAAATAATGAGTTTTTTAAGAGTTATTACAGTTTACTTGCAGGCATGTGGATAGTAATCAACTGAAGTGTCTTGCTTTACTGTGATTCATTTTTTGGTTCATAGCTGCACATAGTAAGTTGAAGCAATTTTGTGCAGTCATAATTAAACAGCCTTACGCCAATTGTTTCTGTTAAATAATAGCTTTCTTCTTAGGAGAGAGCTTTCTCCTCATTAAGAACTGTTGCCCTTTTGACTAATACAAATAATTATCCTTGATATTGGTAGGATTTTATCCACAGGCATCAATTAATTCATGCATAGGAAGGATTGTCCTTTACCTACATGCTCAAAGGTGTTCTTAGATGTCCCTCAAGTGATGCCCAGCCCTCTAACTAGCAGTACAATAGGAACATGTGTGCTGATAAATATGAGAGTGCCAAGCTGACCATTCTGTTCAGGTTTTGGGATACTCCTGAGCTTTGCTGTGAAACTTTTTTTTTCCAAAACAAGTCTAGTATTGGAAGTACAAACTCAATGCAGTGTCACCATGAATTCGCTAGTGCCACTTGGCCTCAGAGATGGGCATCCTTTAGCCCTTTTACTTAGCAACATGAATATAAATAATGGGACATGTAGGTGTACTTGTGTCCTAGTACATAGACTAAACATTTGCTGGTCTTTTGATGCAGAAGCTGCACATCTTTTTTTGGTGTGTCTATGGACAATATGGTTATGGTATTTGCATACACTGAATATTGTATATTTTAGTAAGTTTCAGGGTTGTTTTTTTCCCCTCTTAGGACACACAATACACTATGATGTTATGAATAAGTAATTAATTATAATCTCAGATATACATTAGGAATTTTGTAATGAAAGCACTAAAATTCTCTCTCAGTTCTCCTTCCTCGTGTATGCCCACTTTTTAGTCATAAGAAGTAGATTGTATACACTACTTTTATTTTCACTTTAAAATAGATATTTTGTTGGAAAACAGATCTGTTGTATATTTGTACTTCTTCTTTAGATATAAATAAGATGTCTTTAACAAAGAAAACAGATTTCAGTGGAAGACTGAGAAAAAACTTTTCTATTACACTGTTGTGTCAAGTAATATTTTTATTTTACACCATTAATTGCAGCTCAGAAACAGACTGCAGCATTTTATAGTGTCTTCACTTGCAGTCTTTGATACAGCTGGAAATCAAATAACAAGTATTAATCATTTAAGGTTTTGCTTTTTTTTATTTTTTTTTTTTATTATTTTTTGCTTCCTTTGTCAAATTAGTTCTGTCTAATATCTACCTGAATAAACCTGACTGACATTGTTTTACTAAGAGTTCTAAAATTACACTGGACTAAAGTGGACAAGAAATGTAAGTGGTTAGAATAAACAATGAACATTTTACACAATGTGTTGCTGCAAGAGAACAATTTAGGTGCTAACATAACTCAGCTTCTAGTTCAAGACATGTTTTCCTCTGTTGTCAGGAAATCTTAATTAAAGAGCAGTAGAAAAAAATCTGTGCGTGTGAATTTGGAGTGCAGACAAGACAATGCCTACAACCTCCCTCTATTTGAACAGAGTAATTTATTACTATGGTGCCAAGAAATACTAAAGAAATCAGACTGGCTGGGAATGTTTTCCATTATTTCTTCCTTCTATCAGACATCTTCTATTAGATTAAACAGATTCTTCTCCAGCAATTTACCAACTAGATAATGCTGTTACAATTTAGTAAATGTTGCTTTTTCTTTGTAAGCTCATTTTGAACCCTTCTTTGTGCATTATTTCAAAGTCTAATCACATTTGCATGAAGCCTAAAAGAGTGAATAAGAGAAAAAGAAATTTTTCCTTTATTCCTATCATCCACTGAAGCCAAAGAACTAGTAAGTTAGAGCCCTGTGCAAAAACTACCTGTTAGCATTGATGTGGCTTCTTATTCAGCAATAGATTAATGTTGCAGTGTTTTATCTAGATGACTTCTACACCACCATGCAGAATCTCCAATTTTGGCACTACACATGATGTCAAAATGTCCCTATTCAAAGAATCACTTGCTCTGCCACAGGGGTTCATGATAAAATGAGGCTGACTACTTCAGGGCCTGCATATGGCTCTTGTTTCTCTCAGTATCCCTCTAGTAGAAATCAGGCTGTCAGAAGTATCTTTAAAACTATTTTTCTATATGTTGCTTACTCAAAAAGAATTTTTCAAATAGCAGGGGGCAGTTAATGTAAATAAGCATTCACAATATTATTTTACTTTACCCAAGGGAGGGTTGTCATGCAGTGTCTTTAGCTGTTTCACTAGTGTCAGGCATGATGATACTCCTTTCAGCCCCTTTGGGGATTCAGTAGGTCTAAGAGAAGATCAGGATGGCGAAGAATGAAGTATTGTCTGTGCCAATTTGCAAGCCAGAATTCATTCTACTTTCCTTATTCTGTGAAGGCAAAGCAGAAGGCTGGCACTAAGAAGATAAGGTTCTGATGCATCACCCTCTTGTCTACCTGAAAAATGTTTATCAAATGTTCTAGTATGTACCAATATCTGAAGTATAAAATTGGACAAAAAATGCAGGAAAAAAAGAAATTTTCTTCAACCTCTTTATTTATTTGTCATTTAATTATCTTTCTTTAATTGGTTTAAAGGGATTAATGAAGTATTTGGTTACAGGAGTTTGTGATCTGGCAGTTTTATAGAACTGGCAGGGATAAATAATTAGCTTTGAGAAACAGGTAATTCTAAATGCAAAAGCAAGATGCCCATGTAACTTCGTCATGCTTTGGCACTCATGACTCTGGCAAAGAACTTGTTAACTTGCCAGCAGGCTTCAAGCCCTCCCTTTTGTCGTTCATAAGTGTGAAGAGACAAGAGAATATATCTGGACCGGAAATAATTTCAGAAAGTTCCATTATATATATTGTCCTCTGCGCTCTGGTGGTCTGCCCAAAGAATCTGTGGACCAGTTAATCCAGCTCAGAGCTGGATTAATTCTAAACACTGAACATAATACTCCTCTGTCACTAAGGGGCTCATTTGTGATCCAACACAGTCAAGGAAAATACTCCATGGCGATGGAGATGCTCATTATAGGGAAGTGTTCCTCCTTTGTTGGTTTGCTGAAATGTGGTACATGGAAAACGAACCTTGTACAGGCAGACCATATTTTTATTAAATTGTTCCTTTTTATTGTGCAAATTTGATCTTATAATTTTCTATTGCTGTTTTTTATTTTTTATTGATAAATACATCTCCAATAGCACTAACTGCAGCACTATCATTTTTACAGTCAAGTTTTTCGTTTTCAAAGGTCCACTGTGTGTTCTGTCTGCACAAGGAGAGAATGAATATATCTTGAAGTAGATGAGCAGCTGTGATGCAATTCAACTTGGTTTCAGTAATCGTTTAAAAAGCACTGTAATAACACCTGTCAGTGTAATTAGCTTCTGTCAAGTATTACCATAAATTTCAAGCCTGCTACATTGATCGGTGATTTTTTTTTTTGTGTGTAATGTATTTATCAAGAATTATTAAATGTTGTCTCTAAAGTAGTAGGGAATCGATGAAGGCATCATACAAATACGTGTATCAAAGCTGTCATATATATAGAGAATGAGAAATAAGGGGTCTTAACTGCCAAATATGCTAATTAAAATAAAGCAGAACTCCTATTGATGGGATTTTACAGTCATAAACCACAGTCTGGGAAATTAGAATGTAGCAGCATTTTGTGCATGTTTGTCTGGAACTGAAGCATCTAGAAACATTAAGTAGTGCTTTTCGTTTCAGCAAAGGGCAAGGACTAATTTGCATTCTTCTATGGCTCTTCCTATGAGCAGATCAACAAAGCAACTGTTGGCTTCAGTCCTGACAATCCTGGCTGATAGCCTCACTTCCCTGGCTGCATGGTGTGTGACTCATGCTTTTACAAAGTGTATGAGGGATAAAGGGATTCATCCTGCACCCGTTGACTTCAGTAGGACAGCGTCAAACACAAAGACTCATTGAAACTCAATGGGACCTAGAATCCTAAGCAGAGCTGTACAAGAAACTGATTCTTTGGTTATGGTACTGAAATTTTTAATTAGGTTTAAAAGAGAAAAAAGTGGGATGATTAGAAAAATATCTGTGTTAATTTTCACTGAAATATCAGCAGTCAAACAAAGCATTACATTTGTCCTAGATAAAACTCTTCTTGTATAGTGTGAAAGAAAAACATATTGTTATTATTTTAAGCTTAAAAATGGAAAAAGTTGTTCCCAAAAAATCCCCTAATATAAATATTTCACTTTGCAAATGTTGATATGAAACTTTCCATTAAAATAAAATATTCACTGAATCTGTTCACAAATAGTTTCAGTCTTTTCAGATTACATCTTTTTAAAATAAATAATTTATGTAAGAGTATATTACTCAAACTCTTCATACTACACTACTCTATTAAGTTGGGATGTACAGGTTTCCTTAGTGGAGATGACCTGCTTTGAAGGGGCTTGTTCTTCTTCCAGCATAGTCCCTTCCCTCAGATATTCCTTTCCACATAGCCGACTTCTGAAGACATTACTTAAAAAGAAACATGCACAAATATTGTCTTAATTAATACATCAGTCTGTAAACTGTGCTAATTCAGGATGTGTCTCAGAGAAAACTTAGTAGCCTATACAGCAAACAAGAGGTGGAAGAACCCAGGTGGAAGAACCCAGGAGAAGGTGAATTGAAGACACAGTGACTTGTACTCCAGGTGGATTTTGAATATTTTTTTGTGCCGTTAGACAGGCATTTTAAAGATATTTAATGAACTATTTGCATTGATTACATTGGGATTTATCTAGAGTCATCCACAGTTGGATCTTCGGACAGTACAAATCTAACTAGCCCTGTAATTTCAACACATTAAAAATTATGGACTCTAGTTGGGCTAAATATTTTGTTCTAACTTATAACTGTCTCACTTTCCCTCCCCTTCACCCTTTCCAAGATGCTTGTGTAGGAAAAAATCAGCACTTGCAACTCTTTACCAGA
>JAOXNG010000001.1:138848686-138859775 GCA_028566535.1 Scolopax minor | reverse complement strand
CTTAATCATAGGCAACACCACTTATGACCAGCCACCACTGGATTTAACTCCATCCACAAATCTTTGGGCCCAGCCATCCATCCATCCCTCCCTCCATCCATCCATCCATCCATCCATCCATCCAGTTTTTAACCCAGTGAAGCATATACCTGTCTAAGCCATGAGCAGCCAATTTGTCCAGGAGAATGCTGTGGGAAATGGTGTCAAAAGCTGTGTCAAAAAGTCTAGGTAGACAACACCCACAGCCCTTCCCTAGTAAAAATGTGTACATTAGTACAAATGCACACATCTGTGCTTTTTGGTGTATTCCTCCAGGATTACCTGCAGTGTCCAGATTATTATGTTTTATTTGCCAGATTCATAAGAATTTTTGGAAATTGCTGAAGCGTTTCTAAACCACAGTGATCTTATTAACAGAAATTATCTGCATGTCTGTTATTTGCTTGGCACTCTCTCTCATATGGTATTTACTGAATGGTGGTTTTTTGTTTCTTATTGTTCATCTATTAGTAAACTCCTGAGTGCCAAGGAAGCAGTAAACCTGCTCTGCAGAGGTCAGTGCAGTCACTGCAGGTCAGTGCAGATATTATCACTACCCTGAGGAGATATTTTTTTGTTTTCAATTCATGTTAGTCCCTAGTTACACGGCAGCCTTCTGGAGGACAAAACAGTTCTCCACAGGAAAATTAATTTCCTGTAAGACCTGGATGCTGTGTTCATCACAGGAGCTGAAGACCAGGTTCCTAATATAGGTTTCGGCTGTCCAAAGTTCCCATAATTAATGTCTTAATTTTTCTTTAGATGTGTACGGCAGGTCTGAGAGCTGTTGGCAGTTTTTCCATGTGTTCTTGACATATATTACTTTACGTCCCACAGACTCAGCAAGAAAAGGTAAGTAATGTACTATTTACTGAAGCAGCAATTTATAGAGCTGTTGCAAATAATACACCACATCCTAGCTATGTGCATATAAACCTGATGATTTACCTCATGCCTCCATCGAAACTCTTTTATTATGACCGTTCGGGGAATATAATGACACATCTGCATTTAGATACCAAGATTCAAGCAACACTGAGTATTACTTTTTCTTCACGTGCTGGAGCTTTAATTTTTGGTAATGAAATTTTTATTTGATTAACTTTTAATCACACTCTTACTGTCTTTCTGCTAAATTAATGTTGCAGTCTGGGGAGCAAGTGGCATTAAAGCCTTACAAATCTACTCAGCAAGTTACAGTTGTCCCATCTTCAGCATCTGTCTCACTGACCAACGTTCCTTAAGTGTCACCATTTCCTCTTTTGCAGCTGATAGCCCTATAGAAAGCTGAGTAAAGAGTTTGGCTGGCTTTTCATGAGAACTGTGGAAAGCTGGCAGCACATTGTCTTCTTCCCTTACTTCTTCATGACTTTTGTTCACTGAGAAAAGAAAAAAAATAGCAACCAACAGACAGTTCCTATTCCTTGTTTCTTGGTCCCACCTCCAGTTTAGAGGGAATTCTAATACATATCAGCTTTCAGTGATTTCTGAGGGCTCAAAGGCAGTGGTTACTGGGCACCTTCCCTCTCCATAGTCCCTACCTCCCAACAGGAAAGTGAAGAAAAAAGAATATTTAGAGAATAATCCCTCTGTTGGTCTCTTGTGTGCAAGATGGTTTTCCAGGCAGGACCTGTACCTGCCTTGTACTCTCATTATTCCCTATTTATTGAGTCTGGCACTTTGTCTTTCTTGGACTAAAATGATTTGAATGTTTCTTTTGTCAATCCCTGACATAAATGCACACTTCACTTTCCTGTATTATCTACCGTGGCAGCACTGTTATCTCACTAAAGTAGGGCATCTTGGGATCTAATTTTATATTTCTCAATACCCAGATGAGCACTGTAGATTATGTTCAACATATCTAAATCCATATGGAATAGCATTATGACATACAATTTCTATTCAAAGTCCCATTATAACCTCATTATCTTTAGTGATTTCATTTGACTAGTCCATGTAAAAATGTATCCTTTGAGTTCCTTTTTTTGTTGGCCCTTCACACAGAAGAAATCCATCACATTACTTTTAAGTTATATCATCTCACATCATATCATATTTCTTCCTGTCAAATTAATTTAGAAACAATTTGCATGTGATGTCTATTTATTGTAAACCATTCATCCTGCAGTTTCTTTGCTGCTGCCTTTAGGCATTCTTGAAAGCACAAACTCCATTCAAAATACTTTTATAATATCATCTTCATTACCCAAAATCCACAAATTCCATTCTAGCTTCCGAAGTGAGGTATGCAGTGACTGAAGCACTCCATAAGCACTTATGCAGCTTCTCTCTATCAACCTGCACATTGATGCCTTTAAAACATAACCATCAGTGCAAGATACTAGAACATGATCCTCCGTATCTGCGGCTTCTGTGAATTTTACTATAGGACTTGTTTACATTATGTAGTGAAATTTTAATGCATGAAAATTGTCATTGTAATTATTTCCCCAGATATGTGAAATAAGTCCCCGCCAAGTGGAAGGCAGCATACCATAAATTCTTGTCATACAATGCTAACTAGGCCAGCCCCCTATTCATTTTCTCTGATGGGACATTCAAGACATATGAATGGTTTAGAAAGGGTTTTGTGTTTTGATGGTACAGTGTAATTAGCTGTATCTAAACAAGAATTAAAGACAATGAACTTTTAGGGTTTGAGAAATATTGCTGTGGAATAGAATGACAGACTAATTTAATTTATCCTTGACTAAAGATCAATATTTAAAAGAAACAGATACCAATAATGAATAACAACAAATATAAGTTGCAGAGTAATAGGAGAACCTTGCTCCAAGCTGACACATCCCTCTAAGACAAATACTATGTCAAAGCAAAGCTATTGGGCTGGCACAAAGTATGAACAGCCATAGAGATTGATTTATGTCAAGGATGATTAATATTGTTATGTAAATATTCCTTCAGGACAACTTTTTTAACACTAAAAGTACCAAGAAAATGGCAGATGAAAAATGTTTTCTCACAGTCATACAGCACAGAATGGAATAAATCTGGGGCCAAACTTAACTGCTGTGACCGCAATAAAACCCACATGGTAACATATTAGTTCCTTTCGAGGAAGTATCTAATGAAATGGTGATAAAAGGTATGAGATGACATGAAATGAGTGAGGGCTGTGAGTTAGGTATAGCAAAAAACATGACATCAGACTTCAAAAGCTGAGAAAGTGGTCTCTAGAGATGTAATACTTTTAAAACAAGACATATATAAAGTTCACCATGGTTTTGTGCCATATATTTGAATGTTGGAGAGAAACATACTCTGCTGTCTAGTCTAAATCAAAGTCAATATATGCCAGTTCTGTGTCTAGTTTTCATTTAAACCTAGGTTCTTGGGAATAGGACTACTCTGAAGCATCTGGATAATCCATAATCCCTGATAAAAAGCAGAAGAGGAAGAACTATTTATGCTTTCAGCCCTTAAGGGTCTTCATGCAGGAGGAAATCCAGAAGGATATAATCTACTTCATTTCTTGTTTACCTTAAGTGGATATTCCAGAAGTTACTACAACTGCCTGAAAATGTTTTGCTATTCTTTGTGGGAAAGGGGTGAAAAATCAAGTTGGAAAAATTTAGGTATTGCAAAAATTTGTCACTTTTCCATTGAAAAAAGTGGAATTAATCTAATCGATTATATGTATATTTTACATCTGATTTGTTGGAATATTAATGCATATTCTCCTGAATTACCACCGTGTCTCAGTGGAGCTGCAGTTTACTTGGTTTGTGACAACATTCTTTCTCTGGTCTGGACTTTGTGACTGGATTGTCATCCGTGAGTGATCTGAGTTTTGCTGCAGTAAAATTTGAACAAAGTAGTCTGAGTTGGCTATAATAAACTGAGAAAGCAAAATCTCATAAAAACATAACTTTTAGAAAACACAGTCAGGAAGGACCTTGGTGTTCAGAGTCGAACACCAAATAAAACGGTTTAGAATCAAAATGGTTTGAATCAAAACTTCATCCCAAAGGGAAATGTTATTTATTATGCTACAGTTCAAGCAAGATGGTTAGACATTTCCAAACCCCTTCCTAATTTTAATTTTGCATTAATAAAAGGTTAATATCTTCTTTTTCATGTTATTTGAGGTGCTGAGAAGTATTGTAACATACTATGATATTACATACATAATATCATAATTTCTAGTGGGATGGAAATCCCAGATTTTACCAACTGCTAATGGTCTCTGGAGACATTCAGGCTGATGAGGTTTGTGATGTCAAACAGGTGTAGATGAAAATATGAGAAACAATTGACAATAAATAATACAAATGTAAAACTACAAATCTGAGACAAGAACATAATTACCATGGTATTATTTCATTTGATTTTTATGTGATATTAAATGCCATCAAGTTGTCATATTCTTAGCAAAGTCAAAATATGAACATACTAATCTGTGGATTTATATTTCAGACAGTTAAGAGATAAAACAACACAATATTTAGTTAGTATGAACAAACATCTGAAGCTTTTCTTTTTTTTTAATGTGAAATTGGTTAACTGAAAAGAAGGTGACTTATTGAGCTCACCCAGTAATTTAAGGTGAATGATTCACAGAAATAACACAATTGTAACCCCTTTTCTTGTGTATGAATTATCTGAGCAAGGTGTGGAATTTCAAAATATGTATCTGTAATTAAACATATTTGCTGAACAATTCTAAATTTGCATTTTATTTGCAAAAGCTTTATATACAAATTCCATATTCAAAATTCAAGCTGCTTAATTAGGTCAGTAGGCACATAATGTTTCTATCTCAGATGCTTGATTCTTTATATCGAAAATCTGATATGAATCATTCAGAATTTGCTTTTTGCAAATACTCTTCAATAATATGCTCAAAATTCATCAAATATTATTGTTAATACCTCTATTCAGCAGAATAGTTACAGAAAGCAAAAAATACCCAGCTCAAATTACTAAAATGTCTATGTACCTTTCCAGTGAAAGGAAACCTTATTGATAAATGGAATTTAACAGCATAAAAGAACAAACTGTATTTACTTATTCAGCTTTTGAAGGAAGAATGATATTAACATACCTGCAATATATATAAAACCCTTAAATATATATGAGTAACTTATATTGCTACTCCTACATATTTTTCCTAACAAAATTCATTGTCTAAATTTTAATTATTAAATGAAAGTATATTTACTTGTGGAGTCTCAATTTATTAGATTTATCTGAATTATTTTGATCCCTAATTTGGAAGATACATTTTTCAGCTGCAAAGCCACAGACTAATATGGGAAGCTGCTTTCTTAAGCGTTTTTTTCAACACTACAGAATAATTAAACCATTGCTTCAATGGGTGTTGCAGTGATTACACATAATAAATATAGGGAGCTAATTCTCTTATATCTTCATTGTCTGAGTTTCTTTCCTTTTACTGGCAAGCTTACAGAACTACAAACGCCATGAAAACTCAATGATAACTTAAAATTGCTACCTCTGTTATTTTATATTTTTGTACTGTGTATCAAGGCATTGTTTACATTAGATAATGAAATGGAGATGGGGCAGAAAACACACCTCTGAAAGACTTTCTACACAAAAGGATGAACACGTAGTTCTTTGCACAAAGCATTAGAAAATACTGTGATATTTTATTATTAAAAATGCTGCTGAAAAGTTTATACATATGTGTCCAGCCATATATATCTTCTATCATTACTTAAGGCAAAAAAACAAAAAATTGCAAAACAATAACAGAAAAAACCATTAAACCCTGCGTGCCTCTTAAAGTCAAGAATATAAGCCTGGGAAAGTACTTTTTTCTTTTACAGTTTGCAAAGTATATTTTGATATCATCATTATTATAGAATTCTATGAAGACCCTATAAATCTGTTCCCTCTATAAATCATACATCAGTCGAGATGTATCAAATTATTAAATCAACTTGATTGTAATTACTTTTAAAAGCTAAAATCATTCACTTACAGGAACTGGTTTTTTACCCAAATGTCACAAGCCTGACACAGTACTGTACATATTGCTAGCAGAAGACAATTGGAAGTACTAAACAAATACTTTAATTCACATTACAAACATACCCAACTGATTATGATGCCAAGCATCATTACCTTTTTTTTACTTTTTTCTTTTTTTCTTCTTTTTTTTTTCTTTTTTTTTAACCTTTTTTAAAAGAGTTATGAACTGCTGCATCTCAGCTGAGGCATTACATAGGTGGTGGAAACAGCCTGGTATAGAGTCAGCATTAATTAACATTATGTGATGGATCAGTGAAAAATACACAACAGTTTTCCATTTGATACTAGTACTTTGGGGTTGTTGCTTCATCACATTCCAACCTGAGCATCCAGGTCAGGTTTATAGAACATTTACTACAGATAAAGGATTATAGCAGCCACCTGTTGCAGTTTTATCATGTCATTATCTTTCTTTTTATTTCTTTCCTTCAGAATCTCTTTAACTGCCCGCTGCAACAAGGAATTGTGCAGATGAATAGACCTCAGTGAATCACCTTGTCTTTAATTTTATTTGTAGGGGTGACTATTCCAAGACATTTTATTAGGAAAAAAAAAGCATAGAAAACAAGAAGAGGTACAAGGCATCTTGTGTTAGATACTTATGGGACATATGATACTGATGCAGCTTAGTTGTGAATTAATAATAGAAAATACATCTGGGATAATCATGTTCAAGTGCAGACCAATTTGTTCAAATATCTTTGGTTACTATCTCTCGATGATGGAGTAACTTTCAAAGACAAAATATAAAGTAATCTTCATCTGCGATAACTTATTTCAAGCTTTTCACATTCAAATCAGTTCTTTGAACCAAACTGCTAAGTTCCTTTTTTTTGATAGCTCTGCTTGGCACCTAGTTTTCTAGTTAAGGAATCCTAGAAGTGAATAATCAGTTAAGAATTTTGCCCTTCCCAAGAGTGATACTCTCTGGGATTTTCCCTTTTAAGATGTAGAACAGCTGACAACTCTGTTTCTTTCTTCCTAACATTCACTGGCTATGGGACTGCTGTGTAATAAATCAGTAAAAAAAGTATTTTCTGACAGGTATGCTCTCACAAAACAGGATACTGTGCAGAGAAGCTCTTAACACACTGATCATTTTGGAACATTTTAAAAAACAGCCAGCCAAACAATCCATCATTTCCCCACTTTCAAACTGTGGGTTTATTTCATTTAGCAAAGCTAAGGACGTGCTTTCTCAACTGAGATTCCATTGCAACGCTGGTGAATATAGAGCTAGGTTTCTTAAGAAAAGGCTGACCAAAACACAGGCTTTTTTTGCTTCTGCCAGGGCACAAAACTCTTCATGATGTATCACAATAACCAAGAATTACAAACTGGAATCTATATATATATTATTGGATATTTCTTGGTTCTGTTCAACAAACTTAAAATAGGAATAATTTTCTTTTGAGTGTTTTTCTTTCCTCCATTTTCCAATGCAAGAAGCAGCTGCATATTAATGTATAATGACGTTCTCAAAAGCAGATGATTATCTCGGAGGTCTGGTTTGTGTGGTTGACCTCAGACAACTTTAAGTTTTAAGAAAGCTAGTATTTTCACACTAGTTGTTTTTGAATGTCTGTCTCATATGCGCCATCACAAAATGTGCATGCAAAGATATCTTTGATTTCCATCTCAACATGAGGGATAACTTCTTTACCTTGAGGGTGTCAGAACACTGGAACAGGCTACCCAGAGAGGTTGTGGAGTCTCCTTCTCTGGAAATATTCAAAACCTGCCTGAATGTGTTCCTGTCCAGCCTGCTTTAGGTGAACTTGCTTTGGAGGGGGGCTGGACTAGATGATCTCCAGAGGTCCCTTCCAACTCTTACCATTCTGTGTATCTGTATTCTTTAATTTCTGAAGATGTCTACACTTTTTTTTACTTTAATTTTTAGGTTCTGTAAACCTAGATTTTTTTTTATTTTGGCCAACACTTGCTCAGGTGCCCATATTTATGCATCTAGGTGTACACCACAGAAGTTTGCTCTCTCTCTAATGTGTAGCTCATAACAGTTTAGTTGTATCTTTCCTTATCTCGTGTACTGAACTCATCTAAAAATTGCATCATGAAAACACAACTCTTTCTGCCCAAAAAGGGACCAGGAAGTGGGACTAAATTTATTCCTTCTTTTATTAATTAACTCAACAGTTAATGGACTCATAGAAGTGTAAAACCAAATGTAAAAGATATAGGTACTATTTTATACTCTGTCTCCTCTTTTTTCAGGTGACTGTATTAGTCATCAAGCTATAGCAAAAGCTACTAGTGAAAGGTATTCTAGATTTTTTTTAAAGGTGCTCTACTTCGCACAATCTAATTATATGCTTGCTGGGTAAATGGGGGAAAAAAGAGTAATTAAGGCAACCACTGGGGAGAGAAATAAAAACTGAATTTTAGTGTCACCTTGCCTAATTACTTTAAGCACTAAATACAGCAGGGAAGTTCCTATCCTAGAATATTTGCTATCCTGGTATTTAATATTTGCTTAGAAAGCTGAAGAAGTTTCAAATCCCAGATCCCAGCAGGTACTGAAACAAGTGTTGTAATCCCTATGTTACTGAATAAGAAAGTAGGAGTGAAAGAAAATAGGTGTTATACTCCTTGAGAGCTCTGTGGGACAAGATCATGGCAAGTGGATAGCTTCTGGAAGCATTTAAAATTGTGGTATATTCAGGGCCTAAAGTTGGGGAGCTGAACACTGTGACACTAAAAATATGCTCTTCCATTTGGGCTCTCATTCTGGCTAACCTAACCACGCTCCTGACATTTATGCTAATTTCTATAGATTTTTTCTGAAATAGCTGAATTTATACTGTAAATAGAAATTAGGTATTTAACTTCAGGACACCAAAGTTGAGAAAACAGCTACATTGTAATGTAGAAGACAACTAAGGTATCAGAGGACTGCTTCTTCCTTCGTATCATGCGGCTTGAATTATGCTGGTAATTTCTATAGCACACAGCTACTTTAAAGAAACAGCTACTACTGTGAGCTTCTAAAGATATTTAAGTCATATTTAATTAGTTGTGCTTCTTTCCACTCCCTTCTCCAGAAAATTCTGGCCACCTATCTACTGGAAACCTGCCTTTAAAATGGTTAAGATTAAATTGAGCTTGTTTCCTTTTCAAAGAAAACAAAAGCAAAAGCAAAAAACCCACAAAATGTTCAGGTAACATTTTACAACTACGAAGTCCAACGTGGACTATAACACACACTTTTTTTCTGAGTTCTAAGCAAAACTGATAAACAACTCTATAGTCTTTATTACTAAGATAAAGAACATTTAATCTACAAAAAATACTAATTTCTTATTATTACTGCAATTTCTTATCAAGGCCATTTTAATTTCCTCATAAATCTGAGTTTCTGTCATATGCTGTCAAAGTCAAACTTTTATAATTTTGCTTATAACACACAAAAAAGAAACAAGTAAGCTTGATATTCAATATCATATGGTATTTTAAATGGATTTTTTGTCTTTACATTTCAAAATATTTTTTCCTACAGAATTTCCATTATTAGTCCTAGAAAAATAATTAGAATTATATGCCTACAGCCCATCAAATTTAGATATTGTGAAATGTATACCAAAAAAGATAATATAACTGCAGAGATAATGAATTACAATACTAAGAGGTGAAATCATCTCTTGGGAGGAAAACTGCATCATAAAATGCTTTATCTCAACACATTACTGAAGAAAAGGCTACAGTGGTGTTTGGCAGGAGTTTAACTAAGATAATAAATAAGGAGAATGAAAGCTTATACTTCATTAATGGGAAACTACAGCAATCAGCTTTGGCCATCAAATATGTCAGAATCCAATGCAAGACTGAAAATGTATAGGTAAGTCCAATACTGAATTACACATTGAAGGAAAATGCCCCTTCAGGCACACAACACAAACCCAGACCTTAGCAAAACCATGGTTTTCCTGAAAGAATTGATTGAGAACAAAGACTAATAACTCTAGCAATACTTAACTTGCAATCCCCTGAATATTTCTGCTAATGAAGAACAATGAAGTTATGTTTTATATGTGCCAAATTTATAAAAATAAGTCAAACGCTTTATTAACAACTGAGTTTTCTGCCAATTTTCCTATTTTTTCAGGAGGTTGGACTCAAACAGCATGATACACCTGTCATTTATGTTTTGTAAAACTGCTTCTTATCCAATTCCTGTCTTAGAGAAACAATACTGACCAGTATTGAGATTTAATCTTAAACCCTCAAAAGCTGGTTGCAAAGCATCACAGTTAGACAAGAATGAATGGGTTATACTCTTCTTAAAAGGGAGAAATGTTAAAGGAGTTCATCCATACACAGGGTGCATTTTAAAACAAAGGAGAGGGGAAAATGGCTGACAAGAAATCTAACCAATGTGTACATGTGATGAAAAGGGATAAAAGTGAGAAGGAAGGAAAATCAGACCAAAAATTTGGGTATTCTACAGCCAACTGGCTCAAACTTATTATTTGGGCAGTAGCAAAGCAGTCATCTATATCTTTAAAAAAAAAGAACACCAATAGGCATGGGGAGAGGAACTAAACTATAAGTATTTGTTCCATAAAAGAATGCAAAATGAAATTTGTTCAAGAAACAAGTGTGCGGGTCCTTCTGCCTTTCAGATTCCTTTTCCAGAGACCACAGTCTTAACATTTTATATTGTTTTAATCCTCCCTGTTACGTCAAATTTTACTGGAATTACATTTGTTGCTATAATTAAATTGTAATATGCTTTCTTATGATAAGAAAAAAAATAAGTAATAGAAGTAAAACTGAAAGAACCAAGAACTGAAACAGGTGGACTATTTCTCTGAAATGTGTGAAGCTATTTACATCAGTAAATAACACCAGCTGACCTGTCAACCATTTGGATGATCTGGTCTGCAGTCATTTCCTATTTTCTAGCAAGTATTGCCAATTAGCATTCCAGAAACCAAAGAACAAAGCCTTTAGCCTGACTGGTTTCCAAATTTCTTTTCTCAGTCTTTCCCCTCAGATCCACATCTGGTGATGG